>JAMRYI010000127.1:0-306841 GCA_029231635.1 Ditylenchus weischeri | reverse complement strand
CCTGGTTTGGGTCCTGGTCTGTGGGTGGCCTCTGGATGGGCAAGGCCCAAACCACAGGGGGACCAAGCGAAAATCGTGTTTTTGACTTTATATATCAAAAAAAAATGTTATCTAAAACTAAGTCGATCTGCGTTTACAGAATTTCGAAAAAAGCCCAAGAAAAAAGTTATGACCATTTAAAAGTGGGCAAATTTCTTGTTTACCCTGTATTTGGCGCTGGGTTTTCAACCCTTTTATAGTTTGGTAACCAAAGTTGAGAAGGACACTGCAACTGATGCCACATGAGGTACAGGGTGCGCCAATTTTTTCATATTCGTATTTGTTTTGGCCATAACTTTTTTGTTTTTCATGATTTTGACGTAATTTTTTTTTAAAAGAAAGCTGAGACTCTAGGCAACCGAACCGTACCAAACATTGACAAAAAAATTTATTTGAACACCACTTTGTGACAACAGTCAAAATAAACAACTCTTTTCACTCATATTCCTGCTCAACTGATCTTCCGTTCACTTCTAGGCAGTATTCGAGGCGGCTTTGATATGCTCCCATTGCTCTGTTGATCATCTCACCAGGCAGCTCTGCAAACGCTTGTGTGATTCTTCTTCTGAGCTCGGCCATTGAAGTGATTGGAGTCGTGTAGACCTTGCTTTTCACCCATCCCCAGAGAAAGAAGTCGCAAGGCGTCAAATCAGGCGAATAGGACGACAAACAAACATAAACAAATTTGGTATGGTTTGGTTGCCTAGAGTCTCAGCTTTCTTTTAAAAACAAAATTACGTCACAATAATGAAAAACAAAAAAGTTATGGCCAAAACAAATACGTGCGAAAAAATTGGCGCACCCTGTATTTCCTTTAAAAGTCCTAATGAAAACTTTGGTACTTGTGCTGTTTGTCATCCCTCCCCCACCCATATTTTTGAAATTTATTGCGTTCAAGCGGAATTTTTTGCTGCTATCACACAAAATTCATATTCTTATTTTTATTCAGTTGATTTATTTACTCTTTATTTATTTACACTCAAGATCTTTTCATTTAAATTCCCGAGATTGAAACTACGAAGTTCTTCCATCGTCTAAAAATATACTTGGTAAATAGAGTAAATAAATAGTAAATAAATAACCAGTAAATAAATCTACTGAATAAAAATAAGAATATGAATTTTGTGTGATAGCAGCAAATGCGCTCCAGACGTAACCCACCTCAACCACCCCTCCCCATTGTCACAAAGGGCGAACATTTCAAAGAAATTAAACTGACCAGCCAAACACTGTCCAATCTCAGAGACATAGGTTTGTCCAGTTGGACATGCTCCATCCTTCAATCCATTCTCAGAGGCAGCAATACAAGCTGAGCCAGCATTCAGAGCTCCTTCTCTGCACTTGCACACCCCATCACAAAAGGCCAAAGGGTAGCCTGCGCACGAACTGCAATACAACAACGGGTAAAAAATATTCTGCCCAGAAATGTAGAAATTTATTATAACCTGTCACTGGAGCACACACTCTCTGCAAAATTACGATTTACTCTGGTCAAATGTTGATCAAAAATGCCCACCTGGAGGTGTTCCCGACACTGTGGATGCAGCATTGTCGGAAGGTGGGGGTGGCGGGCCTGCTGGATTTTGGAAGAATCTGGCTGTCCTTACTTTGCCAACTCCACCAATAGAGTTGCTCAGGATTTGTTGCTGCTGGATGTTATTGTCCTCACCTCTGAGAATTGTTGGAACTCTAGACCCCTCATCTGGCAACAAAAGCTGGACGGGATAGGAAGCTGAAGAAATTTAGATAACGTTGGTCGTACTGGTTTTTCATTCAGATTTCATGATTTTTGCTCTCGCCGTTAAATTCACCAGCAAATTCGCTGAGATTTTCTGAGAATTAGCCAAAAAACAGTTATTCGGAGAGTTTCAGCGATTAGTTTGGCATAGGGGCATTTCAAAGAAGTTAATAGGGGCGTTTGGACATAATAAAAATTGTTGTGTTCTGTCAATGACAACTAAAAAAATTAAAAATTTCTTAAGCAGAGTTGCCCACAGGCGTAGCCAGGATTGTGAAAAATTTTCTGACGGGGGCTAATTATTAATAAAAAAAACGCTGACCGGGGGGAGCCCGGCTAGCTAAAAAAGAAGAATTTTTTTGTCCAAACGACTACACACTATCCGCCAATTTTAATTTATACTACGTTTTCATTAGATTCTTCTATAAATTTATTAAGAATGTTTTTAGTTAGTTTTCGATAACGTGATAAAATTAAAACCGAGTTTTCTCTATCGAAAAATATATAAACTTTAAATTAATGTTTGTGAGAAGATTACTCAACATAAAAAACTTCTAAAATGACTTTTTGGTAGTTTGGCACTACTGGAGAATCCGTTCCCATTTTTTGCCTTTGTCCCCCCTGTTGTTTTTTGATAAAATAAATGAAACAGCAAAGCAAGCAAACAAAAAATCTTAAAAAACTTCGGGAAAAAAATGTTTGGAGACTAATAATTTTTGAAACTATTTTTTCAAACACTAAAATCAACAGGGGACCAAGGCATATTTGTTGAAAAACAACAGGGGACCAAGGCATATTTGTTGAAAAACAACAGGGGACCAAGGCATATTTGTTGAAAAACAACAGGGGACCAAGGCATATTTGTTGAAAACAACAGGGGGACCAAGACATATTTGTTGAAAAAACAACAGGGGACCAAGGCAAATTTGTTGAAAAAACAACAGGGGACCAAGGCAAATTTGTTGAAAAAACAACAGGGGACCAAGGCAAATTTGTTGAAAAAAACAACAGGGGACCAAGACATATTTGTTGAAAAACAACAGGGGACAAGGCAAATTTGTTGAAAAAACAACAGGGGGACCAAGGCAAATTTGTTGAAAAACAACAGGGGACCAAGACATATTTGTTGAAAAACAACAGGGGGACCAAGACATATTTGTTGAAAAACAACAGGGGACCAAGACATATTTGTTGAAAAACAACAGGGGACCAAGACATATTTGTTGAAAAACAACAGGGGGACCAACATATTTGTTGAAAAACAACAGGGGACCAAGGCAAATTTGTTGAAAAAACAACAGGGGACCAAGACATATTTGTTGAAAAACAACAGGGACCAAGACATATTTGTTGAAAAAACAACAGGGGACCAAGGCAAATTTGTTGAAAAAACAACAGGGGACCAAGGCAAATTTGTTGAAAAACAACAGGGGACCAAGGCAAATTTGTTGAAAAAACAACAGGGGACCAAGACATATTTGTTGAAAAACAACAGGGGACCAAGACATATTTGTTGAAAAAACAACAGGGGGACCAAGGCAAATTTGTTGAAAAAACAACAGGGGGACCAAGGCAAATTTGTTGAAAAACAACAGGGGACCAAGGCAAATTTGTTGAAAAAACAACAGGGGACCAAGACATATTTGTTGAAAAACAACAGGGGACCAAGACATATTTGTTGAAAAACAACAGGGGGGACCAAGGCAAAAAATGGGAACGGATTCTCCAGTAGTACCGGTAGTTTTTAGAACTGTAAGTTTCAAAATTTTCCCACCAGGTACAGAAGTTTCAACTGCAGTGAAAACTACAAAAGTAAGCAGCCAGCAAAACGACTCCACCCATGCCATTGGCGTCATTCGAATGGTGCAAAGAGAATGGCTGACTCACAACCCAACAAAATAATTTTTGGGAGTTTCGAGACCAGACAAAACCAGCTGACAAGATGTTTGCTTGATGGCTTTTTATGTTTTTAGATAGGACATTCGATCAATCATTTAGAACTGGATATTTAATGCTGAGTGCTTGCTTCTATCCCTTCAAACAATTAATTGTGGACCAACCATAGACCAGTTAACACCATTCAATAATTAGCTGATTTGTTAAAGTGGCATACCGCAAATGAAGGTGGGAGCAGCAAGGTTTTTTCTTTAAAACTTTTTATATCTAATTAGACAAAAGTTTTCTGCCTAGTTTTTGAAAGTAATATATGATCATCAATACCAGATTTATCGTGTGAACAAGGGTGGCTAAAAAAATTCTGGTCCCCCGGTCCGCGACTGTATCCCAAGTGCACCATAAAAAGCGAAGTTGGGCATTTTGTGTCAAATTTCCAACCACCACCCCCTGAAGTCTTACCCCCTTTAAGTTGGAGTATAGTTAAATGGTCATTTTTTAAAATATTGACACTCCAACTTTAGGTCATATCACAGCGACTAAGTATTTTTTTCAAATTCTGCTTTATGATTCGGATTGCTGAGGAATTTTAGCCTACTGAGGCGCCTCAGAATAAAAATTTTCAGCTGAAAATGGGTACTTTTATTTTAAAATACAAAAAATTTCGAGGGGTGCACTTGGGCTTTTACGGCTCGCCGCCGATGGGAACATTCCGAAAGGCGGGTACCAGGTTAATTCAAACGAGAATTAATTTGACGCAATCTGGTAAAAGTTTAGGAAAAACTGTACCTACAGTCGGAACCAAACCGATGACCTACATTCACAGTACGTGACCACTCTACCACTAGGCCACCGATGCTACAAAGCAGTAGGAGTGCTTTTGATTACTTATTCCCCAAAGAATACTCAACCAAAATTTTATTTCAAAATAATTTTTTAACGAGGTTTTCCATGTCAGGACCAGAAAAAGATATCGATAAATCGGGGTTGCCGGTAAATCAAGGTTTGACTGTATATGAAAAATCGAACAAATGAAAAAAAATATGACAATCTAGCAGGGCTGTGCAAACATCCGGAAGTTACATCCGGAGGTGGATGTTTGACCTCCACCTCCAGGCCGGATGTTCGGAGGTGGACGCGGAGGTTCAATTTTTGGTGCGGAAGTGGATGTTTGAATAAACATCCGCCTCCGGAGGTCGGAGTGGAAGTGGAGGTGGCGAAAATTTGAACATCGAACCTCCAACCATCTCCGTTGAGATGTGTCAAATTTAAAAATGAAACTCCCGCCTTTTTAAATTTCTTGGCATTTTGTTTAATTACGAAACTTCTCATTTCAGTGATTGAAGAAAACCCATCGTGGTTTGGCAGACTTGGTAGTCAGTTACAGTTGAATAAAGTATTATCACCAAATTACGTGAAGGTTAATGGAGGTGGATGTCGAAAAATTCAGGATGTTGATGTTGACGTGGAGGTTAAAAAATTTTCGCTGGAGGTGGATGTCGGACGTGGAGGTTCAACTTTTGGGTATGGAAGTGGATGTTTGGGTAAACATCCACCTCGGATGTTGAAGTGGAAGCGGAGGTTCAAATTTTTGGGGTGGAAGTTCGGATGTTGACGTGGAGGTTTGTTTTTGAGCTGCACAGCCCTGAAATCTAGGCGCGCACTCGAAATTTGTACTCTGTAAAATGTCTAAATTTCACAGTTGAATGTCAGGAAGTTACACACCTTCTTAAAAAATGGCCTTTTTCATAGTAGAAGCCTTTTTATAGTAGACCTTTTCATAGTAGAAAATTTGAAAAAAAAGTTGGAAAAACTAGAAATAAATGTGCACAAACATTTTTCAAAATTAAAATAACTTACGAACGATGCAAGTGCCTCTGCTAGGCATCATGCCACGAGGACACCTGCATTGGCCTTGGGCAGAACAAGTGGCTTCAGGGAAGGTGACAGAGCACTGTCTGGAGTCCACACACCCAAAGTTGCCAGGAAATATTCCTAAAGGAACTTTAACGATAAAATAAAAAATTAGTTTAAAAAATATAAACCTGGAAAACACTTGGCAGTCACTTCCACAAAGTTGGAGACACACTCGCATTTGTAAGACCGCTCGTTGCAGTACTCTCCATTGCCTCTGCACTCCGAGCTCGTGTAGCAATTCTTTCCGAGCGAACTTTCTAAAAAAACTCGTAAATAATTCTGAAATAACTTACTTTCATCAAAAAAACTATATCTAACTGCCTTTAATAACTCAATTTTTCGTCTGGTATGGATTTTTATTTTCTCTTTTTCGAATAGTACAAGTGATTTCCAGATTTGTTTCTAAAATTGCAATAAATCATACAAAAATCGTAGTTAGCTACCGTATTTCCTGAAATTGCCGCACGGAGCGCATGCCGAAAAATGGTCTATAATCTCACTAAACATAACAACTATTATTACACAGGGCTACTAATTGGACTGATTTCTCATCATTTAGCTGATTTTGACCCAAAAGTGCTGGTTTTTGACGACTTTGACTTGGGAGCTTTATTATTACACAACAAATAATTGTGACCATTTGAGCAAAGAAAGCATACTTTTTATTTGTAAATTGGTTTCTTCGTCCCTAACCAGGATTAGTGTTTTCAAAAAGCAGAAGCAGAATAGCACAAGCAGAAGCAGAACTACAGTCAAAATTCTAGTCAAATTCTGCTTCTGCTTGTGATATTATACTACAGTTCTCAAAAACATCAAATTTGATGCTGAGCATCAAAATAGCATCAAAAATTTTGATGCTGTCAGAGAATCCTACTTCTAGTAGATTTCAACATCTATTTTAGTGATTCAATCTTTACTACACCATCCAACTTCTCGGTTTACTCTTATAGTTTCTCACAACTGTCTTTAAGGGGTCTCCTTTTGGTGCAATTTTATGACCCAGACACTATTATCTATCCTCAAAAAATTTTAAATACCACTTTTAAGTTTTTGCTTATATGGAAACATTGAACTACTTATGTCTAGGTCTGGTTTTGACGAAAACAATACATTACTATATACCAACATTTTTTCTACCTTTATAATCCAGGCGGGCAGTGGCGTAGCCAAGGGGGCAGGCAGGTACGCGCACCTCCGTCAGATTTTTTTCTCCGTCGAAATTGACAAACGGTGTAGATAAAATGATCTCAAAAAAAATTTCCCGTCTGGTGCGCCCCCTCCACGTCAGATATTCTGGCTATGCCCTTGCAAGCGGGTATCTAGATTTTCTATCGATTTCCTATTGCACTTATAAGTGCAAAGCAGGGCGACCAGCAGGTTGTAATCATATCTGAGAAGCGACGTCAGACTAGACCATTTGCATATGGAACCAAATTTAAGTCTAAATATTTAGGGTGGTGAAAAATTATCACAAAATTTCAGCTATTCAGAAAATCTTACCAAAAATTAGCCTCACAGCAGAAGCAGGAGTATTCTCTCTAATTATACACCATGGTGTAAAATTTTTCAACCCCTCCTCGAGGGTGGTGTATAATTAGAGAGTGGTGTAAAATTAGAGAGTGGTGTAAAATTTTTCAACCCCTCAAGCAACCAGCTAATAACAGATTTAACAAACATTTTGTTCGCCACCACAGGCATAAATGAAAATGAACAAAAAGACGAAATTAACAATCAATAGAACAATCACTTTCATATCCATTGAGCTGATCTTCTTCCTCGTCGATTTCATCCACCAGCCCAAGACCAAGCAGTTCTTCCACAAGCGGGGTTTCAATAGAAGCCAATTCACGCGCATTCTTCTTTTTTGTAATTACCTAGTATTAGCTTTTTGAAGGTGGTGTAAAATTAGAGAGTGGTGTAAAATTAGAGAGTGGTGTAAAATTTTCAACCCCTCCTCGAGGGTGGTGTATAATTAGAGAGAATACGGTATATCATCGGCTCTCCATGGTCGATCTATTTTCGCACGACAAAAGAAGAGAGTGAGCCCATATGAATCTGCAAATAATTTTATATGAAACAAGAATTCAATGGCAGAGTGAAGGGAAGAAAAACGCTTGCATACCTGCCGGTACAAACGGAAGGATTGGATCAATGAAACCAAATAGGAACCTGAAAAAAATTAAGATAAATGAATGCAGCTATGTACTCATAGGTCTTGTCCCATTGTTCACCAAACACAAACAAACATACCAGGTCCACTAAATCTGTGCTTTTCCATCAATGCAGACGACGACTGCACGCGCTGACTTTTGCTTGACGATTGCTTGCTTTCGATTCATTCCACAGTCGAATGCTTGACAGGACCAAGAACCACCTGAAAACAATTATTAAAAATGTCTTTGGCCGACCCTAACGCACTTTATCACGTTAATTTTTTCTTTGGAGTGCTTGAAACTTCCTCTGCTGAGGCATCCATTTTCTGAAATTCAACCAAAATAATTACAACACATGAAAAATAACTTAAAAAGAAAGTCCAAAACACCAAATGGGTGAGAAAATCAACAACAAAGACCTTGTCTCCATCAGCATCAAAGCAGCATCAAAAATTTTGATGCTGCTTTGATGTTATTTTGATGCTCATATTTTCAAACGCAAAAATTTGAATTTTGATGCTGAGCATCAAATTTGATGTTTTTGAGAACTGTACATTATACTTCTGCTTGTGCTATTCTGCTTCTGCCTTTTGAAAACACTGACCGCGATTCCCTTTTTGTGCGACACTTTGGGTCAAAATTTGGATAATATTTTTTTTGGCCATATAATTCTTGTTTTCGGCAATAGATTTGATTCTCGACACGAAATCAGCAATTTTTAAATAAAGTTTGGTCATTTTTGTGTGAAATTCAGGATTGGGAAAAGACCAGATGGCTTGGTTTCCGGGGTTTACTAAAGAGGGGTGAACTTTTTGCAAAAATTCGATTGCGCGCATCAGATTTGCCGTCTGATCGACTAAATCGCTTAGGATCTCACACTAATCCACCGTGAAGCACTCCAAACCACCCTAAAGATGGAATTATGGACGATTTAGTCGATTAAACGGCAAATCTGATGCGTGCATTCGAATTTTCGCAAAAAGTCTGCCCCTCTTCGGTAAACCTCCGAAAAACCATCTTTCAGGTGCTTCTGGCCACTGTGTAGTGGGTTCTAAGCCATCTGGTCTTTTCCCAATCCTGAATTTCACACAAAAATGACCAAATTAAAAATTGCTGATTTTGTGTCGAGAATCAAATCTATGGCCAAAAAAGGGAAATCTATAGCCAAAAAAGAAAAATCTATGGCCAAAAGAAGAATTCTATGGCCAAAAAGAAATACAACCCTCAAAATTTTCCTGTTTTTGGATCTGAAAATCTATGCTAGATATGTTTTCTGAGGTCAACCAACCAGTATCAATGAGCAAACACTCTTCAGGTCCATTTGGATGGTACATGGGCAGACATTCGCACACTCCATGCAAACATATAGAATTCAGTACAATGCATGGCTGATCGGCGGGGGTTCTGTTGCAGGGGGAGCCGATTTTGCCGGGTGAAGGGCTAGCTAATTGGGGGATAGGCACTAGTTGGGCTATGGACTCGTTTGCCAGTGAAAGCCACAACAACGTACCTACAACAACATCACTGTTACCAACAAAAACAACCAAGTCGGGTGCCACACAGTTCACCAGATTTTTCTAAATTTTTTGAACTTTTTTTTATTGTCTTATGCAATTTTTCGCCGCAAAATTTTGAGCATGTTACCTCTCGATTGAGAGCTTAATATGTTGGCTACACAATGATATATAAATTTTCTGGTTTAGTTCACAAAAATATCTATCCAAAGAAAATAGCCACAAATCATTTCGAATATTTTGTGAAAAATATGAAAATATTCGAGGCTAGTTTCCTTTAAAGGGGCATGCTCACCTGTTCAAATTTTGTCCCCGTCAATTCAACAATTTTTTGAGAATCATTGAAGATCTGGGCAGGAGTACACTATTTGGGGTAGCTCAAAAGTGCGTTTTTAAGGGAAAGTATGCCTCAGGCCCTAAAAACGATGGAAAAGGCGAAAAAGTGTGGGAAGGATGCTTTTCAAAAAAATTTCTCGATTGCCTTGGTCCCCCTATGGTTCTTGGTCATTTTGCCTTGGTCCCCCTATGGTTCTTGGTCATTTTGCCTTGGTCCCCCTATGGTTCTTGGTCATTTTGCCTTGGTCCCCCTATGGTTCTTGGTCATTTTGCCTTGGTCCCCCTATGGTTCTTGGTCATTTTGCCTTGGTCCCCCTATGGTTCTTGGTCATTTTGCCTTGGTCCCCCTATGGTTCTTGGTCATTTTGCCTTGGTCCCCCTATGGTTCTTGGTCATTTTGCCTTGGTCCCCCTATGGTTCTTGGTCATTTTGCCTTGGTCCCCTATGGTTCTTGGTCATTTGCCTTGGTCCCCCTATGGTTCTTGGTCATTTTGCCTTGGTCCCCCTATGGTTCTTGGTCATTTGCCTTGGTCCCCTATGGTTCTTGGTCATTTTGCCTTGGTCCCCCTATGGTTCTTGGTCATTTTGCCTTGGTCCCCTATGGTTCTTGGTCATTTTGCCTTGGTCCCCCTATGGTTCTTGGTCATTTGCCTTGGTCCCCCTATGGTTCTTGGTCATTTTGCCTTGGTCCCCCTATGGTTCTTGGTCATTTTGCCTTGGTCCCCTATGGTTCTTGGTCATTTGCCTTGGTCCCCTATGGTTCTTGGTCATTTTGCCTTGGTCCCCCTATGGTTCTTGGTCATTTTGCCTTGGTCCTCCTATGGTTCTTGGTCATTTTGCCTTGGTCCCCTATGGTTCTTGGTCATTTGCCTTGGTCCCCCTATGGTTCTTGGTCATTTGCCTTGGTCCCCCTATGGTTCTTGGTCATTTTGCCTTGGTCCCCCTATGGTTCTTGGTCATTTTGCCTTGGTCCCCCTATGGTTCTTGGTCATTTGCCTTGGTCCCCTATGGTTCTTGGTCATTTGCCTTGGTCCCCCTATGGTTCTTGGTCATTTGCCTTGGTCCCCCTATGGTTCTTGGTCATTTTGCCTTGGTCCCCCTATGGTTCTTGGTCATTTTGCCTTGGTCCCCCTATGGTTCTTGGTCATTTTGCCTTGGTCCCCTATGGTTCTTGGTCATTTTGCCTTGGTCCCCCTATGGTTCTTGGTCATTTTGCCTTGGTCCCCCCTATGGTTCTTGGTCATTTGCCTTGGTCCCCTATGGTTCTTGGTCATTTGCCTTGGTCCCCCTATGGTTCTTGGTCATTTTGCCTTGGTCCCCCTATGGTTCTTGGTCATTTTGCCTTGGTCCCCTATGGTTCTTGGTCATTTTGCCTTGGTCCCCCTATGGTTCTTGGTCATTTTGCCTTGGTCCCCTATGGTTCTTGGTCATTTTGCCTTGGTCCCCCTATGGTTCTTGGTCATTTTGCCTTGGTCCCCCTATGGTTCTTGGTCATTTTGCCTTGGTCCCCCTATGGTTCTTGGTCATTTTGCCTTGGTCCCCCTATGGTTCTTGGTCATTTTGCCTTGGTCCCCCTATGGTTCTTGGTCATTTTGCCTTGGTCCCCCTATGGTTCTTGGTCATTTTGCCTTGGTCCCCCTATGGTTCTTGGTCATTTTGCCTTGGTCCCCCTATGGTTCTTGGTCATTTTGCCTTGGTCCCCCTATGGTTCTTGGTCATTTTGCCTTGGTCCCCCTATGGTTCTTGGTCATTTTGCCTTGGTCCCCCTATGGTTCTTGGTCATTTTGCCTTGGTCCCCCTATGGTTCTTGGTCATTTTGCCTTGGTCCCCTATGGTTCTTAGTCATTTTGCCTTGGTCCCCTATGGTTCTTGGTCATTTGCCTTGGTCCCCCTATGGTTCTTGGTCATTTGCCTTGGTCCCCTATGGTTCTTGGTCATTTTGCCTTGGTCCCCCTATGGTTCTTGGTCATTTTGCCTTGGTCCCCCTATGGTTCTTGGTCATTTGCCTTGGTCCCCTATGGTTCTTGGTCATTTGCCTTGGTCCCCTATGGTTCTTGGTCATTTTGCCTTGGTCCCCCTATGGTTCTTGGTCATTTTGCCTTGGTCCCCCTATGGTTCTTGGTCATTTTGCCTTGGTCCCCCTATGGTTCTTGGTCATTTTGCCTTGGTCCCCCTATGGTTTTGGTCATTTTTCGCCTCGGTCCCTCCTTTTGTTTATGTCAAAAATTTAATTTGTTGTTTATGTCATTTATTAATCATTTAAAAACTTTTTGATGTTCAATTTGATTTCATAGTGACTCACTATGAAATACCTCACTATTAGTGAGGTATTTTATTCCGTTTTGGCAACTGGAGCTGTGCAAAAAGAGACTCTTTATGCATTTTATGATCAAGAGTACTTCTCGGAATTATGTCTAAGGTAAGTGAGTGCGCGCATCTCTAACTCTCAGGAGGGGCCAAGGCAATCGAGAAATGTTTTTTTCGAAAAACGTCCTTCCCACACTTTTTTCGCCTTTTCCATCGTTTTTAGGGCCTGAGACATACTTTCCCTTAAAAAAACGCACTTTTGGGCTACCCCAAATAGTGTGCTTTAGCCAAGATCTGTACGGATTTTTCAACTTGGTTTCTAACAAAACAAGGCCTAGAATTTAATGTTAGATACAGTTTTGTCCGAAACCAAGTTGAAAAATACGTACAGAATTTCATTGATTAGAACAAACTTTTTGAATTAGGCATGTCCCTTTAAATAGATACATTTTAACGAACTCAACCAGAAAATTTATATATCATTGTGAAGCTAACATACTAAGCTTTCAATCATCTGGTAACATGCTCAAAATTTTGAAAAAAAAACTCGCATAAAACAATAAATAAGTCCAAAAAAATAAAAAAACTAGAGTTAACTGACAAGTCTACAATCAACTAACATACCTATCAACAAGTGTTTTCCAGGCATTTCAATCAGCCGAATTCAACCAATTTGCATACAACACTCGGTCGCTGCAATAAAAAAAGAATAAATAACGGAAGTAAAACTGGCAGTGGTCTAAGAATTATATTAGTAATAGTAGTTGTATAGGGATATGGCTGGCTAGCTGGATGCCCATGGTCCATCCACAGTCATGACCCTCCACTACTCACCATCTTGATAGCTGCTGTTGCTTTATTAGTGGAAATGGTTTCGCAATAGCTGGCTGGTGTGTGTTGTTGTAGCAGCAGGTTGACATACATCCTTCTTGGGCTGCCTGCCTCACTCAACTACTACATTTGCCTTACAGAGCGGGGGTGGAGAGAAATTTCAGGTGCACAGGTGAGTCAACAACATCAATGGCTAGATTGAAAATAGTTGAGACGTTTGTATAAGTAAAGAAGATAAGCTTGTGGGCCAAATTGATTTTTTATTGTCTTTTATCTTTTTGGTTTTGAACAAAAAATTTTGTGTCTTTGCATTGGTGTATGCTGAAGCATACGACCTTTATATTGTTTTGACACTTAAAAAGCATCGGATAGTTTAGTAAGTCCTGTCTACCAATCAAACTTTTGGACAAAAAATAGCAGCAATGTGCACAAATTGCCTTCCGTCAGAGTTTTTTTTTTTTCGATTTTTGAGTAGAGTTTGCTTGACAAAAAGTCTCAACTTTTAAAAAAAGGACTCATCTGAAAATCGGCAAAATGATAGAAAAAGGTTGAATTTCCAAAAAATAAAATTTAGACTACCAGTGTGCCCATTCTGCCCTATTTGTAAGGCATTTTTAACTAGTAACTCAGAGTTTTCAGGGCCGAGTTTGACATTTTTTATAGTTCGTTGCAAAAAAAGAAAACTTTTTTCTTTTTTAAACGCGCTACCGCGCGTTGGACTGCATCTAGGCTGCTCCGCAGCCAGAATCCTCACAATTAGAAAATTTTTATTTTGGCGCTAATTTGAAATTTTGACCCTACTAGCGAATACCCCACCCAACGATTTTCCCTTTTTTACTTAAGTAAAAAGTACCCAAATATATGTTCCAGACCCCAGAAAAAGTGCGTAAAACACTTATTAGTCACAACTTCCATACGCTGGCCTACCCCTAAGCCTAAGGGCTAAGCCTAAACTTGTTGTTCCAAAGGGTAGTTACAGCGAGGTACTTCTGCTGTTTACACGCCCCCTCATATTTTTTTGAAGGGATACAGCCATCTGATCATCAATCATTCACTGAATTTTGTGGACCCGGAAACTGGCAAAAATACTCAAACTATCGAATCGTACTGGCAGAAGTACAAGATGCGTCACAAAAAAGAATTCGGAACATCACGTGAACCTCAAAAAATATGAGGGGGCGTGTAAACAGCAGAAGTACCTACAGCGATTTTTTAGAAGTTAAGATTCTTGGAGAGGGCATTTGCTAGTAGCGCCGAATTTTTTTTAATTTGAAAAAAATAACAACTTTTTACAATAATTCTCAATTTATTTTTACTTGACCATTTTTAAGACCAAAAATTACCTCAAACACAACTTAAACCCATACCGGTTCACAGTTATTTCAAAAAGTCGATTTTGGCGGTAATTTGAAATTCGAAATGGCCAAAAATGACACTTTTGTGACAAAGTAAAAAATTAAATTTTTTATAGTTTTCATTACGCAAAACTGCCTCAGAAACAATTTTAACCCATACTCCTACACAATTAATTATTAAAGTCGATTTTGCGGCAATTTGAAATTTTAAACGTCAAAAATGGCCATTTTTGTTGAGAAATTTTAAAAAGTTTCTCCCAAATGTTTTTCAGCGCCAAGAGTTGAGTTAAAAGCAAGCTTGATCTTTGATCCCTGTCGTTGCCCAAAATTTTGAGTTTTGGCTCGAAAACCTTTTAAATCGTATTTTTTCCAACAACTTTCATGACTTTGTGCCAAAACATGGCCTGTTGACCCATTTTTTGTGATTTTTTGGAAATTTTAAAAACATCATTCGATTCTTCATGAAAAACTGCCGTAACACAACTTTCGTTTACTCAACTTTACACAACTTCTGTTTAAATCACCACACCGTTGGTGTCCTAAAAATTTAAATGTAATAGAAAACGAATAAACCCTTTTTGAATGTTTTTTTTACTTCAGTTTTTAGGGTTTTTATAGGAATTTTGTAATTCCAATATTGATAATGCTAATCCAACTTTTAATTCTGCACAAGTTTGGCTGACATTAAAACACTAGGTTGTTCAAAAATATGGCTCAAAAACCACATTTGAAAAATACTAAATTTGGATTGACCTTTTTGTGTCGAGACGGTCTCCTAAACACCTTTCACCCCTCCTTTAAAAATCTTGAAATTTACGATAAAAAAGGCCTTAAAGGGGCATGCCCACGCGTTCAAAATTGCTGCCCGCCATTCAAAAAATTTTCCTAATCATTGAACTTGTGTACGAATTTTTTATCTTGGTTTCAACAAAACCAGGCCTAGAATTTAATTTTAGGAGTGGTTTTGTTAGAAACCAAGTTGAAAAATCTGTACAAAAGTTCAATGGTTCGGAAAACTTTAATTGGTGGGCACTAATTTTGAACAAGCGAGCATGCCCTTTAAAGGACCATCGTTTTGAGAATTTCACACGTTGGAATGAGCACGGCTACTTTTTTAACTCAAAACATATTCAGGAATTCATAAAAAGCAAAGCTCACATCATCATCACAGATCTGTGGAAAGGCTACAATGGATTGAAAGGCAATGAACTTGCTCTCTCCCATCTGACTGTGAGTCAAAAGCAAAACTTCGTGGATCCTGTGACTGGAGCTCATACCAATACTGTAGAGAGGATGTGGCAATCGTCAAAGAAAAGGAACAAGGATCAAAGTGGAACAGCTCGACATCATCTGGAAGCATATTTGGAAGAATTCTGGTGGAGAAATCGTATGAAAGACAAGGATTCCTTTGCAGAGTTAATGAAAGATATTTGTCTTTTGTATCCGCCGAATTTGCCTTTTGATACTATGATACTGTGATTGTATTGTCATTTAATACGAATAAATAAATGAAAATTGAGATGTTTATGGTCAGTTTTTTGTGTTTCATATCAAAAATTAAGCTAAGAAAAAGATGTAAATGATTTTAAAAAATGGGTCCCGATAACCGACTAGTACCCTATGATCACTTCGCTGCAAATTTGGGCGCAATAGATAGCTCTGATCTGGCTCACCATGGGGTTACACTTCAAGGGGACGCACTTCATATGCTGTCGTGCCCGCCTTTCAAAATATTCCCATCGGCGGCGAGCATGCCCCTTTAACTCAAATAAAATGAAAACGGTTCAAAAAGTGCTGCAAAGCAAAAACTGCTACAAAAACTCCCCGCCTTTATTTGGAGTGTAACTGGCATGTCCCTTTAGTGCTATCGCTTTTCTAGTCATCGGTAAAACAAACAGACCTGAAGGTTTTGCTCCCTTTTCAGCTCTTTTTCACAACTTATTCACTGTTAATTTCTACCAAAATTGTCTTTTCCTATCCATCGCCACCTTTTAGCGCACAAAACGGCTGTTGTTGCATCTGCTGATCAAATAGCCTCTCTACTGGTCACATCTCAAAAATTATTTTTTCTTTCCCCAAATTGAACAGTTGTTATTTGAGAGTATTAGTGAATAAAGGGGTGTCCCCACACCAATAACTCTCGAGTTTTTGTGGCAGCAGTAGGAGCAGGCTGTCGTTGATTTGTTGGCCTAATCCTCCTCCCCCTAAGACAAAGGGAAGAGCACTGCTATTTCTGAATATTTGCTCTGCACTCGGCGGCTTTTTGTTGGTGGCTCACCATTTTCTTTAGACTGAATCAAATTGCAGCCTTACCTAGAGTGGCAGCACCTTTCTGTAGTAGTCAAGAGGTTTCAATCTAGTTGCTGTCTTATTAACTGTTTTATAGTAACAAATTTTCTTCTTGATTGGGCATATTGGAATTTCGCCACAAATTAAAGGAAAAACCAGAAAAAAATAGGTGTTGTTTCGTCTCAACCCCTAAATATCTAGATTTCTGAAATCATACGATGAAGTTTGATACTTCATAAGAAAGCTGAGATCTTGGGCTACACGATAATGTTAAAAGTTTTAAAAAATTCAAAAAAAAAGTGTAAAAAAATGCAAATAAAAAATGAGCATACATTTTTCAGAAGCTAGCGGGCATTTTTTCCAGACCCCAATTAGCGGGCATTAGCGGGCAGAATTAAATGTTACCCGTTTCATATATGTCGTTCAGTTCCAATTGACCAACGAGCATGTCAATCAATCTTTGTTGTTTGTGCAAAAAAATAAGGCTGAACTGCATCAGCATTTGTTATTATCCAATTTTTTTTATTTAAAAAAAGCCAATATTTGTGGCTAGCCATAGCTACTGTTTTGTTTTTCTACCTTTAGAAAATCTTTTATATATGTTCTTAGTTACTAGCCAGTTTTATTGTCAAAATGTTAATAAAACGTGGTGTCAATTTTTCTACATCAGGGTTGTGGAAATTTTTTTATTGCTAGGATGTAATTGATGAGTCGTGACTGGTCCAGTGGTGTCGTGCCAATAAGTTGATTTTGTAGGGCGATACTTTTTTCTTCGACAAAACACTTAGGGAAGCCATTGGCTACAAAAATGCTCAACACTTCAAATTTCCAGCACTGGGAGCACTCTCAAAATACTTTCTCCAATATTGGCCTCATATTTTTTTCATTTTTGGCGTTCCAAATTGTTTAACCGAGGGCTGAAAAATAGGAACAAAATAAAAGAAACCTAAGTCCTGAGCAGCGCCCCTCCTTCGCAGAATTTCCAGTGCTTTAAAGGGGCATACGCGTTCAAAATTGGTGCCCGCCAATTTAAACTTTTTTTCCTAATCATTGAATTTCTGTGCGGATTTTTAACTGGTTTCTGACAAAACTATACCTAAAATTAATTTCTAGGCCTAGTTTTGTTGAAACCAAGTTCAAAAATCCGTACACAAGTTCAATGATTAGGAAAACTTTTTGAATGGCGGGCACCAATTTTGAACACACGGGCATACCCCTTCACGGGCCTTTCAAAACAGTGAAAAATGGGCAGCATGTGAGTTTTGAAGAATTTTGTGGAAAATTAAAAAAACTACCCAAATTTGACTAGAAAACGAGTTTCGGACTTCAAATGGCTTCTAGTTTACTAAATTTACTTACAAACTTTTAGAAAATCTATCTAATTTTACAACCTATGTGCTGCCAACTGAGTGCTACCATTTAAGTGTTACTACCTAGGCACTTCTACCTGAGTACCGATTCCTATTATGGACCTATTATGCCGAAAAAATTACTTCAAAGGGGTTCTTTGATATTTTCCTGTCAAGACAAATTTGGAAGTGCCTTGAATAATCTAAACCGCCCGTAACTACCCAGACTTTTCTGAAGAACACCAAACCACCTTGAACCCCTATAAAGTACTTGCTTACCCCTTTGAATGAGTAAGGCCAAAACAACAGGGGGGACCAAGCTAAAATCGTGTTTTTCACATTATATCCCAAAAAAATTTTCATCAAAAACTGAGTCGATCTGCGTTCACAGAAATTCAAAAAACGGCCTTTAAAAAAGTTATGACCGCTTAAAAGTGTCAGAAAAATTTGAAACACCCTGTAGTTTCAGGTGGCTTGAGGTGTTCAGGCAGGGCTTCCAATTGAACTTTTCGAAAATCAGACAAATCTTTAAAAAAATCAGATTTTGGAACTGAAAATCAGATTTTTAAGAATTTTTGGTGTCTGAAATCAACCTTTTTCTGATTAATCAACCCAAATGGCAGCCCTGTATTTTAGGGTGGTTTGAAATGGTTTGAGTAAAGAGAGAAGATTGGTGTCTTAATAGGTTTATTGTGATTGTTGTGGTTTTTGCAGGCTTGAAGGCTTTGATTGAGATGCGCACACAGATGTCTGAGACATCTAAACGGCATACATAAAATAATTCTACAGTCAAACCTCGTTTATCCGGCACCCCCAAAAGTTCATTCCCGCCTTGGGTCCGACACTTTCTTTAGCTCAATTTTCGAAGTCTTTTGCTAAATGTGATTCGCCAGTCTAGTCCGAAATATCGCATGGATTCTGTTTTGCCGATCGTTTTCCAAAATTTTTAAATTTCGTCATAAAGACCCGCGGACGTCTGTTGTCCGGCTTTTGAAAATCAGGTGCCGGATAACCGAGGTCCGCGGGTCTATAACGAAAATTTAAAATTTTGAAAAAACGAATGGCAAATTAGAATCCTTGCGATATTTACTGGCGAATCACATTTACAAAGACTTCAAAAGCTGAAAGGTTCGGATCAAACAGAATGAACTTTGGGGTATAAACGGGTTTGACTGTATTTGAAGAAGGCCGCTGGAAGTAACAACACTTGAGAATCTTTTTTTTTTATTTTTTCAAATTAATTTTTTTCATATTTTGTCTTGAAAAGTATCCTTGTTAATGCTTATCTATAAACAAACCAAAGCTCTGCTGGATGCTCCATGCCAATAAAACCAGGTGGTCGTCCACTTGGTTCGAAATTTTTCCTTTTGTTTTTTAGCTTTCAAAACTTGTTTTCTGTACTAATTCGAGTATTCTAAGGATGGTTTGACAGTCGCTTTTTCCCGAGTATTTTTTCAGTTCTCATGGAACAAGGTAAGTTTTTGTTAGTAATAATTTATAATTTTCTTTTTCTAAATCGAACAATTTATTTGCAAATGAGAAATAGCTGCTCTGCAAGAAAACTTCATGCATCAGAAGTCAGCTTAGGTGCTCCTTCGCGAGCCTTTGTTTCACTAGGTATCACTGGGTATCACCACCTGATTATCACTTACTGGGTCAGGCCTGTCGCGGTACACGTATTCAAGAATTTGGAAAACGGAATTCGGAATGATCTTGTAATTTCGGAAAACGGAATATGCAAAACGACTATTGACCACTTATGGACCACCCCACATGGTACGACCACCTATGGGCCACCAAGTGGTACCACCACCTGCGGATCGCTATGGATCACGTTTTCATATCGCTTTATGTTACAGTCAAACCTCGTTTATCCGGCACCCCCAAAAGTTCATTCCCGCCTTGAGTCCAACACTTTTTTCAGCTCAATTTTCGAAGTCTTTTGCTGAATGTGATTCGCCAGTCTAGTCCGAAATATTGCAAGGATTCACCATTCGTTTTTTCAAAATCTTAAATTTTCGCCATAAAGACCCGCGGACGTCGGTTATCCGGCACCTGATTTTCAAAAGGTGTCGGATAACCGACGTCAGCGGGTCTTTATGACGAAATAAAAATTTTGGAAAAACGATTGGCAAACAGAATCCATGCGATATTTCGGACTAGACTGGCGAATCACATTTAGCAAAAGACTGAAAATGAGCAGAAAAAGTGTCGGACAGGCGGGAACAACTTTTGGGTGCCTGATAAACGAGGTTTGACTGTAACATAAAAATACTCTACACAGTTTTTAATTTATTGTCACATTTAACTGTATATAATCTTACCCAAGTGGATGACCACTTCTATGTGACCACTTGGTGTATCTGGACGCCCTCTTGATGCAAAATTTATTTAGATTTTTTGTATAGAAAGACACTTTCCTGCACTGGTACAGTCGACCCTCGATAGTGGATACCCCCCTCGGGACCGGACTAGGAGTATCTACTATCGAGGGGTATCTATTATCGGGGGTATCTACTATCGAGAGGCAGACAACCAAATTTTGGGTCAGAAATATACATTATCGAGGGTAAAGTGGGAAAGGTGTAAACGCTAACCAAACAGTAATACTTTATTCAACTAACAAAGAATAACAACTTCGATCAAACAACAATCAGGTTAGCGGTTTGAAGAAATCATTGAGAGAGCTCTGCTTCTTTTTCCTTTGACCATCCTGCCAGAAAGCTTAGAGGGATTCCGTACTTTAAAAAGCCAGAAAGCCAAAAACGTTTTGTATTTGAATTGTTGAGAAATAATATTGTCGTAAGCATCCAGAACAAAAGCATAAAGTAACAGTGTAATAAATCTCGAATGAATAAACAAATTAAAATAATATCGCGAGATTTCGAGCCAAACATAAGCGCCAATTAGGCAAATCTGAACAAATAATTTCCAAAATTACACTTTGAAAAAGAAATGGCTTTCCATTTAGACTTGAGTGTCAGAGGTATCTGTTATCGAGGGCAAAATAAAGGTCAGTGTAAGAGTCAGAGGGTATCTATTATCGAGGGTATCTATTATCAAGGGTATATACTATCGGGGGTATGATTTGCCTTATTTAAACTAAAACCAACCAAATATGTGCTAAGGGTATCTACTATCGAGGGGTATCTATTATCGGGGGTATCTACTATCGAGGGTCGACTGTACGACATTCTAAAGATGGTTCATAGATAGTAGGAAGTCATATGAGCGGAACTGCAAAAACTAAAAAAATACTCGGGAAAACAGCATTTCACCACTGTCAAACCATCTTTAGAATGCTCGAATTAGTACAGAAAACAAGTTTTGGAAGCTAAAAAACGAAAGGAAAAATTTCGAACCAAGTGGACGACCACCTGGTTTTATTGGTGCATGGAGCATCCAGCAGAGCTTTGGTTTGTTTATAGATGAGCATTTTAATTAACAAGGATACTTTTCAATACAAACTATGGAAAAAATTTAATTTGAAAAATAACCATCCCGAGCTGGCCGTGCACCAAAAATTTTGTTAGCATTCACCTGAGGTCTGCTTTCTAATGCAATATTAATGGAGTCAAAGTCAGCACCTTAAAGTTTGGCCCACTTGAACATACCTTTTTTTGGTGGCCATCTAGCAGCAGCAGCATCTTATTATTATTGCTACTGCTGCTTTGGTTGTTGTTGTCTCTCTTTTGTTGTTTGGGATTGAAGTTGGTGGATGGGTGGGTTGGTTGTGGCCATGGTTAATGCCTTTCTTTTCTATTGCTGCACTCATCCATGTTTCTGCCCTTGGTTATTATTATTGCCCTGACTTGCTTGGCTTTTGGCCCCCACCTTTCTTTTGTTTTATGGCCATTGGCAAATTATTTGTTTTTTGTTGTGGACAAATTGATTTTCATATGTGGTTTTGAGGAGTGAACTATGGGCAACAGTGACAGCCATCTACACCACACTGACCATACTCCACACCCTATGGTAATGGACCCACAACCAATGAATTACCCAGATATGAATGTTATTTTCAAGGTATATTTCTCTTAAAATATGTAGAATAAAAATAAATAAAGGCCCTGAATGTTCTCAAGGCCCTGAATCAACCGCAATTTTATGGGTTTCCACTCGAAGTCCAATTACGCGAAAACGGGTACAGCCATATTCACTTTGTTGGTCGTGTACTTTTATCTACAGTATAATTCCATTAAATTTTATCGTTAGCTCTAGTCATTATGAAGTGGTAGGGATAAGAAAAATGACTTAAAATAAAGTCAAAAAGGCCCTTTTTTCACTTCTTTTTTAGGGTGGTGCACGGTCGGTTAACCGAACCGGACCAGTTTTTGCCCAATTAACCGAAAACCGGGTACGAAAAAATGCGGTTAACCGAAAACCGGGTACAACAAAATTCCGGTAATTTACGACAAAATAACCGAAACCGAGTTTTTTTCCGGTTAACTGACCGAAGCGAAACTAAAAAACCGTAACCGAAAACCGGGTACGCCAAAATGCGGTTAACCGAAAACCGGGTAGTGATAAATTAACCGTAACCGCACCACCCTATTCTTTTTATTTAAACCATCTATTTCCAAGTCTTGTGTCATTCTTAAAAAAACGGTTGCAAGTCATTTTGTAGAGAAATTAAAAAGCTTGCAAATGCAGTATCGTACAGTACTTTTTCATTTAAAATTTTTAAGAAAAGCTTCTATTTATGCAGCCAAACAGCCATTTTCCTTGATTTTGACTAGAAATGGATACCTTTTTGTTGGTGGTCATAACTTTTTGCACAATAATCCAAAAAAAAAGTTTGACCTACCAAATTGTAGCTAAGAAACAGGGCTTACAAATAAAACCAGAAAAATCGTGTGCTAAGAAATATTTTAAAATTTTTGTCTCTACTACAGAATTTGTCCGGATTTTTTTTGTCCGGCCGAGAAGTGATGTCTAATCAAATAGCATAGGAGCATTTTTTTTCGCGACAAAACAAAATGAGGATCATTTGCACTCGAAATGTAGCCAATGAGTTGTTCTACAAAATGTACGAGAACAACTTTCAGGAACATACCGTATTATCTCTAATAAGCGCCCCCTCTCTAACAAGCGTCCCCCTCTACTTTGAGGGTATGTAACTAGGGGCAGAGCAAATATTTTGCAGAGCTGTTTTTTGCATTTTCTTAACTCCCACAAGCCTTACCGATTCCTCTTTTTGGATTTTGGTTGTGCATCCAAAAATTTCGAGATCGACCCAAAATTTTCCCGATTTTTGAGAGGGTTGAAAAATAAGCGCCCCGGGGCGCTTATTAGAGATAATACGGTATGGCTATTTATCTTATATTACCGCTTTTATGAATTTCAAAAGCTTGTCCGGTTTTTTTTGTCCGCTACTGTAGCTCTTCACAATACTCAAAACTTCGTCTGAGACAAAGACTGCTTCAGCTAAACTTTATCAGCACATCTTTAAATTTGCAGAGCTGGAAATCGAAGTTTGGGTGATGTAGAGCACGAATAATATGCTGTGATGTTGGATCATGAGGGTACCGCTTCCATCCCCTGGCAACTAGAATCTGTTTTTGTTTGGTTAGGAGAATAAGGTTTTTAGAATGTTATGATTGGTTCTATGGGCTATGCATCTGGACAATAAAAGGAGAAGAGAAATTTCGTTTTATATATACCGCACCCGATAAATTTACGAAACGACTACCGTATAACCTCTATTAATCACCCCCCCCCTCTAATAATCCCCCCTGACTTTATAGACCTATATCTCAGCCTAAACTAAATATTATATAAATCTGTTTTTTGCGTTTTCTTAACTGCCATGAGCTCTACCGGTTCCGCTTTTTCGATTTTGGATTTTCACCCGAAAATCTTGAGATCGACCCAAAATTTTTCCGATTTTGGGAGGGTTGAAAAATAATCCCCCCGGGGGGATTAAAAGAGGTTATACGGTATACACTGTATTTTTCTTGGTTCTCAACCACCTAAACTCAGAGATCAAATTGAGCAAGAATAAAAAATTGGAGATTTTAAAGAAACCAAGAATTCTCGGCCAAGACTCATTTCATGACTCATAAAATTTTTGAATTGGCGGGGACAAATTCTGAAACACGTGAGCATGCCCCTTTAAAAGCCATTTTTAGAAACCTCAGACCACAAGAATGAAACAACTGGCCTTTTTCCGAGTAAAAATAGGGGTTTTTGCGTTTTCCATCTAACTTTTGCATGTAACACCCTAAATTTGCATTTTTGCATACGTCCTTGGTACCAAAATGCAGCAGATTACTCCACTTATGAGTCTCTGGTTTTGTTTGTGAAAAATTAGACAGAAAAATATGGTGGGATCTCAATCAAGTCAATGAGGCGAGGAAATTTCTTCGGAAATTTTGATAGAAATTAATTGTGGTTTTGAAATTTTACGTGTTTGATGGGCAAGTGATGGCTCATTCGAAAGCCCTTTATGTGAGAAACATTTTGGATATAAACATGCAGAAGCCAAAAAGGAAATAATGTGTGAAATTGGCCGCCTCTTTTGTTAATTGCTTTCTCCAAGGTAAGCTAACTGTTCTGAGAATAAGGAATCAAATTATTACACTCAATTAAGTTTCAACGCATCTACTTATAAGTTCGGCATAGGAACGTTTCGTCAAAAAAGTCTCATACGAAACTTTTTTCACGAAACGTCTTAACAGAACGCCAAGTTTGTACATATTCAAATTCATTTTTATTTTTTGCACAGTTGGCTGCTTTTTGCTCTGTTGATTTTTGTTATGTTTCGGTTGCTCGACTTGTAATTGCATTTCTAGCTTACACCTTAAGTTGAAAACAAGCTTACAGTAGCGGACAAAAATAATGTAACACCTGTACAAAAATCTAAGTTTTGGTAAAGTTCTAGTATCTCCTGGCAAAATTTTGTCCGGCAAAAACATTTTAAGTGTATTTTTAAGCAAGGAACATGATTCTGCAAAAAAAATTCATTCTTGAGGGCACAATTTCATTCCACAGCCACTTTTTCACGACTAGTCCATTTTTGGGCCGGACAAAAGTAATGTAACACCCTTGATTTTTGTACATTCGCTCACCTCTTTGTTATTGTCGCCTTTACAAAAAGTTGTTTTAGCTCTAGAAGATGGTAAACAAGAAGAATCAGCCTGTGCAGACCAGAGAAGCTATCAAAAGAGCATCGGATAGTGGTATGTCAACTCGGAAGGTCGCGTCTTTATTTGTGTGAGCAATGCAATGGTTTCGAGAGTCACCAAGCGCTTCAAATCAACCGGAAACTTCGCAAACATGCCTCGTAGTGGCCGTCCGCGCAAGTCAAGTGAGAAAAGTGATAGAGCCTTAGTTCGAATCGTCAAAAGGATCCTTTGAAGACAGCCACTGATGTTACCAAGCATGCAAATGAACGTCTGGGTCTCGGAATAAGCACGCGCACAGCCAGAAGAATTCTCAAGTAAGCTCCAAATTTTGTCGGAAAAAGTGTGAACAAGCTTTATTTCAGAAGAGCCGATCTCCTGCTGCTCGTCCATCCAAGAAGCCGTGGATCTCGAAAAAGAATGTGAAGGAACGTCTCAAGTTCGCACACGCTCACAAGGACTGGTCAGTGGCCGACTGGGGAAGGGTGCTCTGGAGCGACGAATCAAAGTTCAATCTCTTCTCATCCGACGGCATTCGCTATGTCAGACGTCCGCGGGGCAAAAGAAATGATCCAAAGTACCAGGTTCCCACTGTCAAACATGGAGGAGGGTCAGTTATGGTTTGGGGTATTTTCTTCGGTTTTTTAAATTTTCCTTGCATTTTTGTTGATGTTTTCAGGCTGTTTTTCGAGGATGGTGTCGGTCCGCTGGTTCTGAGTCGAAGGCAAAATGAACGCTGAGATGTACAAGGGCATTCTGACGACAACATGATTGAGCACGCCATTACTTGCCTCTCAAACGATTGGATCTTCATGCAGGATAATGACCCGAACGCCTCCAAGCTCCTGAAGAAGTGGTTCATCGACAATAACGTGGAGGTTCTCAAGTGGCCGTCGCAGAGTCGGACTTAAATCCTATCGAGCACCTGTGAGAGCATCTGGATCGCAAATTCGCACACGCACCTACTCGAAGACAAGCGACTTGTTCAAGGCTCTTTGTGCAGAATGGAAGAAAATCAGTTTGATGTTTTAATGAAATTGGTTGACTCCATGCCTGCTCGTTGTGCTGCTGTTGTTGCGTCCAAAGGGTTTGCGACGAAATATTAGTGTTGAATAAAGCGATTTCAATTATTTGTTGCTTCACATTTTCTTTTACGGATAATCAAAGGTGTTACATTACTTTTGTCCGGCCCAAAATGGACTAGTCGTGAAAAAGTGGCTGTAGAATGAAATTGTGCCCTCAAGAATGAATTTTTTTGCAGAATCATGTTCCTTGCTTAAAAATACACTTAAAATGTTTTGCCGGACAAAATTTTGCCAGGAGATACTAGAACTTACAAAACTTAGATTTTGTACAGGTGTTACATTATTTTTGTCCGCTACTGTAATTGAAGAGAGACAGTACTTTTCAAAATAGGCGCCCAAAAAAATAAAAAAGGCGGCCAATTTCACACACACACATACAGCCTTTTTAATATACAGTCTAGTCTCGTTTATCCGACACCCCTCAAATTCGTTCCCACCTAGGGTCCGACACTTTTTTGAGCCAATTTTTAAATGTTTTTCCAGTTGTCTTTGTTGTTTAGTCGAAATATCGCAGGATTCTAATTTGCCAATCGTTTTTCCAAATCCTTTTACGGTAAGCAGAAGACCGTGTCTTCGTTTATCCGACACCTCTTTTAAAAATCAGGTGTCGGATAAACGAGAGCCGTGGGTCTTTATGGCAACGTAAAGGATTTGGGAAAAACGATCGGCAAAATCGAAATCCTTGCGATATTTCAGACTAGACTGACCGAAGACAACTGGCAAAAAGCTTCAAAAATTAGGGTAAAAAAAGTGTCGGACCCTAGGTGGGAACGCACTTGAGGGGGTGTCGGACAAACGAGACTCGACTGTACCTCCTTCTTATGACCTACTTCTGCTGTTTTCTTAAGGCTCGCCTCCAATGAATGTCGGAAGTCGGACGTCGAAGTTAGAGGTAGGAGGTCGGTGGTCCAATTTTAAATTTTCATTTTTTATGTCCAATTATTGGAAAGGTATTTTTTTCGTGGAAAGAACCTTGAGAATAGATAAAATCACTATCCAGAATTAATAAATGACGAAAGCTCGCAGAAGTGCGCGACCTCAAAGATCTCGACATTCGACTTCCTACATCCATTGGAGCCACCCTATTAGAGACAAAAAATAACAGTTTCAACTAGGGTTGGATTCGGTCGGTTTTTGGATCGGTCGGTTTAAAAACCGGTTTTTTTCAAAGCCGGTTTTCGATTCCGTTTTTCAAAATTTTCGGTCGGTTAACCGAACTGTACCCGGTTTTCGCTTAACCGACCGGTTCGGTTAACCGACCGAGTCCAACCCTAGTTTCAACAATTGTTGTAATCATAGTCGGGGTCAACTTAGTTGACCCTCAACATTTTTTTGTTGACCCTTAAAGTCGACCCCACCCTCAACTTTTTAGGCCTCAACTTAGTCTTAATCTTTTAGGTTGACTCCGAGAAGTTGACCGCGACCTCAACTTTTTTCCCCTCAATTTTTAGTCGACCCTCAACTACTTTTGGCGTAAAAAGTGTTCACCCCCAATTTTTGACTAGAAAATGAGGGTTGATCCCCTCAACTAAAAGTTGACCCTCAACTTTTCCAGCAAATTTTTGAGGTTGTTACATTTTTCGACACTGAAATGGCGCTGCCGAAATTTGAAAAGCTTTTTTCGGGGTTTTCTATTATTTTAATTTTTGACCAGCGTAGGATTCAGCTTACAAGCCATCAACTGACTGAATGAGATTATCAAAGTTGGAGAAAAGGTCTTTGAACAGAACAAATTTTACAAAAATTTGATCCTTTAAAACCTTTTCTTCCAACTTTTTGAAACTGATTTGGTCAGTTGATAGCTTCTTAAGCTCAGATGTGATCTTCACGCTGTCGACTAGAAAATAAGCACCTCTTCGAACAAATATTTTTCAAATTTCCGGCAGGAAAGTGCCATTTCCGGGAAAGCGCTATTTCAAGATCTGGAACCATTCGAGAAACTTCATCTGACCATTGTCGATCTTTTCTTAAGCTTTCCCTTATTATTATTTATTTTGGTGTTGTAAAACAACCGTATGTGTCTTTTGTTTAATCTTAGGGGTCCTATCCGCCCTTAGTGTTGCACAACTTCCTTTTATGGTCTTAATTGACTTTTAATGGTTGAGATCCATCCTTTGTGGTCTTGAACTTTCTTTGATAGTATCAATTGACCTTTAATAATCCAAATCTATACTCAGCGGTCATGAACCTCCTTTGATAGTCTCAATCGACTTCAAACCAAACCAAAACAGTTACTCCGATAGTGGTACCTAGATTATGGTACCAAGGTACGTTGTATTTTTTGTGGTTGTATTTAGGAAGCGGGTTGATAGTGTCTAGGAGTACCCAGTTGAGAGTATGCAGGAGGTTGGTACCCAGGTGACAAGTATCTAGGTAATGTTTCCCAGGTGAAAGAATTTAAGAGCGGTACCCAGGTAAGGGTATCCAGTGTATGGTATCCAGGTAATGGTACTCAGGTGGAAGTGCTCAGGAGGGAATACACCCAGGGCACTGAGATTCTTGACCGTGGACGAATTGACCTAGAGATATTTTTATCGATTATTCCTGCCCCTTACAACTGAGTTGTAAGGGACTGAGTTGTTCTCAGTTAACTCATTAAAAATGGGGTGCAAAATAAGTGTGAACCCAGAGATATTTGAAGCAGTAACCCCATTTATGAGTATATGAGGCGCTACACCAACCCCTCTCTCATATTCAGGATCGTTCAGAACCCACTCCGGAGTGACCAAAAGCCAAAACTGGTTTTTTGGGGGTTTATTAAAAGGGGGCAAACTTTTTACGAAAAAGCGATTGAGTGGATCAGAATTCCAGTCCGATTGGCTCAATCGCTCAAAATCGTGTGGTTTGGGATAGTTTAAGGTGGTTTCGAATGGAAAAGTGCAAAGTTCTGAGCGATTAAGGCCATCGGACTGGAATTCTGATCCGCTCAATCGCTTTTTCGTAAAAAGTTTAGTGACCCCCAAAAAATCGGTTCTGAACGATCTGAAAAGGAGTGGGGCTGGTGTAGTGCCTCCTATAATCATAACCGGGGTTACTGGTTTAAATCCTTATGGGTGCAAAAATACTTTAAATTTCCGCATTAGGTTTGGGGAGTTACGAGTGTGGTTACGGGTGGTTTGGAGTGGTTTGCGGAGAGAGTGAAGGTGAAATCCGCTCATTGGATACTAGGCTTTAAAAAAATTTGGGAATCAACCTAAAAAATTGAGGGGTGAACTTGCTAAGTTGATGGTGTGTCAACTAAGTTGATCCTTGAAAAGTTGAGGAGGGCTCAACTTAGGGGTCAACTTTCGGGCTGAACATTGAGGGTCAACTTTTCGGTTGACCCTCAACTAAAATGGTGGGTCATGAACAGTTTAAAATGAACAGTTTAAATAATGTAGGCGTTAAAATGCTGGAATTTGGTAATTTTTTTTGGTTTTCGGATTTTCGACAAAATATTTTAAATGACATGTTTTCGAATGACATGTTAAAATGACATGTTTTCGATGGGACCGTTATATCGAAGGCACGTTTTCTCTGTCGGGACCGGCCGCAGGGGGACGTTCTATCGAAGGGGCCGTTGTATCGAGGGTCCAACTCCTTATGTTCTAGTCAAGTCCAACCAAGGAGATTATCGAGGGGGTCGTTATATCGAGGGTTGAGTGTAATTGGTCTATTTAGTCATTGCAACATCAAACAAAATATGATGTTACATTTTTTTGCTATCAGAAGAATTAGTCATTGCGCTTTTTTGCAGTGGTATATTGCTCGTCTTTCTAGGGTGTTCTCTCTCTGTGCTTCTACGGCTATCGGCTACAAAGATGAACGAATTCGTAGACCATGCTACAACCTCAGGTAAACATAGTTCAATTTTTGTATTCTGAAATAAGTAAAATTAGGATGGCGTAAGCTTCGTGATGAATTTGACGAAATCAAGGGGACAAGAGCACAGCCTGATGACTCTGAATGCAAAGCCTGGAAACAGAGCAAGGGAAAAAATCGCTACTCCAATGTTAAGTGTCTTGATGCTACGCGCGTTAAACTGACTCTCAATGTGCCGCCAGAAAGTGACTACATCAACGCCAGTCATATTCAGATGAAAGGATGCGACAGGAAGTTCATTGCCACACAGGTACCTATATGTATTGTGAAATTTATAGCACCGCAAATTGGTTTAGTGTCCACTGCCAGGAACCGCTGCCGACTTTTGGAGGATGATATACCAAGTGGGCGAACTTCAAACGCCTGCTATTCTTATGCTCTGTCAGCCGAAGGAAGAACGCCAAAACAAGAGCTATCAGTACTGGCCTACTAAAGAGCAGCCCGAGAAGTTGTTCGACGGAGCTGAAGAGGGAATAATATCAGTGACCAACAAGAAGGCAATTCTTTTCCTCCACTGTCTTAGCACTTATTATTTTCCTTTAATTTCCAGAGCAAAAAGTTTGGTCAGTTCACTGTGGAAACTCTCGAAATTTTGCCGGTTGGGTACTTGAATGCTGTCACTGCAGTGCTCTACACTAATTTCGATTGGCCTGATGGTTATATTGCTCGCGACGCGCCGGCTGTGTTGAGTCTCTTGGAAAAAATCAGAGAGGTTAGTTTTTTGCTGCCTTTGTTCATTCAACTAGCTGTGTTCAGAATGCTTTGATTACTGGTCCTTGGGTCGTCCACTGTTCTGCGGGGAGGGGAAGAACAGGAACTCTGATCGCAATTGAAGTAGTCATCCAGCAACTGATTAATGGACGTGTGCCAAGTGTACGATAGCATATCGAGTAATTTTTTTCTAGATACCCTTCATTACTTTAGGTGCCAGAAATTGTCACTAAAATGCGCAAGATGAGAAGCCAGGTGGTCACTCAGCCAATCCAATATATCTTCATCTACGTAGCTGTGCTATATCACTGCCACGTAATTTTTATCAAGACTTATTTCGGGTTGATGCATCTAAGCCTTATTTATTTACAGAACAAGCGAAGGAATTGCAGAGTCATAAAGAAATTTCAAGAAAGCTTCTACGCTGCTGTCCGGGATGAAGAATTGTGAAGGGGAGGCACTAGAACATAAGAATTTCCAACTTTTATGTGATTGTTGTAAAAATATTCCTACTAAAATAAATTGCTTAGTGTAAAATTTGAACTTACATATTCATTCTAATATAACCACTGTAACCACCCTTTCAAAAATCTGAAAAATTTCAGATCGATCTCTTGATTTTTGGGTGCGCATCCGAAAAGGGGAATCGAAAAATCTAAAAAAGGAATCGGTACAGCGCGTGGTAGTTAAGAAAACGCATTAAAGCTTCGCAAAAGGTTAACTTCGCTCCGAGATACAAGCCCTCAAATTTGAGGGGGTGGGTTTATTAGAGAGGGCAGTTATAAGGGGTGGGGCAGAATTCCGTCTTCAATTTCTGGCACGTTTTTCCTCTGTTTTCCGATTTTCGAAAAATGGTGTAAATGTCGCAAATTTCGGAATAAATTAGTTTTTTTTTTTTGAAATTTTTGAATTTTTTCTGATTTCCGTCTTCCAATTTCCGACAGTTTTTTCTTCCGCAGTTTTTAACTTTTTGCTAAAAAATTCACCATTTTTCTACCGGTAGTTGAATTCGATCAGCTGTTATTTATAATGTCAAACTATTGCAGGGAATCCCGAAGATGATGCAGGTGGCAGACGATATGCATCGAATGACCAATTATATTATGGACCTACGTAACATGACTATTGGTTTGACTGCCATGACAGCTGTAGGCATTCTTCTTTTCCTACTCCTCAAATACTACCAAGGCAAACAGGCGCTTAGAAGAGGGCGGTCCCGCAACCACAGGACCTACCACCGTCACAATGTATGTCATATATAGCTTAAATTACTTTAAATGGTCACAAAGTTTAGACAGACAGTGAACAGAGCTCGTTGAGTAGGCCCGGTAATGGCGACAGGTCATCTAGGTTAGCAACCAATTATCCGCTTTAAAATTGGATAACTAAAAGAAAAAAAGTAGCCTTAAAATAAATAAATAAATAAATAAAAAAGAGACCAAATTTCATTTACAGCTGCAAAAATCAAAAAAAACTTAACAATGTGAATAGCAACCAATTTTACTGTAGGCACTCGCAGAAACACTTGGACTGGATTAGGCAGGGTATAGACATGGAAAAGCTGATGGAGCAGAGCCAGCAAAGCAGCAGGCAAACACCTCCTCACCAGAAACCATATGCTGTCAACAACAATGGCAATAGCTTGGGACTCGCATCAGGCATGCCAGACTACCAGCCATCCCCCCTACCTGCATCAGGCATGCCAGACTACCAGCCATCCCCCCTACCTGCCCCTAATGTTCACAGTACACCACCTGTTGGTGGTGGTGGCCCTCTACCTGTGCACCAGCCCAATGGAGGGCATGTCATCAAAGTTAGTACCACTAAAGCTTAATTGACTTGTCTGCTGTGATGATTGTGTGCAAAACTCTCTTTTTGTTGATTCGTCCACTACTCATAATTAGGGTTGTCGAGCCATTGAAATTTTTCGAGCTATCGGTTAAAGGCTCAAAGATCGAAAAAAGTTCGGACGCACGCTTTGAAAAAAAATTCTGCTTTTATCTACTGGAAAATTTGGCGCTAGTAGCTACCCCCCTCCCCAAAATAGCTGTAACCACCCTTTGGAACAGCATGTTTAGGCCTTAGGCTCAGGAGTAGGCCAGCGCATGGAAGTTGGACTGAGAAATGTCTTACGCACTTTTTCCGGAATCTTGGACTGATATTTGGGTGCTTTTTACTCAAGTTTTAAAAGGAAAAAATTTTGGTGTGGGGGTATATTCGCTACTACGGTCGAAAATCTTTATTGTGCATACCGTATTTCTTTATTCTCCCTCAAAGTGGGACTTTTGAATTTTATGGCATTGCCTATCGACCCACTTTTTTAAATAGATCCTTGAGTATGTAACATACCAAAATGTAGCTGGGAATCTGGGCTACATTTCAGTATGCTACATGCTCGAAAATCTATTTAAAAAAAATTGGGTCGATAGGCAATGACATAAAATACAAAAGTCCCACTTTGGGGAAGGGGAGTTAATAGAGGAAATACGGTAAATTAAGCAAACATTGGCTTTCTTCATGACTGTGTCAGCCAATCATGCTTTCATGATTATTAAGTTAGCAAAGGGCCGGCTTGACGCTTGAAATTTTCGAGCCCTCGGTTTGACAACCCTACTTATGTATATATATATATTATTGTTGTTAGCTTCGGGTACTTTTGTAATAATTTCTGTTTGAAGTTGATGTGGTGTTCCCTAACATAAAAAAGCTAAAGATATACCGTAAAACCTCTATTAATAGACCAGGGTCTGTTACTAGAGAACTCCCAAGTCACTAGCTATGAAAAATCTCACATTTTTAAGCACACCACCACTCAAAATGTAGCTAAGAAACAGAGCTATTTTTGAGTGGTTGTGTACATAAAAATGTTGGATTGTTCATAACTAAAAACACAATGCCACGAGTGACTTGTGAAGTTGTGTTTTCAACTTGTGACCTCTAATAATAGACCCGGGCCTATTAATAGTGGTTTTACGGTAACTATAGTTTCTGCTTTTTTTTTGTAAAATAGTCTTCTTAGGATTGGTTTGTTTCTTATAAAGTTCTAAAAAAAAAGTTCTTAAAGAATTGCGACTGAGTACACATTATGACTGGGTACACTTACGACTGGGTACAGCGACTGGGTACAATTTGTTTAAGACTTTTAGTTTACATGATCGAGAATTCACTTTTTGTTGCTTTTTGCTCATTCGCGGAACGTGTTTGAGTCCGTCTTAACATACGCTGGCCTACCCTTGCCTAAGCCTAAAAAGCCTTAATCCAGCTGTTGTTTTCAAGCTTGTGTCGAAAAGGACTTTTACATTGAGGATGGACTTAAACTTTTTTTCTTAATTTTTTGCAGCTCGGTAAACATGTTTGAGTCCGTCCTAATGTACGCCAAAAGATAAACAACTGTACGCCAAAAGATAAAATAATTTTTAAAAAGAGTGTACCCAGACATTGTATCCAGTCATAAAGTGTAACCAGTCGTTGTACCCAGTCGTAAGTGTACCCAGTCATAATGTGTACACAGTCGTTGGTATGCTGCAGCGAGCGGCGATGCTGCCGCGAAATTTTCAAAATGGTTGCCACTGCCGTCGCCGCTGCCGGTTGATTTTTTTAAAATGATCGCCGCTGCCGCCGCCGGGGACTTTTATAAGGTGGCCACCGCAGGCACCACCGCTCAGCTTTTTTGTGCCGCCGCTGCGACCGACGTCACAGCCGGCGCCGCTATTGTTGCGCATCGATGTATACCCATGAAAACTTTTTCGTCCAAATTTAAGCACAGATAAATTAATATTTGTAGTAAAAACAAAATGCAAATCTTTTTTGCAAAAAAAAACTATATATCCGTTGACATTTTCAGCCGGCGCCGCTCAAAGCGTCGCCGCTATCGCGTTGGTCCGCCGCCGTTAAAAACATGAAGCACGCCGCTGTTTCACTGCCGCCGCTCGAATTTGATTTTTGCCCGCCGCTGGTTTTTCTATCGCGTACAACCATGATGTAATCTTGTGAGCCATAAAAATTTAAAAAAAAACTGTCTGAAATGATGTAATTATCTATGTTTTTTAATCAATTTTAACAAGAATGCATTTTAAAGTGAAATTATTAATAAATTTGATTTCTGAAGTTACTAGCTTGCTAACGCTGTGTTCAAATATAATGTTGCATGTAAAGTAGGCTAATTTCGATATTGTTTACAGAGATTAGATCCGGTAAAACTGACGGTGGACGAAGTTCCCTATGCTGACTCTTGAAGTGGAAAAAATAAATAAATAAATAAATAAAATATTGCATTAAAATATATGCTTATATAAAATCTCAATCATAGTTGTTAAAAACATTGACAGTTAAATTGTCAAGAGCATAAATTAAATCAGAGAGACATTGGGAGTAGAAAGAAATATCGGATGGAATTGTTTCAGATGCTTTGTGCCTAGAACTTGAACAACCGCTTAAAAATTCTCGGTTTTGCTTTCAAATTGATTCATATAAAAAGAACGCTAAAATTCTAAAAAATGCGACGATTTCAGTACGAAAGGGACCGTATCATAATGCAAATTTTGTATTTGTTCTTTAAATAAAAGATTATAAGAAAATTAAAAAATTAACCTCTCTGAGGGACAGTTCAGCTTTAACAAATTGGACTTACTCAACTTGCCAAACTGCATAAAAACAAATCTCACAATAATCGACAGCGCAAAACGTAACAAAGTTTATTGTCTGCACATGGGTCAAGGCACAACATGAGAAATACTAGATGAATGCTTATTGTTTAATGCTGACAATCACTTGCTCATCTGGAATCTAGCATACTCCACAAATTCATCAATCAGCACCTAAATTGAAGATGAAGAGGATGCTAAGCGTATCTCCTTACAGGCCAAGCTCCCTCAACATCGTAGTTAGAGTAATCCTCGCTAGTGCTTTGTATGATGTGACATGATATGATATGATATGACATGCTTTCAGACAGCTATGACATTACAGCTGAGTCTTGATAAAGCATAGCCGTTGAGACCGACGCAAATTTATGTTCTATCGAGGTTGTGTCACATAGAAACTCGACTGTATATACAAAACGGCATCCAGACATTGGCCATTTAAAAAAGAAAATGTCGCGTGACATTGTCCCAAACAGTGTTTCCGAAACTAACCCCCACACATAAATAACAGTATGCCTACTTTTAAAACATACGCTACACCTACACTTGAAACAAAACATACCCTACACTTACACCTACTGTTTGGCATACTGTTAGATCTCTATACAGTCAACCCTCGTTAATCCGCACCCCTAGGGCCTCAGGGTGGCGGATTAACGAGGGTGGCGGATTATCGAGGTGCGATTACCCTACCTTTATTTAACTTTAGCTTTTTTGGGACCGGCCCTAGGGTGGCGAATTATCGAGGGTGGCGGATTAACGGGGTGGCGGATTAACGAGGGTTGACTGTATAGTACAGTCGACTCTCTATATAACGTACCCCCTCGGGACCGACCCTAGGGGTACGTTATATAAGCGTACGTTATATAGAGTACGTTATATGGAGGTCACTTTACCTTAAAACCGGCAGCCGTACGTTATATAGAATGTTAACATGTTACAAAAGATGAGTGTGTATACATAATCTTTTCGCGCACTTTTACGGCTGTTTCAGACGAAGCTCATCCACCAGAAGGACTCATCAGCCATCTTCGAAACGTGGTCGATCGTCTTCTCTACGCGAGCGCTTAACTCAAAGCCGTTCTTCCGGGAGGACATCTAAAAGTTCTGCTGCAAGACGTAGTCGCTCCTCTTCTTTGCGCGAGCATTCCACTCAAAGCAGTTCCAAAGGTTTCCTTCTATCCTTTTACTTATAATTTGATAAGTTAAGTATTTTAGCTACGAGATCAGCAGTTATTGGGATCGATAGCACTTCCAAGTAAGCTTTGTGGCCCGTCGCGAAAGCCTTTTTATTATTGCGAATTGATTTTTGAAGGGGCTGCTATCACCGTGTTACGCTAAAAATGTACAATGAACAAAAAAAGTTCTCACCGTCCTATTATTCATTAGCTTTTGATTTAATCTTGTTTTCATCACCTCATTCTACTGATTCAAACTATCAGAGAATTATTTTGTCGGTATTGAAAAAGCGTTTTTGTAAAAAATCTTGCACGAGAAAATTGCCGCTGATCACCACTTTTTTGCTGCGCCCCACTTATATGACTTTTAAGGGCCAAAGAAGGGAAAAGCCTAAGAAGCAAGCGCCAGTCACTACGTCGTCGTCTCAGTGACACTAACAGGAAGCAAAAGTTGGTGTAATTTCTGGAATCTGCTGTTGAATTTTCTGTTTCAGTGTAAATACCAATTTTGCTGTGAAATCTCCATACGGTGACCGCGGGAACAAGAGCAGACTTGATGGATCGTCTAAAAAGTTCGCTCTCATTTTTCGGAATTTGATTATTTTAGGTCTTTCTCAGGTCAAAAGAAAAAAGGAAAACAGGACCTTCCACTGTAATAAAGAAGTCTAAAACCGACGAGAGCGTCACTAATTCTGCCGAAGAGAACAAGACCAGTTCCACGAAAAAGAAGAAGGGGAGGAATTCTATCTCAGGCAAGAAGTAGCACCGAAACTTTTCTAGCTAATAATTCTTCTTGATAGTCTGTTTGCTTCTGTATTAATAAAGAAAACATGTATCACAAGTGTATGTGTAATTTGTAAGCTTTAAGTCAGTCCTGTGCACTGGCAGGCCCGGCCTTCCCGGGCCGTGATTTTTAAAGCCCTGGCCGGGCCCAACTTTTAAAATTTCTTTCAAGCCGGGACGGGCTTAAAAAACTCCGGGCCGGCCCGTAAATTTTCGGTCTAAAATACACCTCAAAATCCCGCCATTTTAATATTTTTGCTTTTAGTCATCCTTATTCTACCAACCTATCATTCAAACTGTTTTCAGCAAGAATTTCTCGCTTTTTTTGAAAAATCTCTTTCTCAATAAGACCGCAATCTCCAGGTATAAAGCGCCTAACCAAAGGATGAGCAACAGTGAAGAAGAATCAAAGGAGCCCACGGCCAAGCGGATCTATTTGGCAGGCAATATTTAATCCAATTTTTACTAGCTAACTTGTTATTTATTCAACGTTTAATAAACAAATCTGCACCTGATCTTACCAAAAATGAACTCCTGATGATGATTGGAAACAAGTCTGGTCGAATATTTTTCAAGCCAAAGCCCAATCATCGAGAATGAGAGACTTAAGCAAGTAGTGAAAACGGCGAATGAGATTGGGTAGATGAATAAGTCGCTAAAGAGATTTTTTCAAAAAAAAGCGAGAAATTCTTGCTGAAAACAGTTTGAATGATAGGTTGGTAGAATAAGGATGACTAAAAGCAAAAATATTAAAATGGCGGGATTTTGAGGTAGTTTCTATTGAGAGCGAAGCGACATGGGCTGGTGGACATCGATGCTCTCCTTGTTATGAGGACTACAATTTCCAGGTGCGTGGCGGCCAAGGCGAGTTGCTTTTCTTCCCATTCGTAAATCAACCGGATTGGAAGTTTCAATCAATCTGTGTGGCTAAAGACCCACAACAAGTCTGGATCCATCTGGCCGAATCCGAGTAATATTGCGTTTGAGTGGTGTTGAATAATAAAATGTGTTTTTAATTCTCTAGACATATTACCCACACTATTTTTCCTGTTTGATTTTCTGAATATGTTTGGAATTTCACTTACAGTTGACTATACCTTGATATACTAACTATAGGGGCCGGCCCGTATAAGGCCTTTTTAAATGCGCGGCCTTTCAAAACAGCGAGAAAGGGGTAGTAGGTGACTTTTGCTTGGATTAAATGGTGCAGAAGGGAGAATGTTGAATTTTGTTGTGCTAGAAACAAAACTTTTTTTCTTTGAGAATTTTTTTCCTTTTTTCCTTCTAAAAACAAAGCTTTTTTCCTTGAGGTCACGAGTTCGACCCCACCTCTGTAAACCTTCCATTTTTCAATTTTTTCGCAAATTTTTTATTATTAGCCTATTCGACGTAAAATCAAAAAGGGCTTGCCTATAACTTACCAAATAGAGAACTGATAAACTATTTGGATAAACTGTTTGGTAAAAAAGACAACTGACCAAATTAGGATCGGCTCAAATTGAAAAGACCCGTCAAAATAATTAAATCTCCCGTCAAATTTATTATTTCTCCCGTCAAATTCAAATTTCGCGCAAAATGATTAAATCTCCCGTCAAAATTATTAAATCTCCCGTCAAAATCACTAAATCTCCCGTCAAATTTAAATTTTGCATTGTTAAGTTTTACTTTTACCTCATCAAGGTCATATTTTATGCATGATGTGTCGATTTCTCATCTAATCTTGTCTTTACTATGTCAAATTCTCAGTCAAATTGACAAAAACAGCCAAAATCACTGAGAGAGCAGTGCACATTGGTGTATGAAACATCCCACTTCTGAGAATTTGACATAGCAAAGACAAGATTAGATGGGAAATCGACGCATCTTGCATAAAATATGACCTTGATGAGGTAAAAGTAAAACTTAACAATGCGAAATTCAAATTTGACGGGAGATTTAGTAATTTTGACGGGAGATTTAATAATTTTGACGGGAGATTTAATTATTTGACGGTCTTATTAACACCTAACAGCCTGAAATAATATATTTGAACAATTCTTTATTTGAATTTTAAATTGTTTGGCCAAGAAAAAAATATTTCAAAAGTTTTACTTGTTTTATAAAAGAACATTAGGTCAAATTACTCTTTTAGTCCAGAGCAGACCTGTGCACGAACCGGCCCGTAAAGCCCGTTATCAATTATTTTCAAACTGGCAATGTCACCTCTTTTTACTTCTGCCTTTTCGGCTGTTTTTGTGCTTCTGAATACATCATCTATCAGGTTAAAGGACAGTTCGTACGAGGACAGTTCGCACGTTAATTCAAATATTTTTTTATAAAACAACTGGAGTTTTGCTGGGTGGTCCACGCACCAAAAAAACCAGGTGGTCGGCCACTTGATGAATTTTTTATGTTTTTCGGTTCCGAAACTTGACTAATTCGATCATTTGAAGGATGGTTTGACAATAGTAAAGTGCCTTTTTGTAGGGTTTCTCTAAATATTCGTAAAACTGCTCAGACGAAATTTTACTGTATACAAACCAAGCTTAGCATATCGTAATTAATGCATTGTGTAGCTTTCAAATTCGGAAAATAAAAATGCACCAATTGGTCATTTACTTGGTTAAAAGCTGAGATCCAGGGCTATCGAATAAGTATAAGCATAACAATGAGGTATGAATGTATTAGCAAAATATAGTGACTTCTACCCAATCAAATCAGCCATCTAACTTTAAAAAGAAACAATTTTTTTAATGGCTTGTTTGAGCATGTTTTAATTATAAAGGTACGTTCACATAAAAGTGTCAACCTAAGCGTGTTTTTGATGCGGGAAGGACTGTAAACTTTTTTAATCCATAGATTTTTTTCTGTTAGAACCATCTTGTAGCTAAGATTGAGGGCTTCAAAATGAGCTATCAAAAACCTACAACTTATTAAAAAATTTACTCGACTGAATGTGGGCGTGAGTGTCGACCTGAGTGCGGACCTAAGCATTTTTAACCAAAAATTTTCAATAAGTTGTAGGTTGTTGATAGCTCATTTTGAAGCTCTCAATCTTATCTACAAGATGGTACTAACAGAATTTTTTTTCAGTGAAGGAAAAAAAATTACAGCCCTTCCCGAGTTAAAAACACGCTTGGGTCGACACTTTTGTGAACGTACCTTAACTTTGCAAAAACGAAAAGCATAGGTTGAAGCAGAATTAAAAGTTAGATCGATACGTACAAACATCACAGTCGGTCGTTTTCTTGTTAAGGTTATTTGAATATCTAGAGTCTCCTCTGTCGAAAAAACAAAATCTCGGCGGATATCAAAAAAAATCAAGAAGATATGGCATAATAAAATCGGACATAAATTTGGTCAACCCTGTATATTTTCACTTGTTGGGAGGGGGGATTACTATTAAATTACATTGGTGTGTCTTCAAAAGTTTTTATTTTTATTTATTTTAAAAGCATTACAAAATCTACAAAACCAGCCATTACTTAAAATGAACATAAGCTACACATCTAAACAGCTGCATTTTTAACGAACCGATAATGCTACTACTTCAAAATACAGTGATAAGAATAATGGCAGAGGGGAGTTTGAGAACTACTATTAGATTCCTCTGTATGGACGGATGTTTTCCAGGGATGCATCTTCGGTCAAGCTGACACTTCCAGACGGGTCAATGCGTGGACCTCCAAATTCCTGGTCAAATCCCTGTGCTCTGTTTAGTATAGGTGTTGTGACAAAATCTTCCAAATTTACCGATTGAGTGAAGTGGCTGGGAGTTGGAGTGGATGTGCCTCGAGGTGGGGTCAGAGGATTGGAGGCAAAGGTGGAACGCACATATCTGCAAATTAAATGGCCAAATACATTTGTAAATATTCAACAGTTTTATTATTAAAGGGGCATGCTTGCCGCCGATGGGAATATTTTGAAAGGCGGGTACCAGGTCAATTCAAAAAGGAATTCTTTTGAAATGCAAATTTGTTGAGTACCCCTTGTGATAAGTATTGAAAACCATTGTCACCGGTCAATAGCATCGGTGGCTCAGTGGTGAAGCGCACGTGGACTGTGAAAGTCGGTCGGTTCGATTCCGACCGGGTGAATAATTTTTCTTCGGCTTTCACAAAATTGCGTCATTTTAATTCTTGTTTGAATTTCATTGGTACCCGCCTTTTAAAATATTCCCATCGGCGACGAGCATGCCCCTTTAATTCGAAAAATCGCAAAAATCTTGGGCAGATATCCGGTTTTCTTGCTATTCAAATAATGTTTACAAAGGGCAGTCGTTAAAAAATTGGCACTCCTGCTAAAAAAATGTCAAGGTGGAAAATCGTTGCTGCTTCCAGCCTTTTTTTACTTAATATTTTTTTATTTTAATCTTATATATTTTAACTTACCGATGTCCATCAATATTTCCGTCAGTGGGCATGTAGGAGCCGACAGAATTAAAACCACCGCCTCCTCTGCCAAAGTAGTTGGTGCCACCACCCATTGCAGTGCCCCCTCCAAGACCCATTCGCACTATGTCCCCTCCAATCTGACGGTCTCGCATATCACGCCTATAACCTTATATGAATTTTATTTGAAGGTTTATGTGAAATTAACCCTCTGCGACGCTCCGCATCCAATTGGTCTCTAAGTACTTGAATTTGGCTTTCCAGTTGCTTAATCCTTTGTTTAAAGGTTCTTTCACGGTTTTCGATCAATCGCTCAATCTAAAATTTAGGTGATAAGTGCTAAAATAATTGTTCTTTACAGTCTGTTTCATGTTTTCAAAATTACCGCGGAATGGTCTCTCTTTTTTATGACTAAAAACCCGATTTTGTTTTAATTTTTTCATATTTTTGTAAAAAAACGCTCGGTTACGTTGTAGCCCAGAATCTCAACTGTCGTTTAAAATAAAGTTTGCCGTGATGAGCCTGCCCCGTCGGTGCTAGTTATCGATTTTAAGCTCGGTACTCAAAAAGGGCGTCAATTTAAACAAAACATTTTCGAAAACATTTGTACTATTCCAAAAATTTTAGCTTAAGGAGTTAAGGTGTAAGTAAAATCGTCTTTTAGGGTGCCCGTTTATTGGAGACTGCCCGACTATTGGAGACTGCCCGTTTATTTTCCAATCGCCTTCTAGGGTGCCCGTTAATTAGAGACTGCCCGACTATTGGAGACTGCCCGCTTATTAGAAGAAATACGGTACTGGACGCCAAAGATTTGGTCAATAATGTTTTTGGATTATTTCTTTTCACAATTTTAAAAGTCTAATCACAATATTAGCTGACCTGAGCTTTTTCACTACGAATCCTCTGGACTTGTTTCTCCTGTTCCTCCCTCTGTTTGTTAGTCATGTCAACAATGCGAGTACCATTCTCCATCTCCAGCTGTGCAATTTGTTGCTGCAGTTGAGAGCAGTTCTTGTAGAGTTCTCTGTTCTCGCGCTCCATGGCATTCAGCGACTTCTCAATGGCCTCCCTTTGCAAGGCTGTCTCTCTGATGGCCTCATCTGTTCTCCGTTTCTCATTTTCCAACTTAATTTTTTAATTTACTTTTCTACACATTTTGTTTTTCAATATAGACTGACCAATTCGATCTTCTTGAGCATCACCTGCTTCTCCCTTCTCCATTGCTCTTGTGAGCGACCCATTGTACTTTTGTCCGTCTCCAACATTTTCAAACGGTTCTTCAACTCATCCAACTCTTTAGTCAATAAACGTTTTTCATTCTTCAAAACTTCGTTTTGCTGCCGTAAAGTGGTCTCTGTGGTTCGTTGAGATGAGAGAAGCTGCAAAGTAGTTACCGTAAGACCTCTATTAATTGAATAATAGACCCCTCTCAACTTTGAGGACCTATATCTCAGCTCAGAGTCAATACTTTGCAAAGCTGTTTATTCAGGGCTCCCAAATCAAAATTTTGAAAATAAGGATATTTAGGGTATTTTGGGGGAAATGGCATTTTATCCAGTGCTTATTGCTCTTTTGACCACCGAAAATAAGATTTCAACGTAAAATTTTGAAGAAGAAAAAAGATTTGGGGTCCCAAAATAAGGACAAATCTTATTAATAAGGACATTTGGGAGGACATTTAATAATAAGGACATTTAATAAGGACATTTATTGCATTTTCTTAACTCTCACGAGCTCTACCGATTCCGCTTTCTAGATTTTGGGTTTGCACCCAAAAATCTCGAGATCGACCCAAAATTTTCCCGATTTTTGAGAGGGTTGAAAAGTAATAGACCCGGGGTGTATTAATAGAAGTTATACGGTATTTATTTTTTTCAGTGAGCAAAATTAGTTGATCCTAGTTAAGAAATATTTCCGCCTAAGAATACAAATTTTTTAAAATCCTGTTTGAACCATTTTCAAGTAACCTTTTTGCGCTGAAAACTATAAAACGCTTTTTACGTGGTTTTTTGTCGGCAATTGCGTTTTCGAACGTCGTAAAAGTTCTTTTTTTCTGGTTTTTAATAAAAAATTGTGTGGTGTGTACATTTGACGGTTTTGGGACATTTTTTAATTCACAACTTTTCTGACATTTCGTTTTTTTCGCTGTTTGGGACACAAATTTGAGCCAGTCCTAAAAGTCGTCCTATTTTGCCAGTCCTATTTTTGCCAGTCAAAAATTAAAAAATGCATCTCTAATTTTTTTCACACTTGTTTACTTTTCTGTTGTTGCTTGTGCTTTTAGTGTAACTCCCACTGTTAACACACGGAGGACTCGTGCGGCAGGTCGGTATATTCCGCTGCAGAATTCAACGGAGAACACGCTTATCATTTTTCTCAAAAAACACTCTGAGGGGTCAATATACCATGTTGGATATACCTTGTCCAGTTCATGCACCCTGTCATCCGCCCTGTTCTTGTCCGTGTGCGAGTCTTGCAGTTGGCGTTGCAACTCTTGGATCTTGATGTTCAGGTCATGCACTCGTTGTTTGTGGTCTCTAATCTCAGATCTGGTGGAGGACAGTTCAGTTTCCAGCTCCACTTTCCGAATGTTGTTGTTGGTTAGCTCGTTCTGGATGTGGGACAGCTGCAAATTGAGTGGGTTTTACAGCAACAATTTTATTCAGCAACTGTACATACTTGGTCTTTGATGATTTGCAGCTCCGAGTTCTCCTTGGTCTGAGTGTCCAGGGTCCTTCTCAAGTCATTCTCAACACTCTCTGCCTTCTGTAGGTCACGCTTGAGTTTAGCCAGGTCGTCCGTGTAGTCAGTCACTTTAGTTTCGCTGAGTTTGAGTTGTCGTGACAGTTCTTTCACTTTCTCTTCCAGGCTCTACAAACAAATTTTCCCAGTCTTAGAATCTCATATGAACTAAATGCCAGTTTGTTGATCATTGTACTCCCTAATTTAACTTAATTCCCAAGTTCCTGATATCGGTTAAATTATTAATTACTGGGGTTTCTCGGGGCTGGAGCAAGGCTCAAAGGATCATTTCAGACCAGGAACGAAATTTTACAAATAAATCATTCAAGGCCTTGAACTGGGTTTTTGGATTAAATTTTGATTTAACTAAGGGGTGTGTCCTGCGGACGAATCATGATTTGACCGAACTTTGAAGCTTTTGATTAAAAATCCACAATCATGACCGTTGAATTTTCGGAAAGTCAACCCCCATAGCAAAATGTCTTTTTTAATCCAAATCCTTTGAGTCACGTCAAAAAAATTACGGGCAAAACTTTTTTTTGTCACAGATTCAGTCAAAACCACAGGGGGGACCAAGCACTTTCGAAATTGGTCAAATTTTTTTTCATAACGGCCTAATTTTTTTTCTATTACATTTATACCATGTTTTCTAGCATTTTAGCCAAAAAATATTTTTTGGCAAAAATTTTTGCCTTGGGGGACCAAGGTCACATTTCAGGTTCCGAACAATTTTGGCCTACCTTGTTCCCCCAAGGCAAAAATTTTTGCGCAAAAAATAATTTTCGGCAAAATGCTCAAAACATGGTAGAAACGTCATAGAAAAAATATTAGACCGTTATGGAGAAAAAAATTATGAGCAATTTTGAAAGTGCTTGTTCCACCTGTGGTTTTGTCTAAATCTGTGACAAAAAAGAGTGAATCTGTGACAAAAAAGTATTACCCAAAAATTACATGGAGCTGAGATATGTTTTAATTAGACCACCCAAAAAATATGCACCAGTAACCTATTTTGAAAAAAACCTCGGATTCTATATTTTTTTAATCTGATCTTAAAAGATTCGGATTCAAAAAGACATTTTGGAATTGGTGTGGTTTGAGATGTCCGGAAAATTTTTGTTCGAAAATGCCAACTTTTTGGGAAATATTTTTGGAATTTTTCTATAGATCACCAGAATTAAAATACTGTATTTCCTCTAATAAACGCGCCCCCTGACTTTGGGGGTTTGTATCTCAAAGCAGAAAACTTTTTTTTGATCTGCTCTTTTTTGCATTTTCTTAACTCCCGCGAGCTCTACCGATTCTGCTTATGAGATTTTGGATTTTTGCCCAAAAATATCGAGATTGACCTCAAATTTTTCCGATTTTTGGGGATCCAAAAAATAAACGCGCCGGAGCGTTTATTAGAGGAAATAGTTAAAATCAAATATAAAAATATCAAACCATAGTCGAAAATGTTTCAAAATTTTTCTTGAACACTCCAAACTGTACTAAATCTGAAAGTTTGGTCAAAAGGTGTTGCCTATTGCTATTTTATCCTTATTACAGGCCGTTTCTCTGCTCTAATAATAAAAAACTTCAGAAAATATTCTTTACTAAGTTTATAAGCCGTATTATTTGCAGTTAGAAATTAGACGCTTGCCTGTTTGGTGTTCTCATAGTTGGTGAGTTGTAGTTGGAGTCTTTGCAACTCGCTCTCGTGGTCTCTCAACTTGCTCTCGATCAAGTAGCGACTAGCTTCCAGTGATTCATCCTTGTCTCTGACCACTCTGATCTCTTCATGGGCACGATCCAGGTCACTTCGAAGATTCTTTGAGTTGCTCCTAAAGCACATCTATTAGTGTCAATTCTACCAGCCGATAAGCTGCCCCACATTCAAATGCCTGATCTGAGCTTCTTTGCCTCTGGCCTCCAGCTCTGAAGTCACCATCTTGGACTTCATTTGTCGCCGCTCGTCCTCCCTCTGTTTAAGAGTGTCTTCCTGTGAGCGCAGCAGTTGTTTGGCAGTGATCAAGCGAGCCTCCAAAGATCGCTTTTCTAAAATCAAAGAAGTGATGCTTCCGAAAAACAATACTAGGTATCCCTACAACTTTGGCCAATTTCTATTGCGCATACTTTTTAGCGTTTAGTCAGCTTTTCTCTGTTTTTCTGAATTCGCACATTTTAATTTATTTTTGTGGTTGTTTTTTTGCATTCTCTTAAAAAAATTTTAGGCAAAGCCTTAGGCCTAGGCGCAGGTTACGCAAGTGCACGTTAGTACGGGCTCAACCGTGCCAAAAAAATTCAAAGTTTAAAAAAGAATTTAAAAAACGGGCAAAAATCTAAAAAATAGTTGGCCGATTTTGGAATTCTTGAAAAACAAAGACCGCCGAAAAATTTATGAACAAAAGAAATGTGGCAAAATTTTTGGAGCAGCCTGCAAATTATCACCAACCATCCTCCACATCAGTCAAGTTCTCTTCAATAGTCTTGTAGCGAGTTTCTCGGTTGTTGATGGTCGTGTGGGTCTCACTGCTCTTTTTCTTGAGGCGATTAAGCTCCTCCCGGAACAGGTCCTAGAAAGAGAAGTTTGGTATTTATTTGGCTACATTATTGTGAGTATTACCCGTTCCCTCTGCAACTGCTCAATTCTAGTGGCCAATTGTTGAAGGGTGGCATCTAGCAGAGAAGAGTCTAGTCCACTTCTACCATCCCCTCCTTGACTTCCAAAGTCCAGAGGAGCAGGGAAGGGAGCAGATCTGCAACGAAAAATTTTAGTAATTGAACTATGGAGAAACTATCACCTGAATGGCTCTCCTCCATCCGCTCTGGGGGTGCCGTCTTGGTCACCAGTTTCTCCGTCTTTAGCCTGCAAAAATATTACAGGATGGACCAAGTATTTCAGCCGATTTGAAAGGCCTAGAACTTATTTTTTCAAAACTCCAAGAAAACAAATTATGGCTCATTCGATAGCCCTAAATCTGCGGTTTTGTTTGACACTAAAAGAAACATTTTATTAAAACTAAATGCTGAGATATGCTTGTTTCAAGCAAACATGACAATTTTAGCAACATACAGAGTAAGAAGACCCACTTCTCAGAATTTTTTTTTGAACGTAAAAGTGTTGAGATATGGCTTTTTTTTTTAAATCCGTTAAAAATTAATCGACTCTAGTCAAGAAGTTCATGTACAGTTAAGTTTATGTACACATAGGAAGAAATGGGTTACCGTATTTTCTTTATTAGTTACCCCGGGGTAATTATTTTTCAACCCTTAAAATCGAAAAATTTCAAGGTCAAGTTTGAAATTTTTGGGTGCCCAACTAAAACCTAAAAAGTGGAATCAACTAAGAGTGTGATGATTAAGAAAACGCGAAAAACAGATGTGCACAGTAAATTTTTTGAGCTGAGATATAGGGTGCCTATGGGGGGTAACTATTAGAGAGGGGGTAATTAATAGAGAAAATACGGATATCTCAGCACTGATGTTTATAAAATGTTTCTTTTAGTGTCAAACAAAACCGCAGATTCGGGGCTATCGAATGAGCCATAATTGGTTTTCTTGGAGTTTTGAAAAAAGTTCCAGGTCTTTCAAATCGGCTGAAATACTTGGTCCGTCCTGTATTTTTCCAGCACTATTGCTTTTGTTCTCGACTTTGCAAAATTGTCAAATAAAATGCCAAATAAAATATTTTCTCTATATTAAGCCCTGGCCCTGATTCAGAATCGTGTTTTTAGCATTGTGATTTTGCCCTATTTTGTTAAGGCTCTTATTAGGCATGTTACCACTCATTTTGTAGCTCATCTTACTGGCTACAAAATAGCGGGTAACTTGCCTAGGAGTAGTTTTCAAAAAATGCTTCAAAAACACAAGCCCAATGAGGGGAAGGGGTGGGATAAGTTAGAGAAAATACGAAAATGGGGGCAGCGCCAAATTGCGCACACTTCAAGTTGCGCACCTCATTTTCCTCATTTTTATGCCTCCAACTATCTCTGGCCATTATTATTCTTTTCATACGTATTTTTACAGTTTTTACGTCTGTTTTTTAGATATGGAAAGCAACTTGAATTGTGCGCAATTTGTGGGTGCGCAATATGAATTTGCGCAATCTGGCACTGCCCAAAGATAGATGCAACTAAATTGTTGCCCCTAAAGTTTGAATTCTTGTCCATTTTTTTCGGCAATTTTTTGCTGAAAAAAGGGGCAGAAATTCAGACTTTAGCGGCAACAATTCAATTTGATCCATACGAAAATATGACACGTACATTTTCGATGTTTTTTAAAAACTGACCCGTTTTGGGATCTGATTTTAACAAATACCGTATTTCCTCTAAATAGCGCAACCCCCCCCCCTGATTCAAAATCGTGTTCTTGGCATCGTGTTTTTGATGAACTTTTTGATCGCTTCTCTCAGGCAAGTTACCACCCATTTTGTAGCTAGAAAGATGAGCTATGAGATGATTGGTAACTTGTCTGAGAGAGGTGATCAAAAAGTGGATTGAAAACACAATGCCAAAAAACGATTTTAAATCAGGAGGCGCTAATTGGAGGAAACAGTCAGTTCTCCGTTAATCCGCCACCCCTAGGGACCGGCCTCAGGGTGGCGGATTAACGAGGGTGGCGGATTATCGAGGTGCGATTACCCTACCTTTACTTAACTTTAGCTTTTTGGGACCGGCCCTAGGGTGGCGGATTATCGAGGTGCGATTCTACCTTACTTAACTTTAGCGGGACCGGCCCTAGGGTGGCGGATTAATGGGGTGGCGGATTATCGAGGTGATTACCCTACCTTTACTTAACTTTTTAGCTTTGGGACCGGCCCTAGGGTGGCGGATTAATGGGGTGGCGGATTATCGAGGTGCGATTACCCTACCTTTACTTAACTTTAGCTTTTTGGGACCGGCCCAGGGTGGCGGATTAACGAGGGTGGCGGATTATCGAGGTGCGATTACACCCTACCTTTACCTAACTTTAGCTTTTGGGACCGGCCCTAGGTGCGGATTAACGAGGGTGGCGGATTATCGAGTGCGATTACCCTACCTTTACTTAACTTCTTAGCTTTTTGGGACCGGCTCCTAGGTGGCGGATTATCGAGGTGCGATTACCCTACCTTTACTTAACTTTAGCTTTTTGGGACCGGCCCTTAGTGGCGGATTAATGGGGTGGCGGATTATCGAGGTGCGATTACCCTACCTTTACTTAACTTTAGCTTTGGGACCGGCCCTAGGTGGCGGATTAATGGGGTGGCGGATTATCGAGGTGCGATTACCCTACCTTTACTTAACTTTAGCTTTTTTGGGACCGGCCCTAGGGTGGCGGATTAATGGGGTGGCGGATTAACGAGGGTTGACTGTACCTCCAAAAATCACTCACATCTGGATCCATAGATGACTTGAATCTATTCATGGTAGTCACTCTGTTCACAGTGTTCTGGAATCGACGGAGCACATCCTGGAGCACATCTCGTTCAGTGCTTGTCCTCACAAACTCCTGCTGCAAATTATTCATGCGCTGTTCTGTCTTCTCCAGACGTGACTGAAATTACTGAAATGTTTGACTGAAACTCAAATTGCTGCTTACCCCCAGGTCTGTGACCTCATATCTCTTGGCTTCCAGCTCCTGCAGTGCATTTAGTCGGCCATCCTCAGATGTTCTGTGTGCACTCGACAGGTCTTCGATGGCATTCTGGTACTCGTCATTTTTGTGATGCATTTGGTCTTTTCCAAAGTCCAGTTCTTGTTGAATACGGGTTATTTCTGTGCGCATATTGGTCCGGTCATTTTCAGAGATTATAAGCTAAAAATTAAAGTTAGCGGTGTTGCAGCAGTAATTACAGTCGACTCTCAATATAATTAACCCCCTCATGTTCGTTACAGCCTTTTGCCAGTTTTATTTTGTGAGTCCAGTTCAAAAAATTGCAGTGACTTCGATTCCGCCGATCGTTTTTGTCAACGGCAGCAGTTTTGCCGAGAAGACCCGCACGTGCGTACTGCTCGTAATAAAGAACCTCTTTTTAAAAAGTAAGAGTTCGTTTAATCTAGACGCGCGAGTCTTTTCGCTAAAGCTGCTGCCATTTACAAAACCAACCCGCAAAATCTGAATCCTTGCGATTTTTCGTTACTATTAGAGACGGGGTTTCTAATAGAAAATTACGGTAAATGGGCAAATATTTCGAAGTCTAAGGCAAAAAAGTGTCGTACCCTAGGTACCCTGGCTTCGTTATATCGAGAGCGGTACGTGTCGAAATTGGCTGGCCATAATTTGCTCGGACCTAAATTTTTCCACAATGATCCAGATCTAACTTCAGTAGTTCTGAATCCTCTTCATTGGTCCAGATCAGTTTCTAAATAATCTGAATAGTCCTGAACCATTTTCAATTGGTCCAGATGCACCCTCAATGATCCTAAAACTAGTGTTGGGTGATTTCCGGTTCAAAAATGTGCGGTTAGTCATCGGATTCACGGTGACTAACGGTAATCAGAGATCGATCCCAATCTCAAAGGTTTTGTGGTTAATCCCGGCCGTCAACTCTCGTTATAGTGCGAAGCTCTGTATAGTACTGTTGGTTTACGTATGCTTGCTTTTTCCCTAGGGTATCCTCCATCGGCCCCCATGCCAAAGTTGTCGAACTCAAATTTAGGATATTATTTTGAATTTATTCATAAAAATCATGTCCTATCTCTATTAAAAACTCGTGTCTAGAGCGGGTTGTCAAGAGTAAAACCTGATTTTAACTTATCAACACCTTAGAAACTTCGGGAGTCTTCCCTCCTCCAGGTGGACGTACAGCTCGACAACTCGTTGTACCCGGTCATAATGTTTATTGTCAAAATAATGCGTATGTCATTATGTGTTATTTCAATGGTCCTCATCCACCTGCAGTGGCACAAGTCTACCCTTGGTGGCTCAAATATACCTCCAATTGTTCTGATCCTTTCTCAATGGTCCAGATTCTCAATGGTCCAGAATAGTACGGGTGATTCTCCTACCCACCCTGAGGCTCAATGGTCTTATAAAAGGTTAGTTAGTTTATGACTGTTTTCTAAGAAAAAATAATGGTACCAAATAATGCCCAGTTTTTTTTGTTTCAGTCAAAACGGCGAAAATCTGTCACCCAACCCTAGTTTGCTTGGAAGTCAAGAGCAAATAATACCTAAAAAATACTCCTACATGGACGGTGTAATACCGAGAAAAAAGGCTGGCAAATCCCGTGCTAGACACCAGAGAAACCATACACTAGAGAAAACGAAGCATAAATAACCAACAAAACCGAAAAGAGGTACAAATTTTTTGGGATCATTGGGTGCATCTGGACCAATTGAAAATGGTTCAGGACTATTTCGGCTGAATCTAAACCATTTAGAGGCTGATCTGGACCAATGAAGGGGATTCAAGAATTCTGAAGTTAGATTTGGATCTATATGGGAAAATTAAGGCCCGAGAAAATACTGTCCGAGCAAGTTATGGCCCGAGCGAATTTCGGCCGGAAGCAAATTCTGGCCGCGAGCAAATTTTGTCCGTTTCCGTGTCGAGAGTCCAGCTCCATATAAAAGAAAGAACAATACCTTTTCTGAAGTTTCCTGCAGCTCTTTTCTCAACTGTGAAACTTTTTGTTCAAATTGAGCAGCCAATTTCTGCAGGTTTTCCGCCTGTTTAGCCTTTTCTCTGTAGGCATTTTGAAGCCTATCCTTCTAAATTAGTTTCATCAGACCAATGATCACTCCAAATTCAGTCATATAGAAGAATTTTACCTCAGATTTGATGTGGTCAAATGAGTTTTTCTGCTCTTTCCACACTATGTCACTCTCCTGCAGTTTCTTCTGCAGCTTTTGTAGCTCTGCATCCAAGCTGGTGTTATTGGACTTCAAACTCTGGTTTTCTCGGTTGGCATTGTCCAGACTGGTTTGGTTCTTTGCACTGTCCAACTGGAGTGCCAAGTGTTCCTCTTCTAGAGTGCGCAGTCGGTTATTAGAGCTGTCCAGCTCCACATCTTTGGCTGTTAGGCTGGAGCGAGCTTCGAGTAAATCTTCTTCCAGCTTCCGAACTTGCGTGTTCACTAAAACAATTGTTGGAGTGTAAAGAATCTTCAATGTAAATAACTGTTTATTGTAACTTACAATCCCTTATCTTGGAGACATAGTCGTTGACTGTTTTGTTGAGTGTATCATTCCTTTCAGTCAAAGCAGCCAATTGGGCCTTCAATCCAGTCACTGTAGACTCCAGAGATTTTAGCTCAGACCTGACACCGTATGCTTCCGACTTCCACTTTTGCACTTCCTGAATTACTCTGGATGAGTGCATGCAAAAATTGTGTTCTCTTTACAGTTAACTTACAGTTAATTTTTCATAAAATAATCTATTTGCCGTATAACCTCTAAAAATCTGCCCTCAATTTGGTGGAATTGTGTTTTTGACCCGTTTTTTAAAGACTCTTATCAGACAACTTATCACCCCTTTTGCAGCCAGAGAGATGAGTTACCAAATGGGTGGTAACTTGTCTTACACAAGTTTCCAAAATGGGCGGATGACGGATTATTAGAGGTTATACGGTGTAGCCCTGATCTCACAGTTGGTTGACGAACTTATAAACAACACAAAACATACCTTTTCAGTCTCTGTCCTAACATCTTCCAAGTCATCCTTCAACTTCTGGTTCTGACCACTCACAGTGTTCAACCGCTCCTCCAACTCCTTCTTGTTCCTCTCATATTCGTTCTGGGCATTCAAGGCATCTGCCAACCGCTTTTCTGCAACTCGTAACTTGTCTGCCAATTCCTCTTCTCCCAAACGAATAGTTTCTAGGTTCTGAAAGCAAATAATAAGTGCTGAAATTAGTAAAGGCTTGTCTACCTTCCTGTAGGATTCCCTCTCCTCATCCAGTTCAGTGTGGTGTTTGTCGGCCTGCACAGAGATCTCGCCCTTCAACCGGTCAATCTCTGTCTGCAGCTTTCTCTTAGCGTCTTCTACGTCGTTCTGATGGCGCTCATTGATGCGTTCAGCCTGCAACAGCTGGTCTTCCAGCTCTCTGATGCGGCTTTCCAGTTGATCCTAAAAATAGAATAATTGGTAAAATTTGTTTGCAGTTCAAATACCAAAATTTTCTTTTTTCTCTGGGTTTCGGAAACGCTCGGGCAGGTCCTAACCATGGTCTTAAAGGCAAAATGACAGAATTTAAGCAATTTTCTGCCCGAAAAGTTTGCAAGTGGTTTTTGAGCATAATAAGGGTAGTTGCACAATTGGGTCGTCATTTTTCGCCCACTTACTCGGGAATGGCCACAATTTTTTTTCTCTATAACGAAAAATATTCGCTTAGCATTATCTTGTAGGTAAGAAGCAGCGCTACAAAATGAGATATTGATCAAGTAGATGTTGTTGTAAAAATTTTGAATAAAATCAAGTGGACACTAGAACAGCCCCGACGGATTCACTAATTTTTATCAAAGCTTTTTAGATCATATGTAGCTCACAACGAGCTTTTTGCATTCTTGCTCTTTACACGGGAAAGACACAAACTTAAGGTGGCGTTCAGACAAACTTTATATACCAATCGAAAGCTTATGGCATGCCTATTGTTGCCTCGCTTGCCAATTTTCCCCTTAATCAGTCTACGTTGAGAAAATAGACTTTTAAAATGAAATATTTTTTGTGTAGAATATGGTCAAGTTTTGTCTTTGTTAGTTAGCAGCGTGGTAGTATTGATTCGGGATAAGCATGTGCGTAAAGAGTGGATGTGATTCGGGCCTAGTCTTTTGATGTCGCAGGTTCGACCCTCAGTAGAGCGCATTTTTGAATACTTTTTCGTTTTTTTTCACCGGTTGTTTATTTAGGTGATCAAAGCATAAATAAAGGTTCGTAGGCTTTTGGCCCCATTTTTCCATTTGTGGAAAAAAGGGGCCAAAAGCACCTACGCCTAAATAAACGAACAAAAACGAACGAGAAGTAATTACAAGAATTAGCTTCACACTCACACACAAGATCTTCAAGAAAATAGATTTTTCTTTTAAAAACTGAAATAATATGTGCCATCAATATGTAACGAACTTAACGTAAACTATTAGTGAGTGAAAAACTGAAAAATATTCAAAAATTGAAAATGTGCTCTACTGGGGATCGAACCTGCGACATTTGACAGTATCCCAAGCGCATCCCCCCCCCTTCAAAAACTTTTTTGTACTTTTATTTTTTTTAATATTGACACTCCAACTTTAGGTCATATCTCAGCGACTAAGTATTTTTTTCAAATTCTGCTTTATGATTCGGATTGCTGAGGAATTTTCGCCTACTACGGTTCCTCAGAATAAAAATTTTCAGCTGGAAATGGGTACTTTCATTTAAAAGTACAAATAAATTTTCGAGGGGGGGGGTGCACTTGGGCTTTTACGGCGACATTTGATTATTAGTCCCGAATCACATACACTGCACCACGCTGCTAACTAACATTGTTTTTCCATTTTTCTTTAATCGCCAAATTTTTCAAACCAAGGGCTGAAAAAAAGGAACAAAAGAGAGAAGACACCTAGGGACGAAGCGAAGGATGACAGCATCAACAGAGAAGAGAGCCAGAATTTTTCAAACCAAGGGCTGAAAAAAAGGAACAAAAGAGAGAAGACACCTAGGGACGAAGCGAAGGATGACAGCATCAACAGAGAAGAGAGCCAGAATTTTTCAAACCAAGGGCTGAAAAAAAAGGAACAAAAGAGAGAAGACACCTAGGGACGAAGCGAAGGATGACAGCATCAACAGAGAAGAGAGCCAGAATTTTTCAAACCAAGGGCTGAAAAAAAAGGAACAAAAGAGAGAAGACACCTAGGGACGAAGCGAAGGATGACAGCATCAACAGAGAAGAGAGCCAGAATTTTTCAAACCAAGGGCTGCAAACCAAAAACTTGACCATATTCTACAATAGAAGTATTTCATTTTCAAAGTCGATTTTCTCAACGTAGACTGATTAAGGGGAAAATTGACAAGCGAGGCAACAATAGGCATGCCATAAGCTTTCGATTGGTATATAAACCTTGTCTGAACGCCACCTTAAGTTCATGCCTTTTCCGTGTTATGATACCATGACTAAAGCTGTAGGAAAAAATTTATAGCCATTGAAAAGGGGGACAAAAGTACCTAAGCCAGAAAAAGATACGCACTCTAACTTTAAAAAAATCGTAAAAAAAATTGTGTACCTTTTCATTCTCCAGCCTCTCGACCTCCAACTTCCACTTGTCATTGACCTCTTTGATGCGTATTTCTACAATATCTGAGTCATATCCTGAGGGTTGTTCACCTGCTGCTCCTTCACCCCCCTCTACAACATCTACCCCTCCTCCAGTCACTGTAGAAGTGCCGGTGCCACTGGTGTCTGTTGACTTGCCGGTGTCCGTTGACTTGCCTGAACTCTTGCTCTTCCAAAAAGATGTTTTGGGGCGACTTTTGTAGTCTTTTTCCAGCTGGTCTAGTTTTTCTGTAAAACCTTGTTATGAATTTATATTGCTGAAAAAGACACCACCTTGCAACTCCTTGACTTTGGCCTGTGCTTCCTCCCACTCTTTTTGCAGGAAATGATTTCTGTTGACCTGGTGAGCCAGAGCATCCTTGGCTTTTATTTCAGCAGTCATTAAACTTTTGTTTTCCGCCAACACATTTTCAATCTCCTTCTCCAGCTTTTGTATTTGCTCTTTTAGTCGCTGGACTTCCGCTTCCAGGTCTTGCTTAGCACTGTAAATAAAGCCAAAGATTTTTCTTGCAAGAAAGAGTAGTTTTTTGGGTAAAGGAACCTTTTACCCATTTTCGACAAATGTCAAAAATGGGTAAAACGCTTTGTTAAATTTTGCCTTGGTTACCTTGTTTTTCTTTAATTTATTAGATTTTTCTAATTTTTACAAACTTAAGTGGAGTTTTAGGAGCAGGCTAGGCCAGCAACAGTTAGGATATACCGTATTTCCTCTAATAAGCGCCCCCCCCCTGATTCAAAATCGTGTTCTTGGCATTGTGTTTTTGGCCCACTTTTCAATCACTTCTCTCAGGCAAGTTACCACCCATTTTGTAGCTAAAGAGATGAGCTATCAAATGGTTGGTAACTTGCCTGAGAGAAGTGATCAAAAAGTGGGCCAAAACACGACTATTGAATCAGGGGGCGCTAATTAAAGGAAATACGGTACTCAAATTTGTGGATCAATCCATTTCTTCCCATGCGTCGATTAATCGACGTGTACTTTAATCCTTCTTTTATACATGTTTTCTTAATGAATTTAAGCTAATATTTTTTTTGTTTTGTAGCTCTGCGTTCTGGCTTTCAGATGTACATTTCATAAATTTTTAAGACATTTTTAATTTTTTACAAAACAACAAATTATCAAGTCGATTCAGAGTCGATTTATTCTTTTATATGAAAATGCTTAAAATTGCGCAGTATCTATACCACACTGCTTACACAAAGAAAAATTTATGCTTGTTTGAAAGCCGTGAGTGTGTTATCGAAAACGCACTTTTAATTTATGAAAATTGCTTTATTTTGGTTGTAAAAAGTTCGATTCGAAAAAATCGATTCTGGTTTCTAACGAAATATTATTTATTGCGACATTTATTAGCGAAAAAAGACACGAAATGGTAAAAGTATGAACAAAAATTTTATTTGCTTTATACTTTTGCTTTTTTGTTCTACATTTTGCGAACATGCTGCAATAAAGAAACTAGAATCACAAGGCTACCTAATGATTTTATCACTTTGTAAAAATGTGTCAGATTTATGCTTTTTCGACCAAAACGAATTGAAGCAAGAAAACCTGGGCACTTTTCCCCAAATCTAGGCATTTTCCGTTTAGTCCTTAAAAATTTTAATTTTGAAAAAAATTTGTAAAAGAAGTTAACAGGTTGGACCAAAGAAAAATTAGTGTTTTGTCCATTTGTAAAAAATGGGCAAAACATCTATGTACTGAAAATTGCTCAAACGCACCTAGAAATCTCCATTTTTTCTCGTTGGAGACGTTGGTTGAGCTCAGCAGATTTTTCAATCTCCTTTCTGTTGGAGACTATTTCATTCTCCAGAGCTAGAGTTTTGGCCTGGCCAGTCTTGAGCTGTGAGTCCAGTTCATCGTTGTGTTTGCGAACAAGGATCAATTGTCGTTCATAGTCAGTCACTTGGGCTTTGAGTTTGTCTAGCTCCTCATTCAACAACTGCAGACTCATTTGGGCTTTTTCTCGCTCGGACTTTTCCTTGAGGAAAGCCTGTTTTATGTCATTTAATTGGCGACTCAATTCGTCCCTTTGTTTGCTAAAATTGATATATCGGTTATTATTATTATTATTATTAAAATAGTCCCGCTACTGTGACCTGTATTCATCCCTTTGCTGTTTCAACTCCTTGACCGTTTGCTCGAGCACTTGGTTGCTCTTAGTCAGAGCCTCAGACTCGCCGGAGGAGCGGTCAAAGTCGGAGCGCAGCACGTCGATCTGCTGCTTCTGTGTCTGATAGTCATTGAGCAGGCGTTGGTTCTGCTCGTCCGAGTTCTTTAGTTGGGCTTCTAAAACATAAAACAAACTTTTAAAACAAATATTTACTTTTTTCTGGAAAATTTTGTATTCAAAATGATCGCCAGATCCTTGCAGTCGTTTCGATAACCCCGGATCACACCTACATTGATATACCCCCCCCCTATAGGGAGGAAAGGGACTCTAAACGTGAGGCTTTGCTGATCTTTTAAAATTTTTTGCTGTAAAATAAAAAATTCATAAATTAAAGATAAAGTTTGACTAGAATAAGAGTGGTACTTTTTTTCTAGTATCAAAATACTAATCTCCAGTACCAAAAAAATTGAATTCTAGTACTAAATTTTTTACTTTTTCGAACTTTACTCATTTTATTTTTTTTATGTAATATTACAAAAAAAATTTGAACTATGTGAATCTGAACAAAATATATTTCCTTGGTAAAAGATTAAAAAAAGTTAGAGATTTACGGGTTTGAAGAGAGAAACTTAGTCGAAAAAGTTACCTCACCCAAAGACTGAAATCTTTAGATTTCGTTGAATCTATTGGCAGGTCACTCTATGAAAGTGAAAAAATCTATGTGTTGAAAGAGGAGTCAAAACGGGTGGTATTTTGACAGAAAATACAAAATTTTCAGCCCGGCGCTCCGGCAAATACCGTTTCCTGTAGCCCCCCTGATTTAAAATCGTGTTCTTGGCATTATGTTTTTGATCCACTTTTCAATCACTTCTCCTGCGCAAGTCAATACCCATTTTGTAGCTAAAAAGATGAACTATCGAATGGTTGGTAACTTGCCTGAGAAAAGTGATCAAAAAGTGGGTCAAAAACACAATGCCAAAAACACGATTTTGAATAAGGGGAGGGGGCGTTAATTAGAGGAAATACGGTATTTCAGATGGGAGGCGCCGGCGCTGAAGGCGGAGCGAAAACTTTTTAATGGAGACGCTCGGCTTCAGTGCTGGTTCCTTTTTTCAGAATAGGTTGATGCCGGAACAACACTGTTCCCAATCAGTGCCTGGGTGCGCCTGGGGATGAAGTACATTTATAAAGTGCACAAAAATTTTACACTTTTTTGGCGCTACTGCAATATAAAACCATCAACCCCACCCCCTAATAGGACCAGCGCCCGTCATGAAGGACTCAAAACGTGTGGTTTTTTTTGCCACTTTTTGATAGGGATTCAATCTAAGGCTATCGTATTTTTGCCGATCGTATTTTTGCACATGGTCTTTATCCACACCCGATGGGGCAAGCAACTGGCTAAGATCTATTTTTGTTGTACTACAAAAAAAAACCTTTTTCCTCAAGTTTGCGCACCAAAGCATTGTATTGGTTTTCTAGATCACGGTACTTGCTTCGAATGGGTGACACCTCATTTTTGTATTTGTTTTTCTCTTCTTGTAGCAAAGCAATTCGACGATTTAGATCGTCAATTCTGAAATACTACTTATTTTGGTCCTCTTTTTTCAACAACTTAGCCAACCTATTCTTGTAGTCTTGCTCCAAATTACTGGCAAACTCGTCGGCCTCTTCGCGAGCTTTTCTAGAATCTTCAGTGGTGCTCTTCTCAAATTGTCTGAAAATTTTACATAAATTTTCTTAAATATCAATTTCGATTTCACTGACTGTCTCAATCGTTGCAGCTCAGTCTCCAAGCCTTTTTGAGCTGTTTCAGCCGCCTTTTTCTCGTACTCTGCTGCCCTGAGTTTGTCTTCAAGACGACGAACTTGCCTTTCTCTGTCATCAAATTGCTTTTGGCTGCAATAAATCGAAACTATTTAATCCTCCGACGAAAGAAAGGAATATTTGACCCTTCTATAAAATACCCCCAAATTTTTTTTTCAAAATCATGTTTTAACCATCTCTATATAGTATTTGGCATGTGTCCGTCCTACTTTTTAATGGACATTTTGACCACATTCAGGCCATTTTTGCTTATTTTTCCGATTATTTTCGGCAATGTCTCGACGGAACCCCAAACTTCAGACAATTCAGCGTCTTTTTATGCCGAGACCCAGGAAAATGTCTTCGAAAAAGAAAAACTTTTGTGGTCCCTCAAAATTGGAGTTGGAGGATTTTGGGGTAGGCCTGGAGGATGGTTTTTCTGCTTCCAACGATGGCCATTTTTGCGATGTCTCGAAAAGAACGTAGACGTAGATAGACGCGTAGTTTTTCACGATGAATGCACTATCGAAATTTCGAAATACTATAGAGGCGCCGATAGGCGCCTGTGGTCCCTTGTTCCTAAGTAATTTTTATGCGCTAAAAACGATAAAAACGGTGTTTTCTGACATTTTCTGGCCTAAAAAGTCAGTTTTTGAAAAAAAATTTTTGACTAAATTTTAATTTTTTTGACTTAATTTCAATTTTTTGCTATATTTTCAATGGTATTAAGGTATTCAAGGTATTAAACAAATTATTACACAATATTTTGATAACAGAACATTGGCAATAAAACTTATTATAGCGAATATTATCCAACGTACTTCTCGGAATCATGTCTAAGTTAAGTGAGTGCTCGCATCTCTAACTCTCAAGCCCCCTGTGCCCCCTTCGGGGGCTTGGGGACTTGGAGTTGAGATGCGCACACACACGTACCTTAGACACAAATCACTCGAGAAATATTGTTGAAAATGAAATATACGCAAAACACTTTTTTATGCGGTAGGTCCCGCATTGCCTATCGACCCACTTTTTTAAATAGACTCTTGAGCATGTAACATACCAAAATGTAGCTGGGAATCTGGGCTACATTTTAGTATGCTATTTAAAAGAGGTACCAGGTGCGAATTTTTCACTAACGAAGACGAATGCTTAGACTAAAGTCCGGTGTAAAAACAGAAATTTAATCACGGTGGCGGAAATTTGGTCGATGGAAAGTTATCCGCAGAAAATTGGCGTCAGAAAATTGACCGATATTGACAACTTTTTTTTTAAAAGTACAGATATCATCCCTGCACTAATGCTCTACAAATTAGGTCATATATATATGTATAGTATACATTGTATACATACCAGATTTTCTTTATGCGGTAGGCACCAGTTAATAAAACCATGTTCAACCCTATCTTTTAGTCTTTTTTATGAGCATCCAGGTACTCTATATTTTTTCAACCATGAGGGCGGGTACCATGGTCTTTGCTACAATTTTGTCGAAAAAAAATTCGGAAATGGCCTTCCCAATGGTTTTTTCGTCATTCTTTCCATTTAAAGCCATGAAACGTTGATAGGATTTGATAAAACACCATGGGCCAATAACTTATACTATAGTTTAGCCAAAATACTTTCGAATATTATTTTCCAATATAAAAAAGCTTACAAATTGCCGAGTTCTCGTTTAGCATCCAACAAGTCCTTGTTGAGGCGTTGTCTAGCCTCATCAGCTGTCTCAAACTTGGACACATACTCAGCAATTTGCTTTTCATTAGCCCGAAGTCTGCGTTCCAACTGCTCTATTTCACTGTTCTTCTCTATGAGCACAGTTCTCAGGCTTCTGACTGCTTCTGAGGGTTGGATGGGTGTGGCACCTGGAGACAGTGATCTGGCCCTCTTCTGCGAGTCACTATTCCGCTCATTGTTGGAACTGAGGTCATACATTTTGCGAATAGCATTCTGAAAGGTTTTTGGCAAAATTAAATGTGATTTTTGTTTGCATGGTTGTAAAAAAACCTGGCAATCGTTTAGTCTTTCTTTAGTTCTCCGGAGCTCTGCTTCCAATTCAGCTACTTTCCTAACGTTTTCGTCACCTTTGGACTCCAATTCTATGTTTCTTTCGATTGCTTCCTCATATCTTAATTTTAATTAGGTGTCAAAAATTCAACGTGAATACTAGAAACCGTCACGATGCGATTTATCGCAAAATCGCACGGACTTTAGTAAAATTGAATTTTTAACCCTAGTATAGAATACCCCCACCAAAACTTATGCCTTCTAAAACTTAAGTAAAGAGCACCCAAATATATGTTCCAGACCCCAGAAAAAGTGCGTAAAACACTTATTAGTCACAACTTCCATACGCTGGCCTACCCCTAAGCCTAAGTAAAGAGCACCCAAATATATGTTCCAGACCCCAGAAAAAGTGCGTAAAACACTTATTAGTCACAACTTCCATACGCTGGCCTACCCCTAAGTAAAGAGCACCCAAATATATGTTCCAGACCCCAGAAAAAGTGCGTAAAACACTTATTAGTCACAACTTCCATACGCTGGCCTACCCCTAAGCCTGAGGGCTAAGCCTAAACTTTATGTTCCAAAGGGTAGTTACAACGATTTTTAGAAGGTCTGATTTAAGGGGAGGGGTTGGTATTCTATACTAGCGCCGAATTTTTTTAAAGTCCAGTTACAGTCGACTTTCGATAACCCAACACCCACTCCAGTTCGTTCCCACCTAGGGTCCGACACTTTTTTGTACCCATTTTTTAGGTCTTGTTAGGTCCCTTTTCAGGTCTCCGTCAATCTAGCCCCGAAAATCGTAAGGCTTACGATTTTACCGGTCGTTTCTCAAAAATTACAACTTTTGCCATTAAGACCCGTGCTTCTCGAAAAGAAAATATTTTTAAAATAGAGTCACGGCTTATCGAGAAGCGCGGGTCTTAATGGCAAAAGTTGTAATTTTTGAGAAACGACCGGTAAAATCGTAAGCCTTACGATTTTCGGGGCTAGACTGACCGATCAGGTTTGGCAAAAGACCAAAAAAAATTGTGGCAAAAAATGTCGGACCGTGAGCGTGAACGAATTGGAGGGGTGCCGGGTTGTTGACGGTCAACTGTAGGGTTGTCGGCCGGCCGATTTTCGACTTTTCTGGCCAAAAACCGACATTTTTTTGGCTTTCGGCTCGGCCGACAACCCTGGTCAACTGCACAACACTTTTTTTGCTTCTTTGGAACCCTTGATACATTGGAAAATAGTCCAATTATCTTGTACATTTTTCTTTTTCCGCATCAAACCCGAAAAACTAACTTTTTGATGAGCTCCTGATTGAGTTCACCATCGGAGTCTGATGGCTTTCCATTGCGGAGTTGGGTCAGCAGATCTAGATCGGAGGTTAGAGGACCCCCTCTGGCGTGAGTGTCCTTCATCCGACGGATCACCTCAATCAACACACTGTCCTTGTTGTACACATTGGTGTTTGGACCACCTCCTGCCATGTAATCTGCACTTGGCACCTGCAAAATGGGAGATTAAATTATTGCAGTTATGTAAAACAATTACCTCCCCAGGCAATAGACTTCTAGTGACTCCCTGAACACTCCTGATCACCCGTTGAAAATCGTTTCTCTGGTTGTTCAGGTCGTTCTCGGTCTTGTCCTTGAGTTCAGCAAACTGTTTGCGAACTCTTTGCAGCTCAGTCCACAGGTCCAGCATTTTCTTTTGTTCATCGCTCAAGTACTGCGACAGGTTCTGCAATTAAAACACATGCCAAAATTTGTTCTTTTAGAAGTCTATATTGGGTGAGTCTACAACTTTTAGAAGCATAATTATCAGTTTCTCTGAAGTTTTCTGCGCATTTTTAGAGGTCATGAATACAGTCGAGTCTCGATACCAAATACCCAAACTTATGCCTTCTAAAGTTTAAAGAAATATATTCCAGACCCCGAAAAGTGCGTAAAACACTTATTAGTCACAACTTCATACGCTGGCCTACCTAAGCCTAAGTAAAGAGCAAATATATTTCCAGACCCCAGTGTAAAACACTTATTAGTCACAACTTCCTACGCTGGGTCTCAAGTAAAGAGCACCCAAAATATGTTCAGCAGAAAGTGTAAAACACTTATTAGTCACAACTTCCATACGCTGGCCTATCTAAGCCAAGTAAAGAGCACCCAAATATATGTTCCAGACAGAAAGTGGCAAACACTTATTAGTCACAACTTCCATACGCTGGCCTACCCCTAAGCTTAAGTAAAGAGCACCCAAATATATCCAGACCCAGAAAGTGTAAAACACTTATTAGTCACAACTTCCATACGCTGGCTACCCTAAGCCTAAGTAAAGAGCACCCAAATATATGTTCCAGACCCCAGAAAAGTGCGTAAACACTTATTAGTCACAACTTCCATACGCTGGCCTAACTAAGTAAAGAGACAAATATATGTTCCAGACCCCAGAAAAAGTGCGTAAAACACTTATTAGTCACAACTTCCATACGCTGGCTAAGCCTAAGGGCTAGCCTAAACTTGTTGTTCAGAGGGTAGTTCCAGGGTCTGATTTGATCTATTAGCGCCGAAAAGGCTATACAGTCAACTCGCTTTAACGACACCCCGAAAAGTTTGTTCCCACCTCGGGTCCGACACTTTTTTTGCCTCAATTTTTGAAGCCTTTTGCCAGTTGTCTTTGGTCAGTTCAGCCCGAAACAATCGCAAGGATTCTGATTTTGCCGATTGTTTTTGTACATGACAACAGTTTTGCCGAAAAGACCCGCGGGTAAAATTAGTTAGAAATTGAAACGTCCAAAAAATTTTTTGGACTCGCCAAGTATTTGGTAGCCCGGAAAGTTCCTGCGGTATTTTTCAAAAGAATTATTTGTGGTACATGTATTGCTTTTTTTCGATGGATTTATAAACACTTTTTTAACACGGGAACGGAAACCTGTGGCAACGAGATATTCTAATGAAGATATGATCAAGAGTTTGCTCGGAGTCATGAAAAGAGCGCTTTACGAGCGTCCTCATCAACAGCGCCCCCAAGTCCCTTATCAAATAATGATCTGGAACATTGGCCTTACTGGAATATCTCGTTGTCACAGGTTCTTAGGGGATGTTAAAAGTTGACCACTCCTTTTGTAGCTGAGATTCTTAGCTACGAAATTAGGGCTCAAAATTAAATTCATGGCTCAACTTTTAAAAATAGTCATAAAATCTATAGAAAAAAACAATGCCACAATAAGTTATTTTGAAAAATACGCACGAACTTTCCAAACGACCTAATATTTCTACCGACTTTAGCTATCTTTTGCAATTTTCCATGCAGTAACAAGTTGAAGTTATAGAGTAGGAAAGCATGCGCTCTTTCAACAAAATACAGCTCTTACCAATTTGGCATTTAAAAACTGTGGACTCTTTTTTCAGAAGTTTCAAAGTACAGTCGGATCTCGATATAACGACACCCCAAGGGACCGGCTTAAGGGTGTCGTTACATCGAGGGTTCATTTGACTAGATTTTAGTCAAAGCTGACCAAATTGGTCAATTTTGGGTGTCGTTATATCGAGGGTTCATTTGACTAGATTTTAGTCAAAGCTGACCAAATTGGTCAATTTTTGGGTGTCGTTATATCGAGGGTTCATTTGACTAGATTTTAGTCAAAGCTGACCAAATTGGTCAATTTTTGGGTGTCGTTATATCGAGGGTTCATTTGACTAGATTTTAGTCAAAGCTGACCAAATTGGTCAATTTTTGGGTGTCGTTATATCGAGGTTCGACTGTAGAGCACTTTTTAATTTTTTCCAGAAAAACTAATAAATTACCCTTTCTCTGTTGTGAAAGTGGCGTTCCTTGTCCCTCAAACTGTTTTCAAACTCTCGCCGCAACCGTTCCATCTCATGCTGCAATTGGTCATTGTTTTGTCGCTCATTTTCTAGCTGGTTGCGAATGTCATCATATCTGAAATCTTGACTATTATAGTCAACTATCTACAACTATTTAATCCAGCTACCTTCTGCGTTCCTCATCCAATCGCATGACCATTTCATAGTTGGAGTTCGCATCTCCAGCTCCGAACACTGCATCACCCCGTTGTCTGCCACCCCTTGAGGTGTTCCAGGTGTCTCCGGCACCTCCAGTCATGTCGCCACCCATAAAACCGGAGTCTTGGAAGGGGAACAGCGAGGTATCTGCTGGCTGCAACACTGTTTGACCTCCTTTGATGCGCTTCTCCAAATCAATTATGTGTTTGCGGTACTCTTGCAGCTAAAACTTTTTCAAACCTGGTTAGTCAGTTTAGGTTTTCAGTTTAGGTATTTCCTTTTTCTTTCTGTCGGTTAACCGGTCTGATCTCAGTCGTAAATACGGTATCTTCACAAAAAATAGCCCCGGGGTTGAAAAAATACGTTAGTCGGTTTTTCGGTTAACCAACTGGATCCTACCCTAGTCCAAAGATAAAGGGTAAACCCAATTTTTTCTAGTGTTGTAAAAAAGCCAGACGTATTTTGGAACTGCAGTCGACTTCCATTATAACGATTTTCTCGATATATAACGATCCGGTTTGTCTGGTCCTCCGAAAGACGTTATAAAGATAGTCAACTGTATCGTTTTTTTTTAAATTTTATGTGCTGATAAGAAAATTTATTTGCCTTGTTCTGCATAGCTGCAATAATCTCGCTGTACTCTCTTTGATGCTCCACAGTTGCATCAATTCTTTGTTTGTATTTGTGCAAGTCTTCCTGAGCTCTGCCCAATCTGGCTCTACCCCCTCCGCCTCCTCCACCCAAGTTAAACAAGTTGGAGTCGAGTCCATAGAGCAAGTCGTCAACATCCGTGCTTGCGTGCTCTCCATTGGTGTCCCTTCAAATGGCAAATTAAATGAAAGGCTGCTGCTGCTTCTGCCAAAGCCAGTAAACAACCACCCATTCTTCCCCCTCTAATAGTGGCAATAGTAGCAAAGTACGCCGAAAATCCTTGCCCCCACTTTAATTACATCTGCATTAGAGAAAATTCTTTCCAGCAGCAGATATTTTTGGCCTAACAAAAGCGGCCAGGATGTAATTGGATGGGCCAAAACAGGGAATTGGATGAAGAGCAGAAAAATAGTAGGAAAAACAGTAAATAAGCCAGAAAATATGTTTTTGAACAGCTTTTTCCAAAAACATGGACAGCATGACTTAGGGTAAAATTAGGGCTCGTAAATAAAATTTTTGAAAATAAAGAGATTTGCTCAAAATAAGGAAATTTTAGGGCGTTTTACCAAAAATTTATCCAGTGCTTTTTGCTCTTTTAATCTGAAAAATAAGAGTTTGACGTAAAATTCTGAAAAAATAAGATTTGCAGTCCCAAAATAAGCATAAGTCTTATTTATAAGGACGTTTACATGCTCTGGGTAAAATACGTACCAATAAAAGTCGCCGTACTGAGAGTTAGCACCAGGGCTTTCATCTCCGGCCAGACCACCACCGTTGCCTGTAGGTGTTGGCCCAGACAAGGTAACCTCTCGTCCCTCGTCCATCCCAAACAATTGTTCGGCTGAAATTTGAAATGTTGTAGTAAATTTTTATTTGGAATGTTTATAAGGTTATTCTACTGAAAAGCTGGAGTGCGCAATATGCCTTGGTTAATAAGCTTTTAAAGCAGGGCTGCCAAGCAGTCTGATTTCTCAGCATTTGGCTGATTTTGAGGCCTTGAAGCTTTGTGCCTAGCAAAGCTTGAAGCCTTGAGGCTTTGCATGTTTTCATATTGTCACAAATGCCTTTCTTTCATTTTTGTCGGTAGTTCAGTTATTTATTTGTTATTATGGCTGATTTATGTTCACTTTGCTATTTTAAGTTACGGAAAGCGACGGACCTAGAAAGAAGCGATTGTTCAAGCCAGAGTACAGCGGGATTAAGGGAATAACGAAAAGCAGCAAGAGCGAGGTATATTTCTGGACATATTTTCAGTCAAACAGTGTCTTTATATTTCAACTTCAGTCTCAAACCCGGTGTGTGCCGTGCAACGTTGATATCAATTTAGCGGCTCCAGGAAAAGCAGCAATCGAGTTTCATCAAAGTAGCTTTTCGTTCATATCAACTACTTTTTCTTAAAATTAATATTTTAGCGACCGAGTTATCGGCTCAAATCAGTCCGTTGCCGAATTTGTTCCTAATCAGATGGCTGTGGCAGCAATAGATGACAAGACCGCTGCTGCTGAGGGTGCGTGGACATATCATATCGTCAGGCATCGGAAATCGTTTGTCTCTGCGGATTGTATTTCTTCGCAAGGTCTGTTTCAAGCAATTTTCTCAGATTCGGCGATAGCGAAAAAGTTTGGATGTGCTCGTTCGAAAACGACCAAAATCGTAAATGGTATGCTTACATAACGCTTTTATCTTGTTTCTTATGGCCAAGTTTTAGGTGTGCTGACTCCTTATGCTACAAAATACCTTCTTGAAGATCTTGGTTCTCAACCCTTTTCGATACGAACAGATGCTTCCAATCACAAGGTTATAAAGCTGTCTCGGTTGGTAATTAAATTACTGATTGTGATATGAATATAGCCTACGGCCCTGCCACGCAAAATTACCTCAAATTTAGCTTAAGATCTAAATACTGTTCGCAGCCCTAAGGCGATTTCTCAATTCCGCCGCTCGTTTTTTTCGATAATCAAAATAGAATTCTCTTCGCTTAGCGAAATAGCCTGTTTTTCGCAAGCCCTACTTATAGGCCAGCGTGTACTCCAGGGGTGGTATTCAAGTCGGTTAGTACAGGGTTATTCAAGAAATTGTAACACTTTCAAACTGCCATTATTAGCACGATTTCAAAATTTTGTAAACGCAGATCGACTCAGAATTTCATGGCAATTTTTTTGGCATATAAGGTCAAAACCACGATTTTCGCTTGGTCCCCCCTGTTGTTTGGCTCCTGGTCTGTAGGTGGCCTTTGGATGGACAACAGGGGGACCAAGGCAAATTTTCAATTTTGCAAAAATTTTTCGGGTGTTATATGCCAAAAAAATTGCCATGAAATTCTGAGTCGATCTGCGTTTACAAAATTTTGAAATCGTGCCGGGATAAAAAGTTATGGCAGTTTGAAAGTGTTACAATTTCTTGAATAACCCTGTAGAGTCAGCAAAAATTTTGAATTTGTTTTATGTAAAAAAAGGCCTTATGTTTCAGTTTAAAAAAAAGTTTGGTTAAAGTACTAATGAACGCCTTTAACTAGCATAATGGTTAGATAAAAACCTTCAAAAAATGGGCTAACCTAATTTATGAGCTTGTTGTGCCTCCTGCTGGTTGTAGCTACTATTCAATCCACTAGAATTAGTAGTAGGTAGTTGAGAAAGAAGGGCAAAATTGATGTCTTCAAGACTGCTGAGTGGTTTGATTAGGATACCCTCGCCAAGAACCTGCCAATGCCCACTTTCTAAGGGATGGCTTCTAGCTAGAACTGGTGGGGGTTGGTTGGTGGGGGAATACCTCTGAAGGGACTGGTCACTGTCCGAGTAACTGCCACTATCTACCGCAAATGAGACTAGTGACTTGTTGGAGAGTAAATAAGCTGGGGCACTGCTACTTCCCCGATTGTGCTCTACGATTTGAAAACTGTGCTTTTTGGAGCTGGGTTTTCTGGCTGTGTTACTGGTTTTCGCTGCTGCTGAACTACCAAATGAACTGAATAGCATAGACTGCGCCGCTGATGCACGGCGTCACTAAGTGGCAGTGGGGTGGGCGGCTGGCTGAGAGCATGGCAGTGATCCTATAATAATGAGACTTTTGCTTATTTCAATAGCTCTTATCTGAAAATATGCTTGGAACAATAAGAATACCTTGAAATAATATTGACATGTAAATAAAATCAATCTTTCAATAGAGCCTCCGGGGCTCTATTTTCAATCCTTTTTTTAGAGGAGGGCTCTATTAGGAGCAATTGTAATATAGAGACCTGTGTTCTATGATGTGAAATCTATTTGTAAAGATGTATAACCACATGTGAGACTAATACAATAACAGCCTCAATAACCCCTATTTGAAGCAGAGTCTTGAAAGCTTTGAACGCACTGAGTGAGAGCAAATTCAATGTTTTTTAACGCGGAAACGGCTGTAATTTTTTCGTCATCAAATTTTTTTCTGTTGGTGTCAATTTGTAGCTAAGATGCAGGGCTACACAATGAGCTTTTTTCCAGCCACATATCACTGAAAAAGTGGTTCTTTTCCTTTATCCGGATGACCTCTATAAAATGCTTTGAACCCATTTTCTAGCGCCAATTTTTTACGAGAAACATAAAAAAGCAATCGGAAATACAAGTTTTGTGTATAACACATTAAAAAAAACTGTCGAATTTTTTTTTTAAATTTTTGTGTTTGTAATTATTTTTTGTTGTATTATTTATTGCACTGTTTTGTGTATCTGATTTATTTATGTCTCACAGTACAATCAGTAGATTAACTGTTGTTTTAGGTATGAAGTTCCGTGATTTACCGCAAGCAGAGCAACCGAGCGTCAGATTCTTGCAAGATCACGGTTTGCTTTCTTCCTGCCGAGAATGCAAAAATGGACATCCTATGAAGCTGTATTATGGATCAAGCGTTTTCTGGATGTGCAATATAAAGAAGTGCCGTCAAAAGATCAATATGCGTAAAGACAACTGGTTCAAGGTGATAATTTTTTGCGTTTACGTGCACTCTGCCATTCACTGTGCCTTTCAGTCAGATGAGTGAAAGGTAGAGTGCAAGTAAACGCATTTTTATCAAAACTTTTTCAGTGATATGTGGCTGGAAAAAAGCTCATTGTGTAGCCCTGCATCTTAGCTACAAATTGACACCAACAGAAAAAAATTGATGACGAAAAAATTTACAGCCGTTCCCTCGTTAAAAAACATTAAATTTATTCTCACTCATTGGATTCGAGGCTTAAAGGTTTTTAAAACTTTTCCTCAAGCAAAATATCAAGAGCGAACCATGTTTTTTTTAAGTTTTACCTAAGAAAAAATAAAACTAAAAAATTAGAAGTTGTGGAGGTAGTACTGATAATATACCAAAACTATGTAATTTTTTCAAAATTATTCAAAACTACAAAACACATAATTAATCTAATGGCTCGTTCACGGACTGCGACTTAGACTGAGACTATTTTGGCTACATGAACACCTTTTAGTTTCAGTCTAAGTCGCAGTCCGTGAACGAGCCATAACGAAAAATTATATTTCACCAATAACCACAAATTCAATAACCTCCAAACCTTCCATCAAAATCCAACACCAAAAAATTTCACCCGTCAGAAAAACGAAATAGCGGGTGACAAATAAGTTCACGGCGGATTTTTAAACCCTTATATTTTATCAATTTTGGGATCATAGCCTTTAAAGCTTATTACCATTTGCTCTTTCGAATGACATTCGAACAAACAAAATGACTCAACAAAATGACCACCATTGACATCAATACATTTTTTCAATCTTTTTGGGAAATCATTAATTGCCTTCTGAATCATTTCTTGTGGAATGGCGTCCCATTCTTTTACCAGCAAAGCCTTCAGGGCAGCGATTGTTTTGTGAGGCTTTGAGCAGGCTTTCGACTGCAGATATGGCCATCCGAAGTAGTCCATCACGTTTAAGTCTGGAGAATTGGGCGCCCAGTCATCTTTGATGGCTGCATTGTCACCCCAATGGGAATCAACCTTGATGAAGTCGGGGAAATGCTGCTCAATCCAGTGGATAACTTTTTTTGGGCAAATGATATACCAAATCAAAGAGGAGATTTAGGGCTACAGAATGGTATCAAAAGATAAGAGATATGATCCAAAATTGATAAAATATAAGGGTTTAAAAATCCGCCGGGAACTTATTTGTCACCCGTTAGGACAAAAAACAGCAAAAATGTATTGGTAGCAATACTAGAAACAATTGGAGCGAGAAAAACAAAATCCGCTCTTTTAAACAAATCCATCCATGAGCAAGTGGACGAGCAGGAGGATTTGACAACAACAACATCAACCACAATCCTAGCAGCAATAGCCCTCTATTTGGGTGACATCCTTCAACCCCACTGCTATTTCGAGAGTCAAACATTGGTTTTTAATAGACCCATACACAGCAGCCAGTCACTAGCATCCATTGCATTCTCGTTTTTGCTGGTTGGCAGCAGAGGCTAGCAAACACGCCCACTGGCACAATAATCGATGGGCAAGGAATTAGGGGGAGTAGTGCTGGCTGCATTCAGTAAAACGAGGGCACAAAAAATAGAATAGCCTAGTGCTGGTGGGCAGGGCGCATGAGTGCGTAAAGTATTGAATTATAAGGATGTGCCGGTTTGGATACTACTACTGCTATTGCCATGCAAAATGATAGGGCGACGGGTTTGTGCAGATTTGTGACAATTTGTTCGAGAGCCAGCTAGCTGAAGATTGTCATAGAAACAGCAATGTGGCAAAATGAAGTGAAACACTTGCTACTAGGCACTTGTTCACTCTGAAGGGGGCAGGCATGCCGCCGGCCAAAGACTACAATTTTAAGACTAGCCACTTTTTTCAAGAGGCAGCCAATTTGTTTGTGTCTAAATAGGGATTTAGAGGGAAACTTAACTGTGAGAGAGACTGCAAAGAGAACTCACACAACAGTAGCCAGAAAAAGTTTGGGTTGAAGGGACCAAAATTTTCGATTTAGAGACAAGTATGTAAAAAAAATACGGCAATAGAAAAGTTTAGGGTTGGCGGATAACCGACCCAAACCGATAACCGAGGATAAAAAAACCGAAAACGGGTACCCGAACCGCCAACCCTGGAAAAGGTATAAAAGTTGCCGAATTAATTAGAGACAAAAATAATTTGGATGCCAGTAGCTGATTATCGACCCTTTTTGACCAAAACTTTGCAAATTGAAAGTTAAGTTTTAGAAAGTTTTCCCTAATGCAGACGAACCTCGATAAGACGGCGCCCCCCAAAAGTTCGTTCCCGCCTAGGGTCCGACACTTTTTTAGCTCAATTTTTAAGGTCTTTTGCCGTATAGGATTCGTCAGTCTAGTGCAAAATATCGCACTAGAGCCATGATGTAGCCCCTAAGGAAGAAATCGCATGGAGCCAGATCATTCGCCAGACTTATTTTTCAGTTATCAGGCTTCTGTAAAAACCAAAAAATTTCACGGAGCTTGAGCTTTTGAATAAACGAAAGAACACCAAAATATCTCAAAAATTAGTAGTCTAAGTGCGTGTTTTAAAATCCTAAAAATTTGTGGGACATCATGTATTTTAAAAAAAAAGATCCGCAAAAGCGGAATCCATACGGACCATACTGTCGTAAGGAAAGTGATAAGAGAAAACAAAAATTGAGCTAAAAAAAGGTTTTGACAGGAAAATTCGACTTTTTGACCAAAATTTTAATTTTTTTTATTTTTGCATATTTTTTGTTCTTTGAATTTCTGTAATTTTATTTCCGATATTTTTAACAACAGTATGCGGGCATACAAATTGTGTTCTTTGGGGTTGGTTCATACCCCAGAAAATAAAAAAAAGGTCCAATGGTTGGACCTTTTTACCTTTTTTTCCGCTTCGCGACCAAACATACCGAAAATCTAGGATACCTGGTTTATCCTAAATTTTAGGTACCACCCATGGTCCAACACAAAAAAGGTCCAACCATTGGACCTTTTTTTTTATTTTCTGGGGTATGAACCAACCCCAAAGAACACAATTTGTATGCCCGCATACTGTTGTTAAAAATAATTCAAATTCAAAGAACAAAAAGTATGCAAAAATAAAAAAAAATGAAAATTTTGGTCAAAAAGTCGAATTTTCCTGTCAAAACTTTTTTTTTCAAAAATTCGCCCCCACCTAAAAACATGTTTTCTAGACTAATTACAGCCTGAAAAGCTCGAAAAAGTGGTCAAAACACACTTTTAGGAGGAGTGCTTAAAAGGAACTCCTGCCAAGTTCGGCTCTACCAAAATTTCTTTCTAAATACGAATCTCATGAGATCAGAATAATTACAGGAGGCTGAGATATGGCTGTATTGAGTAGACCACCCAGAAAATTCGCGCCACCCACTAAAATATCACAGCTCCGTCAGATTTTGCAGCTCTCTAAAATTATTTTAATCTGATCTGAAAAAAATTCGGATTCAGGAAGACATTTGGGTGTTACAGGAGACCTTCTTACAAATTTTACCTTGGAAATTCACAATTTTTAATCAAAATTTGTAGACGTTCAGCCAAAAAAGGTTGCTAATCGATAGTTGTGCGAAAAAACTTGAGAAGTGATTCCAATTTTCAAGCAAAATTTTGTCTTTGACATTTGTTCTTCTTAATTTTTTTGCCTGCTTATCATAATACCACCACCCAAAAGCATATGCAGCAGTGAATTCAAGCGCTTTTACTCCAAGCAAACAATGCCCAAATTAAGGGGGGTATGTGACGGCAAAGCAAATGCAAATTAGTTAGGCCCAGCAGCACCCCAGAGACTAGTGCTTGACACCCCAGCTGGATGACCACCAATCTCAGTCACAGCTTAATAATCCTTCCATAAAAGAACTTCCGAAAGTTCAACTCAAGAAAATAATAAATAAAAAAATCGAGCCAGCCAGCGAGTAGTAACCAGCCTCCCTTCCTTTTAGGTTGTGCACATGAACAAAAAGAGCAATTAGGTAGTGGATTGAGGTGGTGGAGGAGTTAGGTGGTAGTAGTAGAGAATCCCCCACTCCGGACTGGTTTTTATTGAGGCATTTCCCTCACCCCACAGCTCAATATATACATGATGGGGAGGGGGTAACCACAATAGGGGGCATCCAGCTGGCAAGGGGGGAATCTGTTTATTTTTACTTTCCTAAAAAAGTTAGAGTGGGAGTTATTATTGACGTATTTCAGAGCATAAAAATATTTAGAAAAGTTTTTTTTTTCAAGAAAAAAGAAGTATGTAAGGAAAACCTAATAATATTGTAAAAAAGCTGCATTTAAAAATAATCCAAAATAATTATTCGAAATACCTTAAAGGACCATGGTTTTTGAACGCAGCGGCGTGTGCAAGATTTGAATTGGCGGGGCACAGTTCTGTACTCTTTGGAGTCGTTCGAAATCATTGAAAAGAGTACAGTGCGAGACGAAAGAGAACTGTCCGGCGCAAGTGAAGAATAGGGTTCCAAAAATCAGCTTGGTCCCCCCTGTTGTTTTATTTGTAAAAACAACAGGGGGGTCCAAGCTGTTTTCTATTAAAATTTATAGGACCAAACTAGTTTCTACGAAAAATAACAGGGGGGACCAAGCTGATTTTTGGAACCCTATTCTTCACTATAGCCGAACTGTCCCCCGCCAATTTTAATTTCGCACACGCCGCTGCGTCCAAAAACCATGGTCCTTTAATTTTCGGTTTGTATTAGGGTTGGACGAAATAATATTTTTCCATTTACCGTATTTCCTCTAATGAGGCGGCCCACCTTGCGTTCAAAATCGTGTTCTTGGAATTGTGATTTGGACTCAATTTTTGAAAACTTCTGTTATGCAAGTTACCACCCATTTTTTAGCCAGTGAGATGAGCTACAAAATGAGTGGTAACTTGCATAACAGAAGTTTTCAAAAAATGGGTCAAAAACAGAATGCCACAAACACGTTGTTTTGAATTTAGGAGACCTAGAGGAAATACGGTAGTCAAACATATGGCCGACCATACAGTCGTAATCCGGCCATTACCACTATTGTAAAATTTGCCAAGATCACCAAGTAACAAGGTTGGGCAAGTGGCCAGCCATTTTAAAATAACTCGGCCATATTCCGCCAGTTAGACGGCCAAATATCCATGACCAAACCCTTGTTTGTATGCTAATGAATATCTATAATGTTATCTGTTTTAATGTCTCGAAAAATATGATTCAGATTGCGAGCAAAGCTGTCACCAGGTGGCTTAAGGGCGGACACATGCACCAATTGATGGACATGAGTAATAGGCTCGTGCCAGGAAAGGAACGGTCGAGCAGGCATTAACTGGGCAAAGATTTTTCACAAGGAAATGTCGAACATTCTTTCATTGGTCGATTTTTGATCCTTCAATCGACAATTATCTTTTTGAGTTACAGTCAACTCGCTATAGTGCGGACTATAGTGCACCTTGTTTGATGATCAAATGGTTTAGTATACAGTCAATTGTCGATATATTGAACTCTCGCAATAGAGCGACTCTCGATATAGTTGGCTGGCTTCGGGTCCCTGGTTGACTGCATTACTAACTTTTTTACAAGAAGATCAGATTATTATACACATTTATTCCAACTGCATCTCAACACCCACAAATCATACTACTGACGAGCGAGCAAGAAAGAAGAAACTAGGTCCGAGCTCAATAAATACTTTATGGCGACGAGTTTTGTTCCCAGGGCGCTGAAGCTTCTATGACGAGCTTTAGGCTTAAAAATGATATTTAAGCAACCAGCATCGCTTGTGTAAGTAAGACAGTGGTATCTACGACTGGCGAAGAATGTAATTGATAAAAGATGAGTATAGTTAGTAGTGATAGATGCTAGATATCAGCCATGAAACTTGAAACAGAAATTGCGGGAAGGAGTAGAATGTGCCGTTTTAGATTGTGCCAATTCAAATTGTGCCTTTTTGGTCTGTGCAAATTCAATTTGTGCCCCTGCAGTTTGTGCCCTTTTCAAATTGTGCCGATTCAAATAGTGCCAATAATTTAAGTAGAAAAATCAGCCAAAGTCGTGGCCATAGTGGTCCATTTTTGTTAATTTGAACGGCGTCCCGCCCGCCGTCTCCAAATTTTCGGCCGCCCGTCCGCCGTCCCGTCCTAAACGTCAAAATTTTTGCCGGCCCCCGCCTTTTCTCTGTGTCGCGCACGGACACGCCCCTTTAATTGAATATTTTCAAAAATTACTCTTTTCCGAAAATCATTTAAAAATCACTACAGGGCCAAGGCAAAAAAATATAAAAAAAATCTGGCTGGTCAGAAAAAAAATACCATCCATATTTTTTGTTAGCCATGCGAGCACATATAGAGCCAAAGTTTTTTTATTATTATGTCTTCAAAAAAAAAGTTGGGATTGCACATCAAAAGAGATTTTGGCACTTGTGCACCTGGGGGGCCACCTTATTATATTAACTGTGAATAGAGTTTTAACGTCTCCTAAACAATCAACTTTTGGAAACTGAGGGAAACGTCGGATAACATTTTTAGCGTAAAAAAAATTACTTGGGAGACGACTAATCACAGTTAACAGAAAAAGGGGGCCTCCCAGGTGCACAAGCTCTGAGATTTTCTTTTCATCATCAACACAATCCAACTACTAGTACAGCGTAATAAGCTGGCCAATTGGACCAGGATTGTATGGGGACCCCCTTTCCCAAACAAGTTGTTTACTCAACTGTTGTTGTTGTTGTTTGACTGAAGAGGGTGTAAAGATAGAGTGTACAGCCAGCTGGTGTTGCTAGAGTCTAAAAAAAGGCTTAAAAACATGTCAAATGTCCTCAAGACATTGCTTAAAATGGAACATTAGTTGTTGGTAGTTATAGATGCTCGATAGGTTGCTTTTATTTTTATTTTCCCTTGAGAAAAGTGCCATTTTTTGGTCGTCTGTCACAGATAATTTCAGCTCTCCGACTTGGTCTTTCGACGAAAACTCAAGGAGGTAAATGGCGTTTTTTATACAGGGTAGAGCAAAAAAAAAGGCTAAAGTCCGTTATACCGCCCCCTCGCGAAAGTGCTTTTTGACCACTTTTTTGAACTTATCAGGTCGTAAATAGTACGAAAAACATGTTTTTAGGTCGCTGACGATTATTTAAGAAAAAATATTTTTTGGTCAAAAATAGACATATTTTTTTTTCAATAATTTTTCATTATTTGATTTTTTGACATGAAATTTGGGCGGGTGAGCATCCAATTCTCATGGCCCGCCTACCACATGCAAAAGCAGGGCTATGCAAGTGTTGTTGTACACTTACATAGCCCATTTTTTGAGATGTATGGTCTCTAAGGTGCTTGGGGGTGCGCATCTCAAGTCAAACCTCAAGAACACCCCTGGGGCCACTTCCCATTACGACCTAATATTTTTTTTTATAAATTTTCTACCATAATTTGTGCTTTTTGCCAAAAACTATTTTTTTTATATTTTCTCTGGGGAACAAGGGGTTGAATTGGGGTCGCTGTCCCCTCTCCTAACTACAAATCTTTTTTGTGAAACCCTAAAGAAGAATTTTAACGAACAAAAATTTTATTACATTTTATTACATCGAAATTTTTTTCTTCTGAGCAATTTGGGTTTCTGAGCCGAAAAATATGGCTTCCAGTGTCTCTCAAGGAATATTTTTCTTATTAATATAAACGACCTTCCAACCAGGCCTGTGCACGGGCCCACTTTTTCACGGCCCGGCCCGGACATTTTTTTTCTGGGTCCGGCCCGTGGCTTAAATTTTTATTTGGGCCCGGCCGGGCTTTAAAAATCACTGCCCGGGCAGGGTCGGCCCGTGCACAGGCCTGCTTCCAACATGCCTTCCCAAAGAAATAGGAACAAACATTTTTGCTGATGATGTAAAATATATCATAGCTTTCAGACCGAAAGTAAATCACTAAAACTGCAGGAAGCATTAGAGAGCCTTTGTTTATGGTCTAATCAACAGGGGCTTAATATATACCACAGGAAAAATGCATGGAAAATAATTTTGGAAAAACAAATCCAAAAACAATCTACTATCCTAATTCAGAAGCTATTCGAGAAACAAATTGTGCTAAAGACCTAGGCGTATAAGTTGACATTAAACGTTAGTTTTAATGATCATCTTTCAAAAATAATTCAATCAGTAAATTGTTCTTCTTTTTCAATATTACGTTCACTTCAAACCAAAAACTTAGAGACCTTTATTTTAGCCTATAAAACTTATACGACCAAACCTTGAATATTCGACCGCTGTTTGGAACCCTTCATTAAAACAAGACTCCAATCCTCTATTCTCCCAACCTCTAAACCTCCTATCCCAACCTCCCAACCTCCTATCCTCCAAACCTCTATTTGTTACTCTGAAAAATCAAAACCTCGATATAACTGCACCCCTTTACGAAAATAGGGTGCCTTTATATCGAGGTTTTGATTCTTAGAGTAATAAATCTTTGATTTCTGAAAAACAATCGGCATCCTTATGATTTTTAGAACTAGACTGTCAAAACAGACTTAACAAAAAAGTTCGAAGGTCAGGATAAAGACAGTGTCGGATCCTAGGCGGGAGCGAACTTTAAGGGGTGCCGTTGTATAGAGAGAATTGCATGATAGACAATTTTCAGCAACAACAATCTTGTTTATTTGATCAACAACAATGAGAAATTAACGATAAATACTACGAATATTAACCATTCCAAGCTCACTTGTTCTTCTTTGCTTCCAGATATGCTTTTCGAGCATCTACGTAAGCGGCTAACTTCTCCTCGTTTTGTGGCTCTCTGATGTGTTCAATATGGGCTAAAATCATTGCCTGCTCTAAACGCTCAATCTGAAATACAAATATTTAGTTGGGAAGAATGCAATTCTCTAGTTGACTTTTTATGTTTTTCCATTAATTATTCCTCTTTCCCGAAAATTGCCAATAATAGCAAGTGAAGGTTAAGCGGAAACGTTTCATTTCAGTTTCAAGCTGACCAATAAGATAACTTGCTAAAGGTCAGTCCTTACCACGAAGTATCTCGTCTCCATAAGAGGTTTCACATGTGAGAAGAAAACATGTGAAGTGAAGAGCAAACGTCTTCGGTTGGTGTGGTCCAAGAAGACTAATATGCCTTTGACAGTCTCAGAGGGTAAGTGCATAGTCGAATAATAAATATACTCTGCAAAAAAGTATTGTAGAGACTGTTTGACTAGTTTTAAATTCAGGAAAAAGTTTAAAGACTATTATAAGATAATGCAGAATTTCGGAAGGCATAGAGAACAGTGCTCGGAATTTTTGAATTTGGTCTTACTCGTACTCGTACTTCGTACCTTAATTTTTTTGCTCTCGTACTCGTAGTCGTACCTCGTACCTCTTATTATTTGGTCTCGTATTTCGTATTCGTACTCGTACTGACCTTTTTTTCGTCTCGTACTTCGTACTCATAGTACGAGTACGATACGAGTACGAGTACGAAGTACGAGTACGACTTCCGAGCACTGATAGAGAAGAGCAACATTTGAACAGTGATTAACTTATCCTACTGGTTAGAATAGGATAAGATAACTTTTTTGCTTATATACTCGACCAAAAAAAAGTCAAACCTGCCACTCTCCAGTCACTTTCACGCTCACCACATCGATAACCTGAATAAGAAAAATTAAATCAGTCCGTAGTTTAGACCAGCAAATTTTCGGATGGCATGAAAATAAGGAATAGTAACCAACTTCATCAGGATTTTCTTGTACCAACTGTTCAGTGACATCAATGGAAGATTATTTGGTTTCGTAGATTATTGGTCTCGTTTTTAGCTCAAGTCTCTATCTCAAGTTGTGGCACAGGAAAATACTCATGGTAAAATCATGTCGGAGCTAATTGGTCTGCGTCGGGGTGACATCGCAAAAGAATGGTTAAATGGTCCGAGCTCATTTGAGCCTCAACGCAGAACAGGCAGAAACGATAGTTTATTTTTGAGCAAAAATCCTGGGGTTATTTGCCAGATCGCCCCCTGTGGAGCTGGCAAGACCTATGAGTTGGCGTGCACCGCAGTCGAGCATATCCTCAAAAATAAAAATGCAGTTCTCCTTATTTGCACCTCCACAAATCAGTCGCTCGCGGCCATTTTCGAGTATTTTTTGAAGAAACTTTTGGAAGTTCGGAGAGAGTTAGATACTGATCCTCGGAAAATCGCCCTTCTTCTAGTTTCGGAATCTGCTAAGAAGTAGTATAGGGACCTGTTTGCTAGTCACTCATATTTCACTTTAATACAAGCAATCAGGGACCTTGAACATTCTCAGCAGATTCGGGAAATGGAGGAAGGAGATATGAAAACTCTTCGAAAATATGTCCAAAAAGTTTTCGGAAGCAAAAGGGGTGCAAATGAGAGAAAAACTGCACAAGTGCTGGCCTGCAAGAAACTGCCCCGCGTTATCTTCTCCACAATCCCCCTGGTAGAGCTAGATCCCTCGCTTTTAAAAGCTGTAACTCACCTGATAACAGATGAAGGGGGCAAACACTTTCTATCTTTGGTTATAAACTTAGCCCTGACTTGTGAAAACATTGAGAAAATAGGGGTCACTGGGGACCACAAACAACTCAGTGGCCATCAAGGGAAAGTGCTGTTTCCAAATCAGCATGGATATCAGTCAATACTAAAAATGTTAGCTGATTCACATGCTCAGGCGGCGAACATGGTATATTTGAATCAATCCTACTGCAGCCACTCAGTGAGGCATTTTATGAGGGCAAATTAGTCTCGGCCATTCAAGCCAGCGATCGACAACTCATGGTACCCCGGTGCACCTCCTTTCTAGAAAATAAGCAGTGCCCCCTTCTTCTAGTCCATGCGGTTGGAACAGTCGAATTTGATTATAAATCATCGGCTGCCAACAGCCTCCACACCACGATAGCGGTTAAACTATATAATTCTATGCGCACCTCGGTGTCCCCTACTAAAATTGTAACCTTATGTTACTTCAATTATCAAATCGACCAGATTCAGGCGGTCAACCCTGACATGCGTTGCTCCACCGTGGACGCATTTCAGGGCAGGAAGAGGCAATCGTCATTCTGGTACTGACTAAATCGGCCATTTCGGAAATATCCGAGAAGAAGGGGTTTATGTTTGACTCCGAGAGAGCGGCAGTTGCACTATCACGGGCCATGCATGGCATGGTTGTGATAGAGGATTTCAAATTAATGGGAGGGGTTCCGAAGTGGCACCTTCGTTAAAGTATCCCAGCAACAGGCCGATGTGATGCTCGCGGAAGACCTGCTAGCTCGTCTCGCCCCGATCGCAGGCTCAAACCAAAATATCCACAGAACTAATGCGCTTCCATTTTCAGATCGGGAAATGCGTCAACTGGCCTCGTTAACTGTGCCTTCTCCAGTGCAGCTCCCTGGACAGCCACGTGTCATAGCTTCCCCGCATAGCAGATTTGGGAACTTCGGGTCGATCCACAATTTCAATCCATCAAGAAATGATCCGCACCAGTCAAATCTCCAGCCCAGCCAGCGACCTCAGAACCAGTCATTCTTCTCTAACGACTTCAGTGCACCTCCACATAGATCTACAGCTCAAGACTGGCAAAATCAGCAACCTGGCCCATCCAATCATCAGCAACCAAGAACTTTCCACAACCGTCGGTTCCAGCATTAGTGCAGTCATTTTATTTTGTATTTTTAATTTGTTGGGGTTTGTAGCTTATGTGTTGGAAGCATGAGGGGACTGCAAGAATCTTAAATTTAAGTGAATCATATAAAACTGTTTTCCGTATACTCATGAAAGCTTAGAAGTGAGTATTACCGAAGATCCCCAAACTTACTGATAGAGCAAGATGTGCCACACTCTTGCACTGAAAGTGAGTCCTTTTGCCGAGAGCTCCATCCAATTCCAGCTTGATTCCCGCTGCTTTAGCTGCTTTCTCCAGACTCAGCTGAGCTTTGCTTCTCTCGGAGTATTCCAGTTGGCAGACGACTCTCTCCAAATGGTATTGAACGACCAGACGAGGGGAGAGATCAGCAGACTTAGCACTCAGAAGTAGTTCCAACTGCCCAAACTGAAAATGACCGCGGCTTAATGCGAATAAGACTGAAAACCAGCATTTAATATAGAATCGATGATTTTCTTCGACTCAGAGGACTTTTCATCCAACACCAATGCCGAAATTTGATGAAACCGTAAGCGCCATAGCTTTTGTTCGAACTTAGTGGACTTCAGATAACTGCCATCAGGAGAGAATATTTGTTTAGTTACCCACAGGAATTCAGCACACCTAAAACAAGATGGTTATGACATGAAATTATTATTGGTTCCAAATTTTTGTCAGGTCCAATGCTGACCAAACTCAAAAGTCCGCTCTGAGATTTAGAAAAAACTTTCTCGCTTAAGTTTTAGAATTTTCACTACAGCTATGGCTCTCAGTTTCTAAGATTTCTGCTAGGATTGAGAGAAGCCAAAGTCAAAGTCCCAAGTTTGACCATGACTGGGATGGACAGTCAAAACGGTCCTTGTCCGGTGACCCAATAAATTCTCAATGCAAATTTTTGCACAGCAATTGAATTAGTTGTCAAAAACATGCCTGATAACAGAAGCTGGCTTATTGCAACCAAATGACAATTCTTGAAGAGCGAAATCCACGAATTCTTCTGACTGTAGAGTAGGCAGGAGCAACATCTGAGATACTCCTGAAAAATGGATTTAGTAATCAAAAAATCAAAGTGCTGCAGTGTAAATACTCGTGACTAACCAGTAATTCCACAAAAATTGACCACACGAAGACTTGGAAACACTCCAGAGCGTAGTTGGTTATTTCATCTTGCATTGCGCTTGGTTTCATTGGCATCTGAAAATTGGGAGTGAAAATGATTTGAAAGCAGATAGTCAAATGGGCTTGACTTTACTTGATAACCCCCCCACGGCTGACCTACTTTCGATGACAATTTTGAAAAACCGATTGCATATTCGTGTTTCTCGACCCCGATTTAGGCGCGAATTCACCAATCGTTTCTGGAAAAGTGAAAAAAAATTTTTTTCGATTTGCCTTGTCCCCAAGGTGAAAAATTCGGAAATTTTCAAAAAATTTTTTCAAATTCCCGCCAAAACATTTTTAAGGGATTCAGGGCTGTATTGGGAGGGGAAGGGAATAAAAGGGGCCACTTTTATGGCAGAACGTTAGAAAAGTGGATTAAGTGGAAAAAAAGATGTTGAGCATAGTTTTGAAAACTCGGGCCTACCGCAAAAATAATCTGGTATGCATGTTTTTTCATGCATCCAGAGTCACTCTCGAGTGATTTGTGTCTAAGGTATGTGGGTGTGCGCATCTCAACTCCAAGCCCCCAAGCTTGAGCGGCTTGAGAGTTAGAGATGCGCGCACTCGCTTACCTTAGACATGATTCAAGGAAGACTCTCGATCATAAAATGCATAAAGAGTCTCTTTTTGCCACGGCCCATGTTGAAAAACATGGTAAGACAGTCAAAAAATATAAAAATCCACTTTTCTAACGTTCTGCCATAAAAGTGGCCCCTTTATTCCCCTCCCATTACAGCCCTGAATCCCATAAATGTTTTGGAAGAAAATTTTTTTTGAAAATTTTCGAATTTTTCACCTTGGGGACCAAGGCAAATCGGAAAAAAATTTTTTCACTTTTCCAGAAACGATTGGTAAATTCGCGCCTAAATCGAGGTCGAAAACACGAATATGCAATCGGTTTTCAAATTGTCATCAAAAGTGGGCCAGCCGTGGGGGGTCAAGTAAAGTGTTACCGTCAAATGGTCATATAAGTTCTTCGAAAGAACTAGAGTAAGGGCGCCATCTAGGTTTGTGGAATTCGACAATATGTTTAGGTTTATCAGCTATCCTATCCTAAGATATGCTGATGGCTACTAATGATATACCAATTTTGATTCGCAAGTTTTAAAGCATTAAGCGCTTCTATGATAGGACCAAAAGTTGGATAGTGAATTCACCATATTTCGCAGGACTACTAACTCTGCGTTGAGTTACCAAGATGGCTTCGCTATCCATCTATTAAAACCTACTTACTACCATCTGAGTACTATTTAACTACCACTACTTATACACTTGCCTACCACAACCTGGACTACTATCTTTGCAGCATTATTTAAGTATCACTACGCGCTGAGAAACTTTACTCTGTAGTTTTCTAAAAATAAAAATGTTTCATTGGAATTTTACAACAGCCAGTACTGGTTGTCCACCCGAGAATAACCTAATAATAGCAGAAAAATAGGGAAACCTATGAGCACATACCGTGAATACTCTAATAAACGGCCCCCTACAGTTAACCATTTTGAAATTTGTTTTGCTATTTTAACCCTAACATTGTTTATTTTTCAAAACATACGACCACTCATTTTGTAGAGTTTGGAAAGATCTACAAAATGAGTTGTCGTATGTTTTAAAAAATAAACGATGTTGGGGTTAAAAAAGCAAAACAAATTTGAAAATAGTTAACTGTAGGGGGCGCGTTTGTTAGAGTATTTACGGTATTTAAGCAGGGTTAAAACATTTTTTCAGCACTTAAACGGCTAACCATTTATGACAAGCCAGGTCTTCGAATTCGTTGATAATCTTAATTTTTTTTATTACTAATCAATTAGCTCAACATCCTGGTGGAGATAATTACAGACAGCGACGAACAACTCAATTTGTTCCCACGGCTTCCCAAAATGTAGAGTTGGGAGGTTCTGACCAAATTTCGTGGTGTAGTGGTAAAGCGTTTGCGTTTGAAAAAAAAAAGCGGTCGAAAGTTCGATCCCCACTGGAGACAATTTTTTTTATTTCCTTTTTTTCACGGAAATGGCACTATTAGACCCAAAAAAATGCGAGGAGTCCACAAAAAATATTTGTAGACAATATTTTTCTTTGTTTTCGTGAGAAATTTTGACAATGAAATGGCATTTTTAATCCGTTGAATTTGACTATTTTCCTATTTTCTTTTGCAATTTGTATCACAACTCTTTTCTCAAAACATCTTTAATTATCGGTTCAACATCACAAAACAACACCTAACCAATAACATCCTGATCATTTGGTATCAATGCAGTTGAAATATCATTATCAAATAACGCGTTTCTGAGAGAACTTTGCTCAAACATCTTCTTCTTGATCTTCTCTGGAACCCGCATAGAAGCAAAGCGAGCTTCGTCCATGTTAATTTGGTGGTGCATGGCTTCAATCGGTTGCTCGCTCATTAATCCCCAGAATCCCCAACACTTCATGAACTCCGGCACGTGTACGACCATCCAGTGAGCTTTGGAGGTGATGGAGAGATATGGAAAGTTTATTCTGAAGATGTCGTAGTAATCGTGAGCTAGGTTTTCGAATTCTTTGACCTCCGCATCTGTGAGAAACGAAGCTTTTGCAAATCCTTGAATTTTTCCCAGCAATTCAAAGAGTTGACGAAGAGAAGCAGCAGCCCGCGATCCTTCCACGAGTGCAGTCATTTTGCTTGGCCCATCATCAGTAAGCAGCTTCCGGAGATGATTTCCTGTGAACTTTTGAAACCATGCCTGTTTGTCTGCACCAAGCTCTTTATAGACACCTTCCAGAAGCTTTAAAAGTTCTTGTCCCCGGTTTGCGCCGCAACCATAGTTGCACCCCCCGCCTGGCGGCTCCGCCGGCGGCCCGCATCCGCTGATTTTTGCTTTAATTTTGTTGTTTTTCCATTCATTTATTTCGAAAAAAGACAAACTAATAAAATTTAATTGATTAAATGAATAAAAAAAACAGATTCACAATCTTAAGGTATCTTTTAACAAGCCTTCAACAAGCTGAAAGACACCAACAAAACCAATTCTTTTGAATAGTAAAACTTTACTTGCTTATAATGCTCATTTGATCAAAGTTTGACTTGTTTATATAAAATAAAAGTGCAGAAAATTAATATTTGAAATTTCGCTTTATTTTAAAAAATGGTTCAAAAACAATCTCGGCGGAGGCGGCGGAGCGATTTAGCCGGCGGATACGTGTCCGCCGGCGGAGGCGGGGTACTTCAATAATGACGCCGCCTCCGCCAGGCGGCGGCGGCGGCGAAATTATTTTAACGCCGCCTCCGCCTCCGGCGGAGGCGGGAAAAATTTTAAAGCGCCGGCGGAGGCGGGATTTGAAAATGTTGCTGCCGTGCAACTATGGCCGCAACATCCTCCAAAATCTTGATAAGATCTTGCCCCAGCCCTTGAATGATATGAAGAGACGATGGAATTACGTTTGCCAGAGGAATGTTGATAGCCGGGAGCTGCGTGACGGACTTGCAGCTTCTATTTAGTTCTGAGGCCGAAGATTGACGGTGTTCTTTTCTTGAAAATCTCTTTTGCAGCTGTCGACATTGACTGGAGAGTTCGCGGCGGAAAAAGATACACTTCTTTGTAGTTGCTGACCTCGGCTTCACAGAATAGGCATGGATGAGACGCGTTCACCCCAAGATGTCTGTAGAGTGAACACAGAAATTTCATGTCGCCCGTCACAAACCATTCCACGGCCTTGCTAACTATCTGCCCGCCAAGTTCAAAGGAAATATTCTTGATGTTTTTTTTAGCTGCTCAAAGATGGTGGCCGAGAATGCTTTTCGAAGATCTGCCGCCTTGTCGTCGCCTTCATAGAGTCCGATAAGCACCAGATTATCCACCGAATGGGGATCTTTAACATTTCCGATTGAAACGCAGCATTTCGTTGTTTTTTCCGCCTTTGTCACCAGAGAAGCAGACAAAGATCTTGTTCTTAAAGTTGCCACCGAGTTGGAGCTTCTTGATGGCTGCAAGTCGCGAAAGCCTCGTTTTTAGCACACCTGCCAGGTTCGAGACGAAAAAGACGCTGTTTGAATGCGCAACTTTGCTGGTAGACGACAGCACCTTCATCAGACTGTAAACTTTCTGCTTTGGCGCAAAAAAATCCATGTCGCACTTAAAGAGAGCCTTCTTAAAATTACATCGCTGATACCATGTCATCGACCCAGAGCAGACTTGGAGATCTTGAATAGGCGTCAGCTTGTTCTTGAACGGAGCATCCACTTCCAGCCGACGGCATATATCTCTCAGAATTTTTTCAAGCTCTTCCATTGTAGGCTTTGGCGTTCCTGGCACTTGGATGAGATCGGCTATTGCTTTGACCCGCTCCGGCACTTGCCACCTCGAGAGTTGCTGGACAGGTTTTCGAGAACTCTGGCTCACTGACTTAATTTTCTTTTTGGCCTCCTTGAGTTTCTCCTTCAGTTGACTGATCTCTTCTTCGTAGTCCTGCTTGATATGCCCGATTGCTGCTGCCATTCCATCATGAAAATTCGCTTGAGTAGCAGCATCTTTGAGTTGAGCAGCGATTTGTGTCGAAGAATTTTTTAGCTGAGGAACATCTGTTTGCGTGGCCATCTCTGCAGTCACTCCTTGGTGAACTTCCACTTCCAATGGCTCATTAACAGCGAGTAGTCGCTTAGCTGAAAGGGCAAAAGTTTGTACCAAGTCAAATCCATCCGAGTCTTACCCATTCTAGCTGTATTCATTGCTTCCAACATCTTGTTCTTTGCTTGTTTCTTCACCAAAAGTTTTTGCTGCGTCTCTTGGCCACTCTCCACTTGTTTTCTCTTCAAATGACTCTCGGAACGGCTTGTAGAACTCATCTAAAAGCAAGCAAATGGGAGAAAAAACAGTAGAAAAAACTTCAGACACCAGAAAAATCGTCAGGGACACCTCATTTTGACAAAAATGTATGCATCAAAACGTAGCCCTGAATCTCCTCTTTTAGATAGCCGAGCAGAATTTTATTCCACCGGAGGAAAAAAAAGTTACGTCATTTAGAAGTGAAAACGTGATTTTATTAAATAAAAATACAAGGAAAACTTTCGTGTCGAGACAAAAAAATTCAAATTTTCAAAAAACCCAATTCACCATTTTCGGCTATGTTGGGAAGCCGTGGTTCCTCATTAAAAACATTTTTCTTTAATAATAAGCGATTTCTTGATATTCTCAGCACTTTCTCATAGTAGCTTGCGGCGTGAGCCCTGTTGGACAGAACGCGGTACATGGTCACAGCAGTGTGGCTAACCTCGTTGACGAGTATCTTCTTCTGCTCGAGGATACTCTTGAACTTCGGATGTTGAATAGCACGCTCCGATTTCTTGCTTCGATCATCTGACCAATCCCCAAAATTGTTTTCAAATAGCTCTGTAAATTAAATATTATAGCTGTGTCAAAGGAGTTATTCAAGGCCGCAGTCGCAGCCTTAAAGAGTCTTATCAAATGAAAACGTGACTTCAGCTGTATTAGCACAAAAAAGTGAAGAGAACTTACCTAATAGGGAACGGGGAGTTAGATTTCCTATAACTTCAAGTAGGTCGACTTCACGGCATTTCTAAAATAATAACCGGAAGAGGAAAAGAGAAAATGGAAGAGAAAAAAAATATGGAAGAGAAATATGGAAGAGAAAAATACCCATTTTTCATCCAACTTTTCTGCCTCTAGATTCTTTATTTTAACTTCTGCCTCTAGATCCTTTATCTGCAATTTTAAGTCCAATCAATAAAAAACTTGATTGCTTTTTATCGGCTTTGTAACGGCATTTACCTTATCTGACATTCTTTTCTTCATTTTATCATACTCCTTTGCCTTAAAAAAATCATTGTATTGACAAAAGGTTAGTTTGTTAAAGATTCATACCAATTCCATGAAAAGCTGAAGTGCTTTACTCGTATCTGAGTTAGCATTGGCAACAGCATCCAACAAAGAATAGTCGTCATTTCCTGAAAACGGTTGAATATCAACTACCGACAACAAAAACGGGTACCGGAAGAAGAACAAAAACGGCGCACGGAACAAAGATGAGCATTGCGATGAAATAAGAACCTTTTCTTCTGCTCAATGACCTTAAAAAGAAATTTACTAAAGACATAATGAAAAATGTCTAACCTTGTTGACATAAACAAGGGGCACTTCGGCGTCCACTCCATCTCCAGAACTGTGCATGGACTTGCTCTCAAAAATTCCAATAGCTAGTATGCAGGCCAACTGTTCATCGGAAAGACTTGTGCTTGCTTCCACCAGGTGATTATTATCAAAGTTGACGGAGTCCAGCAGGGTATTATCGGTATTTTTGCAGTTGAGAGGCACATCAGAACGGTCATGTGCGGTCAAAAAATCAACGCCGGGCACCAATCTTTCGAAAAAGTGGCACCGGGCGCAATTGGCAGGAAGTTGGCACCGGTGCGAAAAATGCGAAAAAATCGGCGCCGAGCGCAGAGTGACTCACACGAAGAAAGCAGCTACACAAATTTTTTATTTACAGTTTAACTGCTATTGTAAGTTGTAATATATAATTTAAAACGAACTGAAGCTTAATGAGTCATAAAATCTAAAAAAGCTTTGAGAATTAGAATATAACACAGTTAAGACACAACTGGAAAAAGTAATTTTTGGGAAAAGGAAAGAAATGAAAAGAACCTAAAAAGAACCACACAATTTTGTAAAAAGCCCCGATCTTTCCAAAATTTCCCGGGCGCACACCGGTTCCGGCGCCCGTCTAAGTGTGACTACAACTACAAATTCTAGTTTACCAAAAACCATAAAAAAAATTAATTACTCTCAGCTGCTTCAGCCTAATCAGTCAAATTCGGGATTTAAGTGAATCATATAAAACTGTTTTCCGTATACTCATGAAAGCTTAGAAGTGAGTATTACCGAAGATCCCCAAACTTACTGATAGAGCGAGATGTGCCACACTCTTGCACTGAAAATGAGTCCTTTTGCCGAGAGCTCCATCCAATTCCCGCTTGATTCCCGCTGCTATAGCTGCTTTCTTCAGACTCAGCTGAGCTTTGCTTCTCTCGGAGTATTCCAGTTGGCAGACGACTCTCTCCAAATGGTATTGAACGACCAGACGAGGGGAGACATCAGCAGACTTAGCACTCAGAAGTAGTTCCAACTGCCCAAACTGAAAATGACCGCGGCTTAATGCGAATAAGACTGAAAACCAGCATTTAATATAGAATCGATGATTTTCTTCGACTCAGAGGACTTTTCATCCAACACCAATGCCGAAATTTGATGAAACCGTAAGCGCCATAGCTTTTGTTCGAACTTAGTGGACTTCAGATAACTGCCATCAGGAGAGAATATTTGTTTAGTTACCCACAGGAATTCAGCACACCTAAAACAAGATGGTTATGACATGAAATTATTATTGGTTCCAAATTTTTGTCAGGTCCAATGCTGACCAAACTCAAAAGTCCGCTCTGAGATTTAGAAAAAACTTTCTCGCTTAAGTTTTAGAATTTTCACTACAGCTATGGCTCTCAGTTTCTAAGATTTCTGCTAGGATTGAGAGAAGCCAAAGTCAAAGTCCCAAGTTTGACCATGACTGGGATGGACAGTCAAAACGGTCCTTGTCCGGTGACCCAATAAATTCTCAATGCAAATTTTTGCACAGCAATTGAATTAGTTGTCAAAAACATGCCTGATAACAGAAGCTGGCTTATTGCAACCAAATGACAATTCTTGAAGAGCGAAATCCACGAATTCTTCTGACTGTAGAGTAGGCAGGAGCAACATCTGAGATACTCCTGAAAAATGGATTTAGTAATCAAAAAATCAAAGTGCTGCAGTGTAAATACTCGTGACTAACCAGTAATTCCACAAAAATTGACCACACGAAGACTTGGAAACACTCCAGAGCGTAGTTGGTTATTTCGTCTTGACCACCTCTGTTCCTCACACAAGTCTTCTTTTGATGGCTCTTTAGATTTCATCAATAGCGCAAAACTGACGATTGAATTGCTCTGCAATACGTTTATGACTAAGATCTAGATAAACCTTACTAATTTAGAAAAATGCCTTACGGAGCGAATGCTAGGCAACGCAACTTTTGGCAGAAAACGCCACATCTGTAAAGAAAACTTCAAGTTTTTGACTGCCCACCTGCAATTACAATTGCAAATTTCAGAGCGAAAGATCACGCAAAAGCTACTCTACTAACTGCTGATCAAATCAAGCAAAGCATTTTGACCAAGACGAAGAATGATAAAAATCATGCAAAAATTTTGAGTCAGATCAGATCATAGAGAAAAAATTCAGACCACTTTTTGTTACAAAAATTGAGAACAACACCAAAATGAAGTGGTAACTTTTACGAAATTCGGCGCTACCGGAGTTTAACCATTTTTAAGTACCGTATTTCCTCTAATAAGGCGGCATGCCGCCTTATTTTTCAACCTCCCTCCAGCATGCCGCCTTATTAGAGCATGCCGCCTTATTAGGACATGCCGCCTTATTAGAGGAAATACGGTATTTCCTACAAGCTGAACACGATAAAAAAAGGTGTTTTCACCTACTTTTGTCTATAAAAAGTCGATTTTTTTAAAATCTTGAATTTTGGTATTTTTAGTTGATTTCTGTTTATTATAACTTAGTAAATAAGATGTTGAGGGTACCTTGGCCCTAAAAAGATGGAATTTGAACATAGTTTTGTTAACTGGGGCCTACCGCATAAAGAAACTCTGGTATGCATACATTTTTTATGCATCCAGAGTCACTTTCGAGTGATTTGCGTCTAAGGTATGGGGGTGTGCGCATCTCAACCCCAAGCAACCAAGCCCCCGAAGGGGGCGCAAGGGGCTTGGTCGGTTAGAGATGCGCGCACTCACTTACCTTAGACATGATACCGAGCAAGACTCCTGACCAAAAATGCATTTAGAGGCTCTTTTTGCCCAGCTCCAGTGACCAAAACATGGTAAAACAGCCAAATGGTCGAAATTTCAAAATGCCCAAAACTCAATTTTTTATTGACCAGAACACAAAAATAATGTCTTTTTTGAGCTTCTGAGGTGATTTTAGATTGATATAGGGTGTTTGGAAACACTTAAAAAAATTTCATTTGGGGTGGGGGGCCGGTGTATACTCCGGTAGGGTCCGAAATTCGAACAAGTTCAAACTTAGCCTTTTTGCCAAAAAATATTTTTCTTAAAAAGTTTTTTTGCGAAAACTCCGTCTTCCGAAATTTTAAAGGGAGGATGCATGCAAATTTTCGACCATACTTGTTTTCTTTTTTCATCCGTTTTACTAATTCAGCATACGTTAGCATTGATCAGTGAATATCAATAATTAGACTTCCACTTTTTATTTGGGATGCTAATCTGCTGATTTCGAATATTATTGTATGGTATTATTGTATATTGTACTTATTCTCATTTTTATCAAGTAAAGGATATGTATACAGGATGTTTCAAGAAGTTCGCCGGTTTTAATTCGGTCATAACTTTTTTTCTAGATCGATTTTCAAAATTATGTTTTTGCCGATCGATTTTTCTCGCCAACAATATTTTTTGGTGTATAAACTCAAAAACACGATTTGATAAGATTACGGCTAATTGGCCAATTAATTAGCCAGCTAAAAGCGGGGTTCTTTAACAGGCCTTTACGACGTAAAATTTTGCACTTTTGTTTTTTTCTACTACTAATACTTTTTTTATTTCTACGACGGCATAGTGAGCACTAAATTCACCGTTTTCTCTCAATACCGGGCACCTGGTACTTGACCCGGCGCCGGGTTTTCATCATATGTGATTGTGTAATAGGGGGGTATGTTTGAGCTGGGTTATTTTTTCATGTCTTTCTTTTAGTGACAGCAGATAATTGGTTGACCAGTCACCCCAAAATTTGTCCAAAAATGCCGCTTGCGACTCCCACAAGTCGACCAAATTATGAGTATTGCTGGGGCTGGGGACAAATTCGGTCTCATTGGACTCAGTTGGAGGCAGGCCAGTTTTCAGAGGCGTTAAAGTTAGCTGAACTTGAATAGACGGAGCTGACCTTTGAGACGGTTGACGAAATGACGAAATTCTTCTCCATTTTCTTTGACGAGACGCAAGCACTCAAAGCGATCCACCACCAAAGAGCGAGAATGAGCAAATAGCTTGGTAAGGCCACTAACCGATTCTTCCAGATTGAAGTCCACCACATCTCTTGGCAGGCAGCTTTTTCTGTATTCTGAGAAGGCCTCGGACGATAGCTTGGTCATGAGGAGCTTCACCTTGCAGGCCTCCACCATATTCGGAGCTGTGCAGTCGAGAGAGAATTTGAAGCGGGCCATCCAATCTTGGAACTTGTTCGGATCACTGTCATCTGCACTGAAGACCTCCATATCTGGCAGTTGAGGCAATGTAGAGATTGCTGCTGAAGAAGAGCCACCATTTGAGCCATTGTAGCAGCTTGCTGCACCACGATTTCTTTTAATTGGTCCATATCCATAGCGACTGCGCCAATGTTGTACTTCAGTAGCGGATAGAGAGCGGAGAGCAGAAATAAACGATAACTTTATTTCCAGAGCACAACAATAATGATCCTATGATCGCGAGAGCAACAAAGGTCCTGACAACGAATCATAGCCGTGTCAGGACAATAACAGATTTAACAGGCAATACAACAAGAACCTCAAGCCTTGTTCTTCGAGAACCAACCAAACAAAAAAAATGTCCTTATTGGGAGAGTGTCCTTAATCGGAATGTCCTTATCAGGAGCGTCTACTGTAGAGGCTCTTTTTGCCTGGATACAGTGGCCAAAACAGGGTAGAATACCTTAAAAAAGTCATTTACCCTAAAAAAAATTTCTTGGGTTATACTCCAGTAAGGACAAAAATTCAAATAATGCTGAATTTTCGCCATGCATATAATTTCCATTAATTGACTCGGTGCACATGTTTTTTAGCCTTACCGCATGTGTTTTGTCGAATTTTTTAAAATTATTTTTTACTAGATTCTGGTTTTTTTCTTGTAAGCGAGATATCCCCTTCACAAAAAATCCAGCCAGCTTGGAAGAAAAAAGCCAAAACAAAGTGAACAACTAATTTAAAAAATGTGATAAAGTGCAGTATGGGGGACCAAGGTGAAACTCCGCAAACCTTTAGGACAATCTAATATTATTGTTGCTGGATAATGTGCTATATTATTCGATCACTTTTTAGTAACTTTTTTCGACGAGAAATATTACTGATTAAAGACAAGTATGTATGCCCTAGACAGCGGGTGGCAACATCAATCAAGTTTCGGTTTCTTGTTTTTTGATCATATTGAGATCTAATTAGCATCAGTGTGGTTTAAAAAAGAACTTTTGCATTCACTTTTATTCTGGCTTTTTATCTATTTTTAAAATACGCTTTAAAATTAAATTCTATTATCAAGTTTCGTTTATCTGGCATATAGGGTTATGTTTCCAAAATCTCTGTCTGCTTGTGGGTATTTTCGGTCAACAACTTCTCAAAACAAATTCCTGACTCGCCTCCTGTGTTCTGATCTCACCGAAAAACCAGTGGACAACAGGCCTATTCGCCAAGAACTATATTTTGAAAACCGTGTTGTCCGACTCATTTTCAACAAACCCAAGAATCGCAATGTCCTCTCTTTGGAAATGATGAATGCACTCTATTCTGAACTACACTCCATAGACCAAATCGAAAAACTCAGGGCTGTGATACTGGCTGCAGATGGACCTGCTTTTTGTGCTGGACATGACCTGAAACAGCTAGTAAGCAATATTTTTTTTATGAATTGCAGCATTAAAAAACCCAAAAACCATCCTTGCATTCAAAATCGTGTTTATGGCATTGTGTTTTCGACCCAATTTTTGTGGATGACCTCCATGCAAGTTACCAGCCAAATTGTAGCTTATCTCACTGGCTATGATTTGGGCGGTAGTTTGCATGGAGGTCATCCACAAAAAGTGGGTCAAAAACAAAATGCCAAGAACACGATTTTGAATGCAAGGATGGTTTTTTTGGGCCACCCTGTAACACATTATACCTGCTTTAGACTCATGAGCAGGGCAGTGATTGTCACAAACAAGTGTTCAAAAAGTGCTCTGAACTCATGCTCCTGATCCAATCCATGAAACTACCAGTCATTGCTGAGGCATGATTACTTATAAAAATTATAAAAATCAATTTGATTTTATCAGGTAGATGGAGTGGCCGCTGCGGCTGGATGCCAACTGGTCTCCACCTGTGATATTGTAGTAGCGTCAGAAAAATCTACATTTTCGGTGCCTGGGTTAGACTTTTTTTATATATAAATTTATGAGAAGTAACTATTGCAGGCTGAAAGCGGGTATCTTTTGCTCAACTCCAGGAATTCCATTGGCAAGAAATGTTCCTCGAAAATTAGCCATGGATATGCTTTTAACTGCAAGAACAATTTCGGCCAAAGGTGAAATTTTCTGCATTTTTTGAACTAGTGTAAGTTTTTAGAAGCGTTGCAAGCTGGTTTGGTGTCCAGGGTGGTGACTTCAGAACAGACTAGTGAAGAGGCACTTCGAGTGGCCGAAGATATATTGAAAATGAGCAGAAGTGTGACTGCACTCGGAAAAGCTTTCTTCTATGCACAAATGGAGCAGTCGAATCTGAGCAGCGTTTATAGGCAAGTTATCTCATGGATTATAGCTAGGGAATGTAACTGTACAGGGTGTTTCAATAAATTCTAACACTTTTAAACAGCCGTAACTTTTTTTCTAGGGCGAATTTTAAAATTCTGTAAACGCAGATCGACTCAGTTTTTGATAACAATTTTTTTGGTATATAATGTAAAAAACACGATTATCGCTTGGTCCCCTGTGGTTTCAGTCCTGGTCATGGGCATAGTGACCGCGCCGTCCTCCGGGCCCGTCCCGTCCCCGTCTCCGTCCGGACGGCGTCGAAAAGTGAGACGGTCGGACGGCCGATCGTGAAAAGTCAGGACGGGACGGTGGACGGCCGGTGAAAAATAAAGACGGCCGGCAGATCGGACGGTGTGAAAAAATTGATCCTGTTGATGAGGTCATTCAAAGATGCTCCCTTTCAGTGAAAAGCAAAACGGCTGCAGAATTCTGGAAAAATGAGGTCAAGATTTTAAGGTGCAACAAAATAAAACTATAACAGTACTATTTAAGAAAGAAGACCCTATAAAAAAACTTGCCCTTGATATCCTTCTGATTCCGGCGGCATCTGGTGCTGTTGAAAGAATGTTTTCTATCATGAAGATGCATGCGGAGGGCAGAAGAGTCGGCATTGAGGAAGCGCTTTTGAAATCGCGCACTTTGCTTAGTTACAACTCAAAATATGTCACTTAAACAATCGTTTTTATACTAAAATTTAAACGTCAATAATAAATGTGTAACCACTGATAACTAATCCAGAATACATGCACACTGCAATAAGAACAGCCGGTCGAAGACCGGCGAAAAAAAATTGACTTTGGACGGCCGGTAGACGGCCGGGGCTAAATTTCAGAGGACGGCGAAATATTAGACGGCCGGCCGAAGGCCGGCGAAATTTTTTTTTAAAGGACGGCCGGTTGGACGGCCGGCCGAACGCAAAAAACTAAGGACGGCCGGTCGGACGGCCGGCGAAAAACGTCAAGACGGCGGACGGGACGCCGGCCAATTTTCGCTTATCGCGGTCACTATGGTCATGGGATGCATCGGGATGACCAGTGCCCAAACCACAGGGGGGACCAAGCGAAAATCATGTTTTTCACATTATATACCAAAAATTTGTTATCAAAAACTGAGTCGATCTGCGTTTACAGAATTTTAAAATTCGTCCTAGAAAAAAACTTATGGCCGTTTAAAAGTGTTAGAATTTCTTGAACCACCCTGTACTTTTTAAAAAGATTTATACTTTTTCGAGATTCCAAATTTTTTTTATTTTTGAAGTTTTACGTCAAAATCTTTTTTTGGTGAACAAAAATTAATAAGAACGTTGCACATTGCCTCAAGGAAATGCTTCAATGCTTCACCTACTGTGCAGCGTTTCCAAAATGACAAGATTTTTTCACTGAAAAGATAGTTACAGTCGACTCTCGATAACCCGCCACCCCCTCAAGTTAGTTCCCGCCTCGAGTCCGACACTTTTTTTACCCCAATTTTCGCCGAATATGATCCGTCAGTCCAGTGTAAAATGTTGCAAGGATTTCGATTTTGGCGATCATTTTTAAAAATGTTAAAGCTTTTGCCACTAAGATCCGCGCCTCTCGATAACCCGCCACCCTATTTTGAAAGTATTGAGTATGAGATAACTATTTTTTCAGTAAAAATTTTGAAGTTAACTATTTTTTCAGTGAAAAAATCTTCTCGTTTAAAAAAATTGCTACTGTGCCATGAAATATAAGTAAAATCACCTGCTTCCCATCTTGAAAGGCCGTTTTGCTTTCGAATAAGCTACAGCTTCGAAAAATGAAAATTCCGCGGAATTTGAATTTTTGACGTCCCTCTCAAGCAAAAACCGAATTCCAACAACGGATTTATGTTTAGACTGGAAACCCAAGTGCTTTATATGTTCACACTAAGCATGAATCCGGTTTCAGAATTTGGTTTTTTTTCTGGCAGGAACGTCAAAAATTAAAATTCCGCACAAATTTCTCCCGCTTAATTTTTAAAATTCGATTTATTAGTTTTGAACATATCTCAGCGAAATTTACTTGAAAGGTATGTTAAAAAAAAGGGTGGTAATTAATTTTGTCCCAAAATTTCTAAAAAATGTCCCCAAACTGCTGAAAAATGTCCCCAAATATTCTGAAACAAGGGACCACAGACGCCTATCGGCGCCTCTATAGTATTTCGAAATTTCGATAGTGCATTCATCGTGAAAAACTACGCGTCTATCTACGTCTACGTTCTTTTCGAGACATCGCAAAAATGGCCATCGTTGGAAGCAGAAAAACCATCCTCCAGGCCTACCCCAAAATCCTCCAACTCCAATTTTGAGGGACCACAAAAGTTTTTCTTTTTCGAAGACATTTTCCTGGGTCTCGGCATAAAAAGACGCTGAATTGTCTGAAGTTTGGGATTCCGTCGAGACATTGCCGAAAATAATCGGAAAAATAAGCAAAAATGGCCTGAATGTGGTCAAAATGTCCATTAAAAAGTAGGACGGACACATGCCAAATACTATATAGAGATATGTCCCCAAATTTTTATTCTTCCCTATTTTTCATATTATCAGCTTAAAGTGTAATTTTTGGTACTGAGTGTGGTTTTTACGCTAAGACCTAATCTTACAAAGACCTAATCTTCATTAGCGGGCACCTTTTGTTTGGACGCAGCATAGTCACGTAGGTCCTCCAACGTAGAAGGCGAAAGGTCACTCTTCTTCTGATACGCTGAGAAATTCTGGATCTGGCGAAGGAACACCAAAAATTACATTTTAAGCTGATATTATGAAAAATAGGGAAGAATAAAAATTCGGGGACATATTTCAGAATATTTGTAAACATTTTTCAGAGATTTGAGGACATTTTTCAGCAATTTGGGGACATATAAAATTTGGGGACATGTTTCAGAAATCTGGGGACAGAATTAAATATTATCCTTAAAAAAATCAATTTTTTTAAATAAAAAACAAATTTTTGATATTCAGTTGAAAATTGTAAGCAGCTGACCTAATCTATCGGGACACTTGACTGTACTAAAACAAAAACCTATACATGGGATCAAGCTAAACTATTTGGTCGGAGTGCCTTATATGGGGGTCGCCCAAAAATCGGTTTAAACTACTTTTTCGTGTGTTTTAGCTGCTGAAACGTGTAGAAAACATGGGTACTTATACGGTTCCCCCCCCCCCATATCGGAATTTTTTCAAAAACAGGTTTTAACCATTTCTAAGCAATTCTTTCACGCTAAAACAGATAAAAACGTTGTTTCAGACCACTTTCCATCAAAAATTTTGACTTTTTCAGATTTCTACCTGCCTGCCTTCGGCAGGCAACCTATCAACAGGAAGCCCCTTTGGGGTACATGGTCAGCCAGGCTGACCCTCTATATACCAAGAAATATATATCTTCAAAATATATATCTATATCCCTTGAAAAAAGAGCTGCCTGCTTGCAATGGAGAAGGGGTATAAAAAAGATTAAAATTAACATTGCAAGGCTGGGGAAAATACTACATTGCTGCTACTATTGTGAAATTTTGTTCTTTTGTTAGGGCTTGGAATAATGTTCTTTCTTCTTTTATATATATTTTTCTCCTGGAAAAAAAATAAACAGCTGAGACAGCGCATGTATCTTTATTTTTATTGATTAAATTTCCTTGATATATAAAGGGTCAGCCCTTGCCTGACCATGTACCCCAAAGGGGCTTCCTATTGAAGTAGGTTGCCTGCCGAAGGCAGGCAGGTAGAAAATCTGAAAAAGTCAAAATTTTTGATGGAAAGTGGTCTGAAACAACGTTTTTATCTGTTTTAGCGTGAAAGAATTGCTTAGAAATGGTTAAAACCTGTTTTGGAAAAAATTCCGATATGGGGGGGAGGGGGGAACCGTATAAGTACCAAAACATGTTTTTAGAGCGCGGTCAACCATTTTTTAATTATTTTTAACCAAATTTTCATTTCTTGCCTTGAGGGATCAAGGTAGGAGGGTACCTGAAAGGTACCCTTTTTATTGACTTTTTACCTTAATTTTATCACTGGAACTGGGCAAAAAGAGTCTCTAGATGCATTTATTGTCAAGATTCTTTTCGGATTCGTCTCTAAGGTAAGTGCGTGCGTCTCTAACTCTTAAGCCCCCTATGACCCCTCCGGGGGCGTAGGGGGCTTTTTCCAAAAATGGTCGACCGCGCCTTAAAAACATATTCTCTACACGTTTCAGCAGCTAAAACGCACAAAAAAGTGGTTTAAACCGATTTTTGGGCGACCCCCATATAAAGCGATTTAGCCAACTATTTTCTTGAATTGTTTTTTGGCGGTAAGCCGGGGTGTCTTATGCATCAAAGATATGCCTCAAAGCAATTGCATGTTCACTTGGCTGCTTCACAACAAGGACAAGAATATTCAATTAAAAAGGCATCTCCCTCTCCTAATCCAAAATTTATTTTCAAGAAGAAGTGCAGGAAAGTGTGTGACCAACCAAAACAGCCGACATTTTGACGGATTATAGTTTTATTATGCTCCTCACCCTTTTAAATTATGCACTAGAGCAGTAGCAACAAAGCCCTGGTTCATCAATCCCTCGCCTAACGGAAGCAGATCTAAGAAGCTACCGTACTCTTTCTTTGCAACCAGGCGCCTAATCCAAACGGAAATTGCATAAGGGGCCTCTTAAATGGCCATTGACCTGAGAGAGCCTTCTTTAGCTCTTCACCCCAACCACAATAAGGGGGGCAGGTGACAATGCTGTGCATGCCATAATAACACCCTTGATAATCGGCCTCAAGATTTGCAAGGACTTCTAGATGTGCTAGGCTATTTTCTGCTGAGATAAGCCGGCCAAACCTCCAATTTGGGTACAGCACTGCTACTACCTGAGCAAGACGATTTGTGTATAAGCTTATGATGCTTCCAAAGGATTGACTGCTTTGAGCTGGATTTAGGGTAAAGCTGGATGCGACACGCTACAAATAAAATTCATCAACATATTTTGGAACTATTTTGGTACGCATGGCAGAAATGACGTTTGTTTTGGAACAGGGATGAGTCGTTAAATTTCGGTTTTTGCATCTCAAATTTATATATCTTAAATCTTTCACTTTTCGAGAAAATCGGCCAAAATCAAAATTTTTAAAGATTTTTTGATTTTTCGGCTTTCGATAATATTTTTCTTATGATTTTCGTTTGGATATTTTTCTATTTTCAACCACTCTGATTTTGGATTGTTTTGTGCTTTTTGCGACAAATGATTTTTTTAAACTATTTTTGATTGCACGTTGTAGGAATGATATAAAAAGCCCGTAAAAAGGATAAAATCCAACTTTTTTTCCATGTGTCTTTGGTCAATCCAGTCCCAAAATCGCAAGGATTACGATCTTCCTGATCGTTTCTCGAAATGACTATATTTTTACCATTTCAGATATAACAGACGCAAATTTTCCCACTGTTTTGTGGCTGAGATTTTTCTCTACCGATTGAGTGGTCAAACACACCAGTTACAAATAATTTTTGAGGAAATCACACCAAGTGTTTAAAAACCAAGTGTACACTTAACAGTCGGGTTTTTTAAACACTTGGTGTGATTTCCTCAAAAATTATTTGTAACTGATGTGTTTGACCACTCAATTGATAGAGAAAAATCTCAGTTACAAAACGGTGTAAAAACATCTGAGATAATAATAATCTGAGATTATATTAGGAACCGTAGGCTCTAGTGCAGGGCTGCGAACTCAAAATCCTAAAATAAAGCATATTTTGCGAATTAAAGTACAATTTGGCCATTTTTTGTCAGAACTGCCATTTTATCCAGTCCTTATTGAGTTTGGAGAATAAAATTAAATATTTTGACATAAAATCTGAAAAGTTCTAAAGATTTTGGGTGCCAAATAAAGTAAAAATCTTTAAAGAAAGAACGTTTCGCAGCCCTGTTCTGATAGCATAAATGTGGTCTTTTCCAGACACAATCAGCAAAATTGGAATTTTTGTGATTTTTCATCCGAAACTGGGACTGACAAATACAGTTGCGGACAATTGATAGTACACAAACAATTGTTTTTTATATTTGGCGATTTTTCATGGAAAATTTTTATTCTTTTTCAAAAACGAAATATGCAGTCTTGTAGCGCTTTTCCTGCTCTACAAAACTGTATAAATGCTTTTTTCAAGCAGCAGCTATTCAATCGACAAGTTAGTCCGTGTTTTGACGACATCCGTTTTTTTTAGCCCGACAATTGATAGTACACACAGTCTCTTTTGTTGTGTTGTGCATTCTGATTAGTGTAATTTTGTATGTTTTAGTTATAAATGGCTCCACAGCGATGTGATGAAAGGCTCGAGAAGTTAATTGTGCGATTACGTGACAACGACGAAAATGGACATTCGATCAAATTGCCGAGCATGTGGGAATGACGAAGAAAGGTGTCTGGAAGATTTACAACCGTGTCAAGCATCCAGTAGCGTTCAAAACTGGTGGAAAACCAAGATCAACTGACAATAGGTTTATTTGTTGATGATTTTGTGCATTTTAATCTCCTACACATTTAGAACAGACCGTAGAATTGCTCGAAAGTCAAAGGAAAATCCAGTTCTTACTGCTCCAGAAATTCGTGAAGAGCTTGGCTTGGTCGATATCAGCGTGCGAACTGTACAGCGTCGTCTTGTGGAGGTTTGTATTTACATTTCCAGCTATTCTGCTTTATTTGTATAATATTCAGGCAGGGCTTTTCGGACGTCGTCCAGCAGAGAAACCGTGGATCTCAGAAAAGAATAGGAAGTCTCGGTTGGCATTTGCAAAGGAACACCTGGATTGACAGCGGATGATTGGAAGAAGGTGCTGTGGTCGGATTAAAGCAAGTTTAACATGGTTGCAAGCGATGGGAAAGGATACGTTCGTCGTCCGATAAATAAAAGATTCGATCCGAAGTACACAAAGGGAACAGTCAAATTTGGCGGTGGAAACATCATGGTATGGGGATGCTTTTCTTGGCATGGGCTCGACCTCTGCATCGAATTAATGGAAGAATGGATCAAATACAGTACAGAGAACTTCTATTGGCTACAATGCTTCCTTACGCGAGGACTTCGATGCAGCAAGATTGGGTATGCTTCTGAAAATGAGTTTGTTTAACAGTACTTTCAGATTTTCCAACACGACAATGATCCAAAGCACAAGGCAAAGTCGGTGACCAAATGGCTAGCAGACAATGGAATCGTGGTTCTCGAATGGCCTTCTCAATCTCCTGACTTGAATCCGATCGAAAATTTGTGGTGTGAAGCAGAAAGAAGGATCGGTGGTCGCAAATTCAAGAAAGAAGATGGGTTGTTCAATGCCGTGCAAGAGAAGTGGCTCGAAATTCCAAAAGAGTGATTGGAAAAGTTGGTGGAATCAATGCCAAGAAGGTGCAAGGCCGTTATAGACTCTAATGGATATGCTACAAAATATTAAATGTTGATTTTGTTATGTTGTTTTGAATAAATTACCTTGAATTTGTGCCTGTGTACTATCAATTGTCGGGCTAAAAAACGGATGTCGTCAAACACGGACTAACTTGTCGATTGAATAGCTGCTGCTTGAAAAAGCATTTATACAGTTTTGTAGAGCAGGAAAAGCGCTACAAGACTGCATATTTCGTTTTTGAAAAGAATAAAAATTTTCCATGAAAAATCGCCAAATATAAAAAACAATTGTTTGTGTACTATCAATTGTCCGCAACTGTATTTCTAAAATCGAGGTGAAAAATTTGATAGTCGAACTTGAGGAGGTGCCATCATAGGCGTACCCAGGCTGGGGAGGAGGGGGATTGTGGTGGCTAGGTCGGCCTAGCCCGGCTAGCCACCACCACCAGGATTTTTTTAGCCTTTTTAGCTCTTTTAAAGCCGCGCATCAAAGCCGCAATTAACTTAATTCTTCGACAAATTATTTTCTTTGAATTTTTTTTCGAGAGAACCCCGGGTAAATACTTGTTGGAAGAAGCATTGTTGTAAACCTTCCAAATATATTCTGCTTCATTCATTTAACTACTGCTGGCACTCCTCATAAAGTCATCTGCCCCCCCCCAAACCAGCCATTAAAAGCAAAGGGTAATAAAAGTGTGGGCAAGCAAGCAAGAAAGTAGTAAGTGTGTGTGACATATGTGCTAGGCATTGTTGTTATTCTGGCACAACAACAATGCTTTTATAGCAGGGGGCTTGCAATTATGTCCAGGATGGATCAATTACTACCACTACTAGCTGGGACACATTAATGTCGCCTTTTTGACAGCATAATTGCGGGTAAACATCATGCTCTCTTTTCCTAATTTACCGTAGCTAAAGGGATGTGGGGTGATAAAGTGGCGATGACCTAACTAATTGATTTATTATAGACAAGGCGAGTCGGTGATGTGCGGCAATCTAAAGCTGGTCGACGCCCAACAGGGCATCCAATCATTTGTGGCCAAAAGCAAAGAGGTGCCTGCTTGGACACACACCAATGAATTATATAAATGATGCTTACATTAGAAACTTCAAGTTTTTAAAATTTGTAAATTTTGAGTACTTTGTGTTTATTTTAGGGTTGCGCCTCGGTCATATGACCGGTCATTTTCTGGTCATATGACCAAGGGGTTGTCATTTTCTCTTATTTTCGGTCATTTTCTATTTAGACATAGCAATGACGAAAGCTTACAAACCGCTGTTTTGGTGCTGGGGTTTATTTGATCGGAAGACTGAAAATGAAAGAAAACAACAAAAAACCATATAATCCCAACTGGGAATATCCCTGCAATCCACCCTGTATCCTTCAGTGCAGTTAACCCTCCAGTACAGTTAACCCTCCAGTACAGTTAACCCTCCAGTACAGTTAACCCTCCAGTACAGTTAACCCTCCAGTACAGTTAACCATCCAGTACAGTTAACCATCCAGCACAGTTAACCATCCAGCACAGTTAACTTTCTAGTACAGCTAACCATCCAGCACAGTTAACTTTCTAGTACAATTACAGTCAAACCCGGTATAGTGCGACTCCGATATAGTGCGAGCCCCGATATAGTGAGACCCTGAGCTCGACCCATTTGGTCGAAAGTCTTTAAAAGTCTTTATAGTGCGAGTCCCGATATAGTGCAGTCTCGTTATAGTGCGGATTTTTTTTGCTCCCCAGGGGTCGCACTATACCTGGATTTGACTGTATTACAAAGAAAATGATCAAATATGACCGGTCATTTGACCGGATTTGAAAATGACCGTTCATATTCCAACCCTAGTTTATTTGGCAACCGGACATTTTAGATAATTTCCGAATTCCTGCGTTTTGAAATTTAACCCACTTTTTGATGACGGATCGAGGTGATCTTTTTAAAGGGGCATGCCCACGCTATTATAGGTGGTGCCCGCCAATTCAATTTTTTTTTCGTAATCATTAAACTTATGTACGGATTTTTGCAACTTGGTTTCTAATAAAACAAGGCCCAAAATATAATTTTAGGTATGGTTTTGTTAGAAACCAAGTTGAAAAATCAGTACAGTACAGAAAAATTTTTTGAATTGTCGGGCACTACCTATAGTAGCGTAGGCATGCCCCTTTAAGATTTATTTCTTTTGACTATTTCAACTGGTCCTGAAAAAATCAGCTCAACCAGTCAGTGGGTTATTATTCAAAAATTATCGAAAATGTCCTGTTGGCATTTATTTATAGGTGTTTTATGTCAAAAATGACTATCGGGTAAAATTTATACAGGGGATGCCTTTATTAGCCACTTGAATGATAGGGTCTAAAAAAGTTGGTACGCGTTTGGCTTCTTTTGGGATATTTTTTAAATTTTTGCCTTTTTCGATTTTTTTATAGATCATCTTTTAGTTCGGGAAACACGTTTGATCCCGTCTTGACATACGCTGGCCTTCCCTGCGTCTAAGACTTCGCCTAAGTCACAGAAAAAATTTAGCCTAAAAAATTGAAAAATTTGAAAAAGGCGCGAATTCAAAAAATGTCACAAAAAGAATAAACGCTAAAAACGCTAAAACGCTAAAAAATTTAGGCATGCTGATTAGCAGACTTCAATTTGAGACAATATAAGTATGAAAATCACTTAGGATATTTTTTCGATCCGAAAATTGCAATTAGCACTCGATAAAATGGCATTTTTACTTAAAAATGTATTTTTAGTCAAATCTACTTTTTAAATTGTGTGTTGTTATTGAAGCTCGTTGCTTATTTTCTTCGTTATTTCAATAAAAAGTTTATATATATCTAATTTTGTCTTTTTTGACAAGCATAACAGAATACCGTATTTACTCTAATAGAAGCACAGTCTCCAAAGCACACCCACTTTTTTGACTAAGATTTCAGAGTTAGGGCCATTTTTGATTGACAATTTCAAAATTTTTGGGAATAAAAAAATAGACGCAAATGCTTCTATTAGAGTAAATACGGTATACAGATACTTTGTTCGGCCTCTTTTACCAGAGCTTTAGCTTCGGCTCATATGAAAAAGATTTTTCGGCGCTAGTATAGAATAAACCCCCAATCAGTTCTAAAAATTGTTGTAACTACCCTTTGGAACAACAAATTCAGGCTTAACCCCTTAGGCTTAGGGGTGGGCAGCGTATGGAAGTTGTGACTAATAAGTGTTTTACTTTTTCTGGGGTCTGCAACATATATTTGGGTGCTCTTTACTTAGAGCTTAGGGTAGGCCAGCGTAGGTTGTGACTAATAAGTGTTTACGCACTTTTTCTAGGGTCTGCAACATATATTTGGGTGCTCTTTACTTAGGCTTAGGGAGGCCAGTGTATGGAAGTTGTGACTAATAAGTGTTTTACGCACTTTTTCTGGGTCTGAGACACCCTATTCGGGTGCTCTTTACTTAAGTTTAGGCTTAGCCCTTAGGCTTAAGGGTAGGCCAGCGTATGGAAAGTTGTGACTAATAAGTGTTTTGCACTTTTTCTAGGGTCTGCAACATATATTTGGGTGCTCTTTACTTAGGCTTAGGGTAGGCCAGCGTATGGAAGTTGTGACTAATAAGTGTTTTACACCTTTTCTAGGGTCTGCAACATATATTTGGGTGCTCTTTACTTAGGCTTGGTAGGCCAGCGTATGGAAGTTGTGACTAATAAGTGTTTTACGCACTTTTCTAGGGTCTGCAACATATATTTGGGTGCTCTTTACTTAGGCTTAGGGTAGGCCAGCGTATGGAAGTTGTGACTAATAAGTGTTTTACGCACTTTTCTAGGGTCTGCAACATATATTTGGGTGCTCTTTACTTAGGCTTAGGGTAGGCCAGCGTATGGAAGTTGTGACTAATAAGTGTTTTGCACTTTTTCTGGGGTCTGCAACATATATTTGGGTGCTCTTTACTTAAGTTTTAGAATGTATAAGTTTGGGGGTGTATTCTATACTAGGGTCGATTTTTCATGCAGCCGGGGATTGCGGCCAGCCTATGTTCAGATAAAAATTATCATCTGCTTTCTTCCTATACGTCCGGGATGCTCCAGATTCCGGAAGCAGAGGAACCGGCCTCCACTCCGAAGGCTTGATTACTGAGAAAGTTAAAAAAATCGTAACGGGAGAATAAATGAAGGATGAAATTTAAACGAAATCTGATGGGATTCATTTCATTGTGGATCTTCATCTAGATCTTCTTTTACAAATAATTGAAATTTAGAGGTTTTTGTAGCATAAACTTTTGGCATTTCAGGATTTAGAGAATGCTATGAAATGAGAAAAATGTGATTGGACTTCAGTAATAATATTCGGGTACAGGACGATTGACCATCACAATTTTGACAGTCGATTTAACTTGACCGTTGATAAAATTGATTAATTTGACCGTCAGCATAATTGACCGGTATCTTCTTATTCCGTTGAACATGTTTCTTGGACCACAAAAAAGAAAGGGAAACTTGAGTGTATAGCAATTCCTTTTAGCGAATCATGATTTGTAGCGAGTCGCAGGGCAGCCAATGTTAGTTCAGTTATAGATGGGGTTGCAAGGGACCTCTGGGGACGTAGGGACTTTGAAGGATTGAGGTCGAGTATGCAACTGACTCGGTACACTTTTTTGAATTCGCGCCTTTTGAATCTCCGGGTTTTTGCATGTTTTTTTAATTTTTTTATAAATAAGACGAAGCCCTAGGCGCTGAATGAGCCAGCGAACATTAGCTGGGACTACATTAGCCGGGCTCGTAAGTGCTCTGATTATTCAGAAATGTTCTGGTTTTGAGGGGTACGTTCTGAGAAATTTTCGATGTTCTGATTTTTGGTGAAATGTTCTGATTTTTTCATTTTTCTCAATATTGTACAGCACTTTTTTAAATTTTCTATATTTGGTTAGATTTTTAACTGAGATTTGTGCTTGCTGCACCTTTTCTGATTTCTTTTTCGTTCAGATATACACAAATGGCTACGAAAAGTGTACAGAAGTGCTTTTCAAGCCAGAGCACAGTGGGATCAAGAGAATAATGTCGGCATCCGCTCCTCTCTCTTCAGGTATCTTTCTGCACGAGGATTAGTGCTTCTTTAGTCCTTCCATACTCTCCATATGCACAAAATCAACCCCGAACTTATTTTTTTCTGCTCAACACGAGAAAAGAAACATTTCTAAACACTTTTATTCAAAAATTTTTATTTTGTCAAAAAAAATTGCCTCCCACTCCTAACGGGGCAACCGGACAAAATATATTTTTAACATATATTTTCGCGCGACAATATATATTTTTCCAATATTTTTTTCGTATTGTGCCATTCACTGCAGTTTGTAGTCTTCTTCATCATTTTGTCATTATACCTTGTGGTTTACGTGCGTTGTACTGCAATTATTGTCTATTTAGATATTTTTTCAAAAAACCTTGCTTTTTATCTGCTATTTACCTGATTGTTCTTTCAGGGTCAAAGATGGCTAGCGATTCCAAAAGCAATGAAGTTAGCCATGTGTCAACGTTTGCAATCGATCAAGAAGAGAAGGCAGAACCGGCAAGCGAGTCATTTGGGTTAACGACTTTTCCTACGTCTTCTCTTTTGTTGGTTTCATTTTCAATTTCTGTATTACTGTTTTTTACTAGAAAATAATTTAGACAAGCCGCAAGAATGTTCTTATATCTCTACTGCAGTCACCAAAGAGCTCCGGATAGGAATGCAAGAATAAAGCTGTGCAAGGAAAGAGGTTTTCTTCGTGCTGGTGACAACAACTTCTACAAGGACCATTTCCACAGCGCGCACAGCGGATGTAGTTTGAGGTTGGTGTTCTCGGTGTTTATTCGTAATCTAAAAAACTTGTTTGTAGGAGAAACAACGTCTGATACAGGGGATGAGTATAGCTGAAACCTCGCCAAAACAAAAATGAAGCCTACACTAAGGTCAATAAAGCGAGGGGCCGGAGCCAGACCACTTGCCATCTTGCCGAAAGATCTCAGCATCAAGCGTCAGCATGGGGATGGTCATTCCTGAAGGAGCACAAATCATTCATGACAACTAGCAGTTTCTTCGCTATGATTCAAGAACAGAAGAGCCTATTACATTTTTTACTAAACTACTCGTACTATTTTTTCAGCTGCTGCTTTAGGACTGCCTGAGTATGGTCACAATTTGCTGTAGCGCACTACACTGGTTGGATGTGATGCTCAATACACCGAAGATACTCAAACTTTGTACCAGATGATCACTTTGATCTTTTTTCATTACGATCAAGCCTGGTGGGATTTGCCCGAATGTCTGCACTCTTCTTGCACTCGGTGGCCGAGACCCCGACGCAGTTGAATGATCTAGATGAGCAATAAATTTACGGATTTAAAATTGCTAAAATTATGTGTTGTTCGCTTTCTGTTGTCAAATAGTTAGCGCTGAATAAAGCTGGTGTTTATTAGATTTATTTGAAAGAATAGAAGACAAAGTAGAAGATTTATGGTTTCATGTTATTTTGCTGTCTGGGCGATAGTAGTGGTAGTCTAAATGAGTAGCAGATACAGTTGACCCTCGATTTAACGTCAACCTCGGTTTAGCGTCACCTAAAAATGCATCAATTTGGTTGGGTTCGACTAAAATTTGGTCAAAGTGAACCCTCGATTTAACGTCGCCTCAGGACCGGCCCCTGGAGATGACGTTAAATCGAAGGTTGACTGTAGTTATTTTACCAGTCCATTGAATTTTGATCCATTGAATACACAACAAGAAAAATAACATTCATAAGGCAAAAATAATGGCCAAAATTTGTTAAGTTACCTGACAAAATACGAAAAAAAATATATTTTGTCGCACAACAAAATACACGCGACAAAATATGTTTTTCATATATTGTCGCGCGACATTGTATATTAAAAATATATTTTGTCCGGTTGCCTCCTAACGGATAGATGGTGTTTTGTCGCATTTTCTTTGATGGAACTGGGCAAAAAACTTTCTAAATGAATTTTTGATCGAGAATCTTTTTCATAATCATGTTGCAGGTAGGCATCTCTAACCCACCAAGCCCTCTGCGCCCGCAAAAAAACAATGACACTCGTTAGTGAGGAAAACTGCTCCATTCCAATCTGAATGCTTTGGTGGAATGGACAGACAATATAAGTTATCTCCAACCAGTGTCCAAATGCCACAAAGTTTAGCCTTAGCCTTCCCACAAACAAATCGGTTCGAAAATTAGTCCGATTTTCAAAAGCCTTTTGGGCACAGAAACAGTAAAGTGCCAGTTCCAAGTGAATGTCAATTTCGATCACTCCTGTTTTAAAAAATTCAATATTGGCATGGCGAGATCTGCGAATAAACATTTGCGGATACAACTGTTGCGGACCTGCATTTGCGGCAAGACTTTTGCAAAACGACTATAGCAGAAGGGAATCAGCGGAATGAATTTTGCGCCACAACATTTGTGGATGCGACATTTGCGGAAATAACAGCAGCGACAGGACATTTACAGACCGAAATTTGCGGTGCGACATTTAGTCTCCCTGTTGATTTTTTGGTTTGGCGCAGGTTAGGCCAGGGTATGTTAGAAAAGACTCAAATAGGCAGGAGTACAGTATATGTCATAGCCGGAAATCTTCACAAACCATGTTTTTTCAACGTTTTAGCACTAAAAACAAACAGAAAACGCGTTTTTAAGGCCCGGAAGGCCATTTTTCAAAAAAAAATTTTTAGTAAAAATGACCAAAACCATGATACCCACCCATTTTTTGGTGATTTACCACATTTTTCTTGCTGGAGCTGGGCAAAAAGACTCTCTAAATGCATTTATGATCATGAGTCTTGCTCGGAATCATGTCGCAGGTAAGTCTGTGCGCGCATCTCTAATCAACCAAGCCCAAAAAAAATTTTTTTTCAAAAAATGGCCGTCCGGGGCCGGAAAACGTGTTTTTTGTATGTTTTAGGTGCTGAAAAAGCCACTTCGGGGGCGCAGGGGGCTTGGTGGCTTGGGGTTGAGATGCGCACACCCACATACCTGAGACACAAATCACTCGAAAATGACTCTGGATGCATAAAAACATATGCATACCAGACTTTATTTATGCGGTAGGCCCCAGAAAGTAAAAACCTGTTCAAAATCGATCACTTTCACCCATATTTGGCTTGAAAAAGGCTAAAATTCGATCAAAATACCCTAAAAAGACCATCTACCCCCAAGGGTTGGGTAGCAATTTTTTGAGAAAATTCAATTTTTTTTATTCAAAAAGTGTTTATATATACTTCTCGCATCGTGTTGTGCAAAGATTCAGAGCCATGATAAACTAAAAAATCATTAAAACACAAACAAAGTGACATGAAAATTAATGGACCATGGGGTGGGGTATAGGTATTTTGGTCATTTTAGTCAAAAAAATTTTTTTTTCAAAAAATGGCCGTCCGGGGCCGGAAAACGTGTTTTTTGTATGTTTTAGGTGCTGAAACACTGAAAAAACATGACTTGTGAAGATTTCCGTCTATGACATATACTGTACTTTAGCCCTCAAATATGTTTTGTAATCTACAAAAGAGTAGTATAAAACACGTCCGAGTCCGTCCTAACATACGCTGGCCAGCCCTACGCCTAAACTGAAGCTTTTTATATATTTTATTTTTTGCCTTTTTATGTTCAGTACATGACATGGCACACTGGTTCAACCCCATAAAAACTTGGCTAAAAAAGTGTGTGTGCGTTGTGCCAGTGCAGGGGCAGATTTGTAGCCAGAGAAGCTAGAAGATTAGGGATTAAGTATGTGCAAAGAGGGTTAGCACCTGCTGGTTCGCTTGCAAGGTCTCCTCAAGAATGCCTACATAATGTGTGGGGAGCACAAGCAGTGGTAAAAGTTGAACCGCTAGATAGCTGGCTACATGCATAAATATTTCACAAGGCCATTTCTTTGATGCAGGTTGCATTTTTTAAGCTTTCTGATAAAAAAAAAGCACGAAAAGTTGGGTATCCATCAGTCATTGTATTTGGAAGTTTGAAAAATTTGGATAGCGGCGTGAACTAAAATTTGAAGTATCCTTTTAAATTACGCATAAATATTTTCATTCCTGCCTAGAATCTTTGTTGAACTTTGTTGCCAACCCCATGTTTCAAGTGGAGCTGGGCAAATGCCCGGCTATTTTTTAGATTCGACCATTTGGCCGACTATTTTCACTGTCATTTATACCGTATATTTCCACAATAAGAAAATCTGCCATAAACACCAAGTAAAAGAACTGGTCAAATGGCCGTTTTGAAATGGCTTGACTACATTCCGCCATATGGCCATGACCCAACCCTAGTTGTAAGTCTGTTGTCAGTTCTGATTCCTACAATCTAAAGTACTTCTTTTAAAGATTTGGGCTTAACTAGCGTTGCGGGTCTAGATGGAGAAGCTATAGTGATTTACAGAAACGACATGCAATATTGGTATACTTGTGATTTTTTGAGCTAGTCAGATAAATCACAATCGACAAAAGACAGAAAATGAGGTCAAAAATATGGGCCGCAGTTTTTAGATCGACATTGTTGAAGGAAAACTTGGAAGTGCAAAAAACTAAACTTGTTTAAAAGTAGCTTGGGGTCATAAATATTAAATTTGTTATTTTACGCCTAGAAAAATACCCAAAAGTCTCTTGAAAAAATCTAACTTTATCGGCAAATCTGTGTCTGATCAATATGATGTGGGTGAGCCACGTTCTGCTTATAGCAAAGAAAATAAAAATAGTTATAAAGGAGGGCTTAACTATGGAATGTGCTGCTAGTAGTACTGTGTGTGTGCAATGGTAGTAGTGGCGCAGCTCCCAACCCATTAACTAAATTGCAAATGGGGTAGAATGCCACAATGACTCCAGGAGGAGCACTCCCCTAATTGGGGCACAGGAATCAATTGTTGACTACTAGCACTAACTGTAGTGCCTACCTTTTCTGCTCCAACCAGTCCTCCATTGATCCAACTCCCAAAAAACAGCTCAATCAATTGCTCCCAGCCAAAAGTGGAGGAGGAGACCCTCCTGGATGATTGGCTGGACAGGTCCAGTGAGGCTCCGCCCCCCAATTGTTGTCTGCTCCTCATATTTGCAGCTGTCAGAGCTTTTCTTTCTAGCTTTCTTGCCCTCCCCCCTTCTCGCCCCAACTCTTTTTTTGTTGTATATGCATGTGGATGGATGGGCTGCTGGATGGATGGACTGCGGATTATTTGGCAAGACAACTGGAGAAGGGGATCAAGGAGCTGGAGGTTGCACCAGCCCCATCTAATAATACAAGTATCTTCTCCCCCATTACTGTAGTTGCAGAAGGTTTGGCTGGTTACCTTCTGCTAGAACTTCTATCTATTTTCTGTCTGTTATTTTAATGAATTTTTTTTTACTTCGGTCAACTAATTTACCGAAAATACAAATTTCTCATCTTTTTAAATTTTTCATGTGTGTGTGCCAGAAAAAAATCCGAATTCGAACATTGGGTTACTAGCATTTCGTTTAGTGCTGTTTAATAAGTTCTACAGTTGACTGTCGATGTAGTGCAGGGTCTGCACATTTTTTTACCTCGATTTTCGTCAGTCTAGACTAAAAACGTAATGATTCCAATTTTATCTGTTGTTTTTGCGAATTAGAATATTTTTTGCATTAAGATCCACGAAAATTGAGGTGAAGGTTCAGGCACTATACTGAGAGTCGACTGTGTTACAATAATCTGTAGCGATTTAATATTCGAGTAGCAAGTTTCATCTGGTTTGTTTGAAAGTAAATTAAGTCAAAGTGACATGCCCAAATGTACCAACTCGGTACCCAGGCTGTATGGCTAGTCTACTCGACACTCGATTGTATATTGTAAGCAGTAATTTCAAATGAAAAATTAGGTACAGTCAAACCTCGTTTATCCGGCACCCCCAAAAGTTCGTTCTCGGGTCCGACCCTTTTTTAGCCGGATAACCGAGGTGCGCTGTCTTTATGGCAAAATTGAAAGATTTTGGAAAAACGACCGGCATAATCAGAATCCTTGCAATATTTGGGACTAGACCGGCGAATCACATTTGGCAAAAGACCTCGAAAATTGAGCTAAAAAAGTGTCGGACCCGAGAACGAACTTTTGGGGGTGCCGGATAAACGACGTTTGACGGTACGAAACACTAGGAAACGTGATGCCTAACATCTCGATTTTGTGACAGGATTTTTCGGGGTTATCTTTCAGTTTTATTCATCCAGCTACATGTATTTCAAAGGGGCATGCTCGCCTGTTCAAAATTTGTCCCCGCCAAAAAATTTTTCTAACCGTTCAGCTTCTATACGGACTTTTCAACTTGGTTTCTAACAAAACTATACCTAAAATTATACTCTAGGCCTTGTTTTGTTAGGAACCAAGCTGAAAAATCCGTACAGAAGTACAAATTTTTTTGAACAGGTGAGCATGCCCGTTTAATGATTGCAGTTATTTGTGTATTCTTTATATAACAAATTGAAGTATTTCACAAATCGGTTATGCAGTCCCATTCCTTAATAATATACGGCGTCAGGACTGGCCTCATTAGTAAAATATTGAAGAGTTCGGCTTACCAGTTTTTAGATGATGTTTCGAAATTACAGAAATGTAAGGTTTTCAAGTCAACATTTTTTTAAGAATTTAATTAATTTTGATTTTTCGAATTTTGTCTAAAACGCAAATAAAACGGCGTGATGTTGCGATTTTTTCGCGAAAAATATGTAATAATCTACTCATTTATAAAAGCAGATGTTAGCCAGAAAAAAAACAAAGCTTTCAGTGAAACATCTTTTACATGTTCGCTTACCAGGTCTACAAGAAATAAATAAAAAGGACAGGCAACTTAAGCCCTGTTCACAATGGACGCGTCCGGCTTTGGCGTTTGGCTTTGGGGTCACCGAGTGTTCACAATGAAACGCTAAAGCCAAAGCCAGACGCGTCCATTGTGAACAGGGCTTTATGCTGCTTAAAACTTGGTGCTAGCGTTTTTAAAGGCTCTAGTCAGACTCCCGCGTAACACAAGTCACGTAGCAAACTTTCAAAGGTTTCCTCAACAATTATTTTAATTTTAACCTGCAGTTATCTTATACTCAAAATGATCGCTAGAATCTAGCAAACATTTTGGGAATAAGAACTTCCGTGGTTCACACACAGATTTTTGAGAAATCAACAAAAGTAAGTCGCGTAACAGTATGTTACGCGTAACACGTAACATACTGTTACGCGACTTACTTTGTTGATTTCTCAAAAAAGTAGTGTGAACCACAGAAGTTATTCCCAAAATGTTTGCTAGATTCTAGCGATCATTGGTATAAAATAACTACAGATTAAAATTAAAATAATTGTTGAGGAAACCTTTGAAAGTTTGTTACGTGACTCGTGTTACGCAGGAGACCGGGCGGAGCCAAACGATCCGCCATCCTCTTGTTGGATTCGAGCACACACTAATAAAATGCAGACCAACGAAAAATTTTGACCAATGAAATTTGCTTTACGCCAATTTATTGCAAAAATTTACAATTTTTTGCAATGCAACAAACTCTAGTAACTTTCACCTCCCCCCCATGCTTCATTTTTTGTGCCAAATGGTCAGCACTGAAAAATCAAGTGGAACCTGAAAAACAGGTATTTTAGAAGCCCTGATGAATAAAATAAGTATCAACTTTTTATATTTTCAGCGTTTTAAATTTCTGATGAGATAGAAGACACGAAAATCTGTGTTTATTTTTTGTAGAACACGGGGAACCGGAGGAAATGATAGTTACCGTATTTATTCTAATAGAACGACAGTCTCTAATAGAACGATACCCTCCGTAAGGACTTCTAAAAACGGGAAAAAAGTGAAAGTTTACAGTTAGAAGATATACCTTGAAGTGCTTTTTGTGTGTCTTTTTTTCCTCGTAAACGTGTACGTAAATTTGCTGGTCATCAATAAGTTCGAAAAGACCTCTCTGGATCTCGCATGAGAAGGGACAACTTTGCATAATCAGTTTGCTAACTGTGGATTACTTGACAAGTGTTCGTTAAGCTTTCTATTTGGTGTCGGGACCCTGACTGTGATCTGGGGGAACTTCGATTTTTTTTTCTGCATATTTTTGTAGAGCGTACCCAAGTTCCTGACAAATTTGGCTCCCCAGCTCTGAAGATCCACAAAAAGTGATACAAGGGTCACTCAAAGTGTTAAAAACACCTCGATACCCACCCATATCATGGTTTTTTATAACTGACCGATGGACGGGGGGGGGGACGTCATTCCTAAATTTTTTGTTGGCTTTCAGAAACGGGGAGCCAAATTCACAAGGAATTTTGGTTCGCTCTAGAAGAATATGCGCATAAAAAAAATTATCGCAATTCCCCCAGGTCACAGTCAGGGTCCGTCCCTTGTGAGATGGACAGTCAAAGTCTAGGAAAGCATATCAAAGGAGCTCATCGTCAGCTTGTTCAAGGCGTATGGAATCACCAATGCAATATATGGAAGCCAGAACAGTGCTGCTTACCTGATTCAAGCCTATTAGCGCCGTTCTAAGTGGTCGGGCTAGACTGCAGCAGGCGCGCAAGTACAGAAAATTAGCTGATTTATTCTTAGAAATCGATTTTTAGAAGAAATTTTTGAAAAAGTTCGTTTGATCGAGGTCTGCCTGCAATCGGATTTAGCAAAATGAGTTTTAAATTTGAAGAGTTAAATCCAAATTTGAAATCCTACCCTCCATGCTTTGGTTCCCTGTCAACTGGCCACTGTCAACTGGCGTAATTTTTTTCTAACCCACTTTTCATATTTTTTCGACAAACCAAATTGACAATTCTGCGTCAATTGGTGTAAAAAATTGTTCAAGCGAATGCCGTAACATACCGTACATATTTTGTGACAGAAGACAGACGCAAAACAGTGCTACAGTCGGCGCTGATGCTACTGGAAAATCCGTTCCCATTTTTGCCTTGGTCCCCCCTGTTGATTTTTAGTGTTTGAAAAAAATAGTTTCAAAAATTTTTAGTGTTTGAAAAATAGTTTCAAAAATTATTAGTCTCCAAACATTTTTTTAAAAAATTACAAAAAAATCAACAGGGGGGACCAAGGCAAAAATGGGAACGGATTCTCCAGTAGTGCCGTGCCGGATGTAATTGACTGTAATTAGGCCATACAGTCAAACCTTGGTTATCCAGCACCCCGCCGGATAAACGAGGGTGCTGGATAACTGGAGTGCCGGATAACCGAGGTTTGACTGTAGAACATTCACAACTTAAACCGGCACTCTTGATAGGCTGTCCTCTAAGGCTGTCACCAGGGGTACCGGCTTATCGAGAGCCGACTGTACTACTTGCATATCTCGCTAGGAAACAGACCCCCCCCCGATCCGATTTTTTTTCTGGCTATGCCTCTGCTTGCCTCTATAAAAGTGACATTGAATTGCTGCGCTAAAATTTTGAATATGCTAACTAATTTATCAATTCGAGCTCCCCACTTTTTTATTCTTGCTTCTAATCTTGCCAACTTTAAGACAATCCGTTTTAAATGTTCATACCAACAAAATCTTTAAATTCCTGACATCATCCAGCAATGCTTGATAGAAATTATTTTGTGACCAGACTTTGTGGGGAATAGATTTTTTGTAGTTTCGTATAATCTCAGTTAATTGACGATATATTTAGATAGTTGAGGTGTGTGGGACATGGTGGAGATCTCCCAAGTTTGCAATAATAGCCAGTCCACCTGTTCACCCATCCCTTCCTCCAGCCACCTTGCAACAACCAGCACTAGCGGATCAGCAGGCTGCATTAGTAGTCTGGGCCAGTCTTCTTCTAATTCCATATTGTTAGCTGCAGAGTCGGGGGCAGACAACGGAATTCTCCAAGGTTGGCAGCTCACTTATTTGGGTGAACTAAGGGGTTCTCTAGCCCCCTGATTTGCATAATATCTATTTCCACAGGAAACAGGCATGGCTGTCTTTCCTCCCTCTACTACCCTAAATTTATTTACTGCTAACTAGGCATCTACTGGTTAGCTAATTCAGAGCATGAGTTGAGCAGGTCTATAAAAACACTGATTTACAATAAAGTTGGGTTCTTACGCATTTCTTTGGCAACCCGACCGGTTCGGCTGCCCGCATACCCGAGTTTTTTTGGGAAATTAACCAGACCATATATCCGGTCCACAAAAACTCGGGAACTGGGGTGAGCTGCTGACTGTCTTACTTTTAAGCAAAAAAATTCCATCCCGTAGTAAACCTCACAACCAACCAACCCCCATCTCGATCAGAATACATAAGCCCTAGTCCGTTTTCCTTGGTCCCCCAAGCTGATTTTTTCCGAAAATTTGTTCTAAGCTGTTTTTATTTTTTTTAAACTGTTTTCCAAATAAAATTATTAACTCTTATTCAAAAAATTTAAAAAAAAACAGCTTTGCGGACCAAGGCAAACTAACTGGGTGGTGCATATTGCGATCGTGTAGGCAGTCTACACTGCGATTCAGCCACATTCAGGTCTTTTGAGGTGGTAAATGGCATATTTTGCCCGGTTTAGGGCAAAATGGCGCTTTGCTCAATTTTGGGGCAAAATATCATATACTCCTCAATTGGCCGGATGGATAAAATCTTATTTGGTAGTTTGTTTATGTTGCCAAAACTAGTCCTATTTTAGTGCTGCTGACTAAAATATTCGCACCTGAAATCATTTCCCTATAACCATTTTATTGTTAATAATTTTTTCTCAACTTAAAAACCAGAAAACTTTTAAAGGTAAACATGCAAAAACTAAAACTTCTCCAGTTTGGGTGGTTCCCTAGGAAATAATAGCTGCTAGTTCACACTTACTACAAACACACCTCACTCTCAACAAATGCAGCTGTGGGAAACTGAAGAAAAAGTGGAAGCTGTACATTTCATGCACTCACTTTCCTCACAGTCAACCACAGTTATTATTGTTTCTGAAAATCTCCGTAAATCAGCCAGTGTGCCAGTCAAAAATGGCATTTATTGAGATTTTGCCATCTCCTCTTGATGGATGCCCTCCCTGAGCCGCCTTTCCCAACCACAGACATTTTTTGTTAGAAGAGGGGACAGCCGCTTTGTAAGCGGCGGTCTCAGCAGGCATCCATGTTCCTCGCCTGTTTTTGTTGGAGGGCAAGAAAACGGCGGTGATGTTATTGTTGTCTAATTTGGGAGTGGTGGTGCATCAGCAGAAGAAGTTTTGATGCGATCCACCGTGGGCTACGGTAGATTGGGGCAAGGAGAAGTTCTTCTTGTGAAGATGCTCCTGCCCCTAATACAACTGATTTCCGGTTTGACTGTGGTGGTGGTGGTGGTGTTTGTTGGTGGATTGCAAAAGAGAAATAAAAAAAGAGCTGGTGTATTCATTCAATCAACTTTTTACAACTAGACAAGACGGAACTAGGCGCTCAGCTTTGGGGTAGGCAAAAAGAAAAAGCATTGTGTGGTAGGTGTCTCCCACTGGTGGGAATGCTGCTGTCCTTACATGGAGAGGGCAGAAGAGGGGTTATGATTGATGGTCAGCCGCACCAACCAGAAGTGAATTTACTTAAAATTTGCAACTTTTTCTTACATGCCCCTTTTTCGGTGGTGGAAATCGGATTTGTTGATCAGCAATCGAAGAGAGAATAAGTTTGGAAAGTCTTTTTTCATAGTCAACTACCACGGGCTCTAGCAATTCCAGGTACTTGTCCGGTTTAGGCACCCCTCCCCAAATTTGGCAAATGCATAACAAAATTCCTTTTTATTCACATGGAATTTTCGGTGCTAGTATAGAATACCCCCCCAAATCAGACCTTCTAAAAATCGTTGAAACTACCCTTTGGAACAACAAGTTTAGGCTTAGCCCTTAGGCTTAAGGTAGGCCAGCGTATGGAAGTTGTGACTAATAAGGCTTAGGCTTAGGCTTTTCTGGGGTCTGGAACATATACAGGAAATTCCCTGGTTTTGAAATGGCTGTAACTTTTTGCTAGAGTGTTTTTCGAAATTCTGTCTTTCGATTTTTCTCGTCGACAATATTTGTTTTTGATGTCTAACTCGAAATTTTTTTTTACATTTTCACTTTTTTGCCTTGGTATAACATCAACACATGTTCTTCGAATAAATTTGAGTTTTGGGTCATTTGACAACGTTTTCTGAAATTTGCTAAAATTGGTCATTTTCGGACCACAGGGGGACCAAGGCAAAAAAGTGAAAATGTAAAAAAATTTTCGAGTTAGACATCAAAAACAAATATTGTCGACGAGAAAAATCGATTAGCAGACAGAATTTCGAAAAACGCTCTAGAAAAAAAGTTACAGCCATTTCAAAACCAGGGAATTTCTTGACACGCCCTGTATTTGGGTGCTCTTTACTTAAGTTTTAGAAGGCATAAGTTTGGGGGGGTATTCTATACTAGGGTGGAAAAATCTTAATTATTTTAGTTCAGAGATATCTGCATTACATTCAACAACAAAAAAACTCCTTAAAACTGAAATAAAAACAGCAGACTGTTGGAGTGGGCTCTGGAAGTGCTGAAATGAGGGTAGCGCTGTCAATTCGCAATTTTTCTAATTAAAAAAAAATTAAAACTAAAATTAAGAAAATTTGAGATTTTAGAAAATATTGCGCTATGCTTTTCTATATTTTTTTCAGTAATTTGTTGGAGACCTTTGTTTTTTTGAAAATATATGCTTTTCGTAGGCTTGAAATTCAGGTTCTAAAGCCAAAATAAGTTTTAGTTTTGACCCGAACCCTAATGTATCTATTTATATACTGCCATATGCAAAATATATGTGTTGAGTGGCTGTAAGAGCTGTCCGGAGCACCTGCTTGCGGGTTTAGGGGATCTTATCTAGTGGTTAGCAGCAGCAGGGTGTGTTTGTGTGCACATAGAGCGGCAGCAATAACAAAGGCAGCATAATTTATCATCATGGAGTAGTAGCTAGGTGTGAAGAAGCCACCCTCATTTGCTCATTGAACCGCCTAATGGACTCTATAGGCTGGTCCGCATTTGGCAAAAGCAGAAGAGCTCACCAAATAAATAAATATAGATAAATTTGCAAAGCGGAAGGAGCCCCAAGTGGGGGATCAGGTTGCCCTCCCACCCTTGCCCCTCTGATGGATGGCTGCCCCCTTGCCTTAATCCACACCATAAAAAATGGCTAGAATAAGAAAGAGATTTTTTCAGCCGTGCATTTGCATAAGTGAGCAAGTGAATGGATGAATATTAGCACAATACCGGCGGACTCGAGGGAAAAGGAATTCTACAAATTGGTCACGCACCCTTTTTCACCTGCTTAGCCTGGTTATTATCATAGACTTGGGTGTGCGGGCAAGCTACTTTGTGTGCTCAGTTGAGATTGGGTGAAGGTGGGAATAGTATTAGTAGTGGTGGTGGTCTAGCTGGATTGTCTAATATCTGGTTGTAAACTGGTTCAAGTTACTGAGCACTTATTGCCCCGTTTAATTTGTTTGATAAACCTCAAGATTGTTGATCGAACACACCACCACTGGGTCGGATACCTAACACTTTCTTACATTCCAAATCAAAAAAGTAGGTAAAGGGACGTTTCCGGTTTTTTTCAAATGGAAAAAAAACCGGAACGGCAAAAAGTGATTTTTGAAAAAAATTGCCTTGGTCCCCCTGTTGTTTTGAAACCTTGCTTATTGGCGTTTTCAAAACAACAGGGGACCACTTTTTGCCGTTACGTTTTTTTTTCATTTGAAAAAAACCAGAAAAAGTTAACCCACCAAAAATTAGTCTGAAATTGTCTGTTTGAGAAAGTATCAAAATAAATTTTGTAAATACAGTCGAGTCTCGATACAACATACCTCGGCAGGAGTGCCTTATAATGGGGTTGCCCAAAAAGTGGTTTTAACCACTTTTTTGTGCGTTTTAGCTGCTGAAACGTGTAGAAAACATGTTTTTAGGGCCCGGTCGACCATTTTTAGAAAAAAAAAATTTCATCAAAAATCGAGTTTTTGCCTTGGGGGACAAAGGTAAAGGGTACTGGAGGGTATCTGGATACTTTACTTTTTATATACATGAGAGTATTCTACCCCGTTTTGGTCACTGGATCTGGGCAAAAAGACTCTCTAAATGCATTTTCAATCAAGAGTCTTGCTCGGAATTATGTCTAAGGTAAGCGAGTGCGCGCATCTCTAACCAACCAAGTCCCCTGCGCCCCCGAAGGGGGCATGGTTGCTTGGAGTTGAGATGCGCACACCCTCATACCTTAGACACAAATCACTCGAAAGCGACTCTGGATGCATAAAAATGTATACATACCAGAGTTTTTTTATGCGGCAGGTCCCAGTCAACAAACTATGTTCAAATTTCATCTTTTTAAGGAATCTAGACACCCTCCAGTACCCTTTACCTTGGTCCCTTAAGGCAAAAAGTCGATTTTTGGTGAATTTTTTTCTAAAAATGGTCGACCGGGACCTAAAAACATGTTTTCTACACGTTTCAGCAGCTAAAACGCACAAAAAGTGGTTAAAACCACTTTTTGGGCAACCCCATTATAAGGAAATTTATCCCATACTTCTTTGTGAACACTCGAGAAGTATGTTATACCGAGGTGTATGCTGTACCGAGGTTAAGTTTAAATTGATCAACTCTATTAAAACTGAACATGACTTTTTGCCTAAAAGTATGTTACTCGACTCTATCCGACATTCGGAGCTTTTTCATATCCGACATAATATATATCTGAGGCAGCCCTGGAAGATAGTAAAAAATTGGGAACAAGACCAATCTTATGAAAAAACTAGGGTTGGCTGATGGTTAGTAAGCGCAGTAACTAACCGCTATGTTTAAATTACCGCTGATCAACCAACTCTAGAAAAAACTTTAAGGGTAGTCTTTATCAAAAACTTTTTCTGATAAAGAGGATTCTAAATAATAAGTAGCCCGGTAAAAAACGTTATTTTAAAATTGGAGCTTGCCAAAATTGTCAAAATTTTTGATGGTTTTTCTGTTCAAAGTCTCAAAAGAGTAAAAAAAAACTTGTCGAAAATCATTCATTCGCATATCAAAAATTAAAAATGGGTCGTTTTTTAATTTGATTAAACCCAAGATTTTGTGTGCTATATATGCTTTTTTTGAGGCACAAAATATACAAGTGACAAAACTCTATTCTGTTTCAGTTCTCTTGTTTTTATTGATCCTAATCAAATACAGTCAGCCCCAGGGTGACCAACTTGCCGTTATTTAGTGGCATTGCCGTTATTTCGCACAATTTTGCCGTTATTTTTTTTTTTGAAAATAATGACATTTTGTCTAGTTTTGGATTATTAAATTAAAAAATGCCGTTATTTTTGGATTCTTCTATTTGGAATGCCGTTATTTTGGAACATGTTGCCGTTATTTTCAAAATTTGAGTTGGTCACCCTGGTCAGCCCTCGATTTAAACGACACCCCGAAAAATTCGTTCCCACCTCGGGTCCGACACTTTTTTTGCCTCGATTTTTGAAGCCTTTTGCCAGTTGTCTTTGGTCAGTTCAGCCCGAAACAATCGCAAGGATTCTGAGTTTGCCGATTGTTTTTGTACATGACAACAGTTTTGCTGTAAAGACCAGCGGGTACTCAACACCCTTTTGTTTAAAAAACAGGTGTCGTCAAAAGACCCGCGGGTCTTTGACAACAAACTTTGTTATAAAAACGATCGGCAAAATCAGAATCCTTGTGATGTTTCGGACTGAACTGACCAAAGACAACTGGCAAAAGGCTTCAAAAATCGAGGCAAAAGTGTCGGACCCCGACGAACTTTTCGGTGTCGTTAAAGCGAGGGTTGACTGTATAGCATTTTCGGCGCTAGTATAGAATACCCCCCCCCTTAAAATCAGACCTTCTAAAAATCGTTGTAACTACCCTTTGGAACAACAAGTTTAGGCTTAGCCCTTAGGCTTAGGGGTAGGCCAGCGTATGGAAGTTGTGACTAATAAGTGTCTGGGGTCTACGCTCTTTACTTTTTCTGACTAATAAGTGTTTTACGTCTGGGGAATATATTTGGGTGCTCTTTACTTAAGTTTTAGAAGGCATAAGTTTTGGGGGTATTCTATACTAGGGTCGCATTTTCGAATAATATTTTTGAAAATTTCTTGTTGACTTCAGAGAACTGCAAACTGTGCATTTGCCAGCGCTGTGATCGCCCCATCCGCGACAAATTTCTATTCAAGGTATTGGAGCAGACCTACCACGAGGGTTGTGTGCACTGTGTGGACTGTCAACAGCCCTTTGCCAGCAGCACTTGCTACACTCGTCAGGGCCACATCTACTGCCGGCAACACTTCTTAAAGTCTGTTTACAACTGCCCCAACCATCCATAACTCTAAATCCTTTGCAGGAGGTTTGGACCCAAGTGTTCAGGTTGTGGGCAGTGCATAGAGGAGAAAAGTGTGGTGCGCAAAGCAAACGGACACACCTACCACACCACCTGTTTCCAGTGTGTTATTTGCAAAAGAGAGCTGTCAACCGGCGACCACTTCTACCTGATCCCCATGGACGGTCGACTGGTGTGTCGCAACGACTTTGAAAACGCCGCTAAAGGTAGTTTTTGTTTTTTGAGTAGGGACTCGGATCGTTTGAAAGTCAGGCTTTGCCTGATTTATGATTAGGAAACATCCAAAAATTATGTCAGACTGACAGGGGGGGGGGTGGTCCCATGCCAATCTGACAAAATCTGACAAGGGGGGTGGGGGTTAGAAGACCTTTTTTCTGGCAGGAATGTCAGATTTCTCCGTAAATTTTTCGCTAAATATTTTAAGAATTTAAGCTACATTTCTAAAATCTTATATAGTATTTGGCATGTGTGGGTGGGTGGGTAACGCTTTTTTACTTCGAAGGCCAGAACGGGTCGTAGATAGCGAAATCACTTTTGTCGCTAACACCATCGTGTTCCCCAGAATGTCAGCTTTCGTTTAAAAAAGAACAGGCGAAAAAATGAGTTCTAATAGGGGATATACCTATTTTTATGAATGAAGTCATAGCCCCTCATTGAAATTTCGAAATAACTGTACTATACAAATAACTGTACTGTACTTTACTATAGAGGCGCCGATAGGCGCCTGTGGTCCCTTGTTTTAAATTATTTTGTCATATAAAATATATATAGAAAGATATATTTTAATACATAGATTTGAAAATAAATATTGAATTTTCCCATCATGGCTCATATTTCAAGTCATATTAAAACTCATATTAAAAGCAATATTTTTTATGCTCTTGTAACTTAAAAACATGCAATTAACCTATAATAAAGGCTTCTGTTATTTTACACTATCGTTTTTAAAGTTTTAAACTTCAAAAAAATGTGCAGAAATAAATTTTGGGTCACAAAGTTGTGTCAGAAAATTGTCAGATTTCAATAAGGGGGGGGGATCAGGCCCATTCTGACATGTTCTGACAGGGGGTGGTGGTGTTCCCAAAAACGGCCTGTCAGTCTGACATAACTTATGGACGTTCCCTTAGCTCCCATAATTTTGCTCTATAAAAAATCTGGCAATTTTGGTCGAATTTTTAGCGAAAATTCCGTCTACTTTTTGTAGGCTAATAATAAGAAATCGCTAAAAAATTGAAAAATCGAAGGTGTCCAGAGGTGTGGTTGAGCTCCTGACCTCAAAAAAATAATTTTTTTCCTATGTAAAATCGTCTGATGGAAAGCTCTACTACAGCGCCACGCAGCACAGCCCCTAAAAGTAAAAAGATACATTTTCGGGCGATTTGGAAAGCCGTGTTGCCTGAAAAAGGAGAAAATTGTCTGATTTCTTGATTTTTTCAACATTTAGTGCCTGGTCTCTGATTGTTGTAGCCTGACTTTTGGAGAATTTAAGCTGGGTACCCTGAGCAACATTACGTGGTGCGCGTGAGGGACTGCCTGTACAGGCAATTAATTTACTTGCATGTGCACCTGTTTAAGTTAAGCCGCTGTTACAGGAAGGAAACTTGAGTGGGGATTAAATAGCTTTTTAATTGTTTTTATTTATTATTACAAATCGGGCCAGCAGCAAGTTAACTTTTTTGGTTTATTGCTTATATGTCTCTTTGGAAGATTATAGTCGACAATAGTCAAGTAGGAGTGAGAGTGTTTGACAAAAAAACTGGCTTTGAAAAAGTAATTGGACGAAAATTCGGGAAGCCGGTGGATTTCCTCTCTAAGTATATGCTGCTGGCCTCCTATTTTGAGCAAATATCCGCAAATGAGCTTTATTTTTGTTGGTTAAGCTGGTCAAAGAAATTTCGATAAAATTCCACAGTAAAACCTCGATTTAATGCCCCACACTCCTCCCGCCTAGTGTCCAACCCTTTTTCACTTTGATTTCTGAAGGCTTTTGCTAGTCCTGTTTTAACAGTCTGGTCCCAAATATCGCAAGGATACCATTTTCAAATCCCTAAGTTTTTAGCCTAATATTTTCCCCTATTTTTAAAAGAAGTTTTTAAAAATCTTCAACTATTAAAATCACTCCGCCGGCGGCTCCGCCTCCGCCGCCATTTTTCGCTCCGCCGCCGCCTTCTCAAAACCGCCTCGCCGCCTCCGCCTGCGCTCAAAAATTTTCGCCGCCGCCGCCTGGCGGCAGCGCCGGCAGTTTCTGAATTTTCCGCCTCCGCCTGGCGCTCCGCCGGCGGAGGCGCGCGGCAGGGGGTGCAACTATGGTCGCGAAGGTGAACTTTGCATAGATTCTTGACTGTATCAAACTCTCTGTTCCGAAAATAAAGTCCAGGCAAAGCCGGTTTAAGATGCCTATTTAGCAACATTAACAACAGTTAACAACAGCTACAGCACTGTTGACATAGGAATTTGGCCCCTTTTCGGTATTTTGAGCTAGCCATTCAAGATATCCACAAAAATACTGTCTTCTATTTTGTCTAAAATTCCTATAATCCTACTCTTGGATTGCCCATCTTGACTATTTTAATATATTTTCGGCAGACTTGTAATACAAAAAAGTTCACCGATGTGCGTATTTAGTTGCAGACTTACGCCTAAAATATTTTTCTTAACCTTTTAGCCCAAGTCCTTGGCTAACGAGCCTCTTAGCCATGTGTATCCGCTTACAGGCATTGAGGTTACCATATAAGCTCCCGCAAGTTTGCACCTTTACATTTTTCTATGCACAACTTTAAGTGGCTACACCATCGCTCACCGATAAATAAATGATGATGCTGCTGGTAGAGTGTTCACTTAGTTTGCAATCCCCCCTATTTATTAATCCCTGCTGGCAGGGCATGAAGTCACGCAACTATGTTTACTTTTATCCGCTTCTAAGTTTTAGTGCTTCCTTTTCGGGACATTTTTATGCAAGTCCAGATTAAAGGTGTTTATCTGGGTGCACACAACAGGGGCATCACTGCCGGGCTGTTCAGGCACTGCTTTGAAAATGAAACTGACCGGCTTAAAATTCTTATTGCATTTACCTAGTCCGGAAAATTGCAAAAATTCCGATTTCGCTGATCGTTTCAGTGAATGACTACAGTTTTTCTAATCAAACCGGCGCTTGCCCATATAACTGCACCCTTTTTGAAAATCTACAACCTTTTTAAAAACTTTTGATTGCGTTTAATCGGGAACCGCAGGTTTTATTGGCAAACTGCAGTCATTTACAGAAACAACCGGCAAAATCTGAATCCTTGCAATTTTTTGGACTAGATTGATGATTTTTTTATTACAAATTTGAAATTTTTTTTTGGTCAGTTATTTTCAATTAATCTGGTCCAAAAAGTTGCAAGGATTCCGATTTTGCCATTTATTTTGCCAAATTACACTATATTAGCGGAGATATGAGGTTTTTAGCTTACTAAGGCATGTCAATTTTCATAAAACCACTAGGTTAATTTAAAAATCGACGGCAAATCGAAAAACTAAATACATCATCAAAAAGCTGAAGAAAAATGCTACAATCTGGCCGGCCAGAACTGTTTTCGATCGCGAAAATATCAGAGGAAAAGCCATTCGAAGTTTTCAAGTTGGCTTTGCCAAACGTTAATTCAAATTTCTTCTGGCTCAAACTTCTTGAACTTCTAATGCAATTAGGTCGAGTTTTGTTTCAATCGATATAGCAATTCCTGGGCAATCCAGGGATATAAAAATTTCTTATATATGACACACATAAGCATAGGTTACATACAAAAATACAAAGTTGAGAAAAATATAATTACAACCCGAAAATTTAATCGTTTTCAAATTTTTTGTCTTGACAAGAAAAGTGTCGATTTTGCCTTTCGACGTGTGAGGATGCCTGAATTGCGCCCTCAAAAGTCTGATTCCGCTCTCAAATTTTATATTGCCATTTCCTTCAAATTTTTGTCATAATTTGTTAAATTATTTTGCATTAGCGTGTAGCCTAACGATTCAAACAAAAATGGTAACGTAAAGTTTGAGGGTAAAATTAAGACTTTTGAGGGCGGAGTTCAATAACAACCTTCTCACAAACACCTGTGCTAGATAGGTACCAGGGCTGCACCGGATATGAAAAAATATCGGATATTCTTTAAAAATTTGGTTGCACTATAGAATCCTTCCCACGGGGAGTGATCAGGTGAAGGAGATAACATCATATTCGTGTTTGTCGACCCCGATTTCATGAGAAAGCCGCGTGTTTTTTTGGTTCTGAGAAAAAAAATTTTTTTCGAACCACAGGGTGGGTATCATGGTTTTTAAGTCGAAATTTGAAAAATTTTGAATTCGCGCTTTTTGAATTTTCAAAGGATTTGAGGCTGTATTGGGAAGGAAAGGGAATAAAAAGGGGCCACTTTTATGGCAAAACATTAAAAAACTAAATATGTGTATCACTAGACTGTCTTACCATGTTTTTCAACTGGGCCGTGGCAAAAAGAACCTCTATATGCATTTTTTGATCAAGAGTACTTCTCGGAATCATGTCTAAGGTAAGCGAGTGCGCGCATCTCTAACTCTCAAGCCCCCTGCGCCCCCTTCGGGGGCTTGGGGGCTTGGAGTTGAGATGCGCACACCCAAATACCTTAGACGCAAATCACTCGAAAGTGACTCTAGATGCATGAAAAAGCATGCATACCAGAGTTTATTTATGCGGTAGGCCCCAGTATTCAAAACTATGTTCAACATCTTTTTGTTAGTGGGCCCTGTGTGATTAGTGGCCCCTTTTATTCCCTTCTCCTGCCAATACAGCCTCAAATCCCTTGAAAATTCAAAAGGCGCGAATTCAAAATTTTTCAAATTTCGACTAAAAAACCATGATACCCCCCCCCTTGGTTCGAAAAAAAATTTTTTTCTCAGAACTAAAAAAACACGTGGCTTTCTCATGAAATCGGGGTCGACAAACACGAATATGATGTTATCTCCTTCACCTGATCACTCCCCGTGGGGGGGGGGATTCTATAGTCAAGCCAAAAATTTGATAAAAATTTTTGAAAATTTTTTGACCCTAGTATAGAATACCCCCCTTCCCCCAAACTTATGCCTTCTAAAACTTAAGTAAAGAGCACCCAAATATATGTTCCAGACCCCAGAAAAAGTGCGTAAAACACTTATTAGTCACAACTTCCATACGCTGGCCTACCCCTAAGCCTAAGTAAAGAGCACCCAAATATATGTTCCAGACCCCAGAAAAGTGCGTAAAACACTTATTAGTCACAACTTCCATACGCTGGCCTACCCCTAAGTAAAGAGCACCCAAATATATGTTCCAGACCCCAGAAAAAGTGCGTAAAACACTTATTAGTCACAACTTCCATACGCTGGCCTACCCCTAAGTAAAGAGCACCCAAATATATGTTCCAGACCCCAGAAAAGTGCGTAAAACACTTATTAGTCACAACTTCCATACGCTGGCCTACCCCTAAGCCTAAGTAAAGAGCACCCAAATATATGTTCCAGACCCCAGAAAAAGTGCGTAAAACCCTTATTAGTCACAACTTCCATACGCTGGCCTACCCCTAAGCCTAAGGGCTAAGCCTAAACTTGTTGTTCCAAAGGGTAGTTACAACGATTTTTAGAAGGTCTGATTTCGGGGGGGAAGGAGGTATTCTATACTAGCGCCAATTTTTTTTTCAAAACAAAATATCCAAAAATTCGCCATTTTTTCGGATACCGGATGTCAAAAAGTGCCGCATATCAGTTATCCGGTGCAGCCCTGATAGGTACCATAAAAATTCAGTGATTGGGCACTCTAAAGTGTTGAATTAAATGCCTTTCACTCATTTGAAACCAAACAAACTTTCTACCCATTCTAAAAGCTCGGCTGTTTTTGCCTTTCATTATTTTTATATCCTTAATTAACTCTTGATTCACTTGAGAAAAAAAATTCAATGACGACCGCTTAAGTTTGACTCAAAACCACCCCTTTTTTAATTAAAACATTTTTCGTCGCTGCATCAGCCATAATCGAAGGGGGAGGGAGGTGGATTAGCAGGGGTGCAGGAAATGAATAGATTGTGTTGCATCCCTCTTTTTTCGCCGACAGAATTCTTTGGGCATGTGTGTGTTGTAAGCCTTCCCTCTACTGCTTGTAGGGAGATATATATCAAAAATGTTGGGCATGCTAAATACTAATCCCTTCCCAAAAAAGAAGAAGAAGACATACCGGGCACAAGAAGCCGGCTGCCGGATAGGGGGGGGGCATGTGTAAGTGGGATTATGGAGCAAGGTGCTATATACCCCTAAGCTGGGAAAGTTTGCTTGAAGTATTGGGATAATTACAACACACACACAGCGTGTCTCAATCAATCATTTTGCAAGCTACCGCCACTATTTAGTCTCTGTGTTTCGGCATTTGATTTCAGGTGGTTTAGATAAATTATCTGAAATGCATAGGCGTTCGTCAAACTAACTTTTTTTATTGAGAAACAGGCATATTTGAGTTGGCTCATACTGCTTTGGTTTACGAAAAAGGTGAAATATGGCACGAAAAAGATTGTTTCTGTCATCAAAAACGGGTCACCAGGAGGCAAATTTTCTCGTGGCAAATTTCAGTTTTTTCGGCGTAACCCATTTTTCGTGGCAGCAACAGTCTTTTTTCGGGGCATATTTCAGCGTTCTCGTAAACCAAATTTTTAACAGGCACGTTCCGATCCCGAACTTTCTTATTTTTGTTTTTATTTCGGCGGGTTGTTTTGAAAAAAATGTGAGTGGTCTTTATGAGCAGAGCGTCAGGTTTTTCAGCTTGTACAATTAACTATAAGGTCTAAATTCAAATATTGAGGGATTGTCTATATCGCTATTGCTTCTTTATCAGTCTGCATTTGCGGAATACCAGAGTGTAAAACAGCTGTAAAACAGCACAAATGTCGTACTCTGCGCAATACTACAGGGTGTCCCAAGAATTTCCCCCACTTTTGAAGGACCATAACTTTTTGTGGAGATCGTATTTTGCAATTCTGTTTTCGCCATTCGTCTTAGAATTTCCTTGGTATAACATTCCTTGGTATTACGGTTATGGTTATTACGGTTCAATAAAATGTTGTTACAACACTGAAAAAAACAAGAACGAATACAGAAAAACATGCAAAATGGAATTTTCGAATATGGGTAATTTTCGGACAACAGGGGGGACCAAGGCAAAAATGAAAAATTTTGACTTTTTTCACCTGATATGTCAAAAAAATTGTTACGAAATTCTAAGACGAATGGCGAAAATAGAATTGCAAAATACGATCTCCACTAAAAGTTATGGTCCTTCAAAAGTGGGGGAAATTCTTGGGACACCCTGTAATACAGTCGACTCTCGATACAACGAACCCCCAAAAGTGCGTTCCCGCCTAGGGTTTGACACTTTTTTTAGCCCGCTTTTTGAAGCCTTTTGCCAGTTGTCTTTGGCTGGTGTAGTCCAAAACATCGCGAGGATTACGATCTTCCCGATCGTTTCTAAAAATTGCAATAGTTTTGCCGAAAAGACCCGCACCTCTCGATACAACGGACATTTATTTTCAAAAAAGGTGTCCGTTATATCGAGAGGCGCGAGTTTTCTCGCAAACTATTGCGATTTTTAGAAACGATCGAGAAAATCGTAATCCTTGCGATGTTTTGGACTACACCAGCCAAAGACAACTGGAAAAAGGCTTCAAAAATCGGGCTAAAAAGTACAAAAAAACCCTAGGCGGGAACCAACTTTTTGGGGGTTCGTTATATCGAGAGTCGACTGTAGTACACATTTGCTCCAATTTTTACAAACAGCGATTTCTTGCTATAAGTTTGTTGTTTTGCAGAGAGTGAAATGGACTGTGGCAACAAACGACCTCGGACTACCATCTCTGCCAAAAGCTTGGAGACATTGAAGCAAGCCTACCAGGCGAGCTCCAAGCCTGCAAGACACATCAGAGAGCAACTAGCAGCTCAGACAGGGCTGGACATGCGGGTGGTCCAGGTCTGGTTCCAGGTAAATAAATAGCCAACTATCCAATTCTTTCATCCAATGCTCTTGTTTAGAATCGAAGAGCCAAAGAGAAACGCCTGAAAAAAGATGCAGGTCGTCGCTGGAACAATGGCGGCAATGGTGGCAATGGCAATGGAAGCAGTTGCCCTTCTTCGGCTGTATTTAATAGAGCTTTGGACAGTGACTCAGCTGGCTCCAACGATGAGAGTTTGACTGGCAGAAGTCCTCTATATGGTTAGTAGTAAATGCTCAGGGCAATAACCAAAAATTAACAACAGATTTGGCCCCTGAGTATAACGGGCTTAAAACACGAATTCAGGTAAAAAAACTGAAAATAAGGGCTTTAGCGTAGAATCCCCCCTCCCAACGCACAGCGCTTAGATGGAGTAGATAACTTCATGTTCTTGTTTCTCGACCCTGATTTCACTAGAAAGCCGGCAGTTTTTTAATTCTGAGCGAAAAAATTGTTTTCGATCCACACTGGTATGCATAACCACATATCATGGTTTTTAAGTCAAAATTTCAAAATTCAAATTGGCGCCTTCTGAATTTAATAGGGAATAAGGGCTGTATAAGGAGGGAAGGGAATAAAAGGGGGCCACTAATCACACAGGGCCCACTAACAAGAAGATGAACATAGTTTTGAATCGAAAAAATTTTTAAGCCCCGTGCGCTTGATGGGTTAGAGACGCGCGCACTCACTTACCTTAGACATGATTCTGAGCAAGACTCTTGATCATAAAATGCATAAAAATAAAATGCATATAAAAATCTAAAACCTCTATTTTTGAAAAATGTCCTTTCAGAACACTTTTGATGGTTTTCTGGGCGCTCCGAACAAATTTAGGCCCGTACCCAGTTGTGATAGCTAGCCCAAAACGTTTTAAAAGTCAAAATCATAGGAATTGCGTTATATGTGTTCACGCGAACACCGAAAAAAATTAGCTTATGGTACCAAGGGAAAATTTTAATTTTTGCAAAAAAAGTAAGGGATACCTCTGCATTTTTTTTTTCGGTGTCTGCTTGAACACATATAGAGCCGGAATTGGTGTACACATTGTTAGATACACACAAGGTTATTTACAAAATACGCTTTCACATTTAAATCATGACCAAAATAGCTGGGATCTTTTTTTTTATCCAGAGTTGAAAGTTGCAGACCATTCCTCCAGGTTTACCTTAATTAACAAAAGTCCAATTCGCAAAGGGACATATGCCTAACTTATTTTTTTCTATATTTCATTTGTTGTGTTTTAGGTAATGCTGCCTACATGGACACCTCCTCTGATTTGGACATGCACTCGGAGCTGAGTTACGGTAGGTGGTGACCTTCCTTCTCCTCCACTCACCTATAACAACAACAAATTGTGGGGAAAAGAAGAATTTTGTTACTTTTCCTAAATGGATTAGGGGGGCCGCCAACAAGAAATTGAATTGGCAGACAGTGGAGTAGTGCTCACCTCCCAAGGGGATATAGCCCATATATACAGCCAGCCTGGTTGTTGTCCCCCTGTTTATAGGCCCTATTAAGCAAGGACTGCTGGTGGTGGGTAAAGTGAATCAACTCTCCCTTTCTTTCCTTTATCTTCCCAAAACAACAAGTGAAGCACACACAACTTGGGGGACTTCCTCAACAAAACAGCCAACTCTGAAATAAAACAGTTTTTTTCAAAAACAATAGTAAGCCAGGCTTTTAACTCATATCGGAAACTAAATTTTAAAAAAGATAGAGCCCAATAATCCAAAATCACAGGCAAAGACAAAAATGAGTAGTAGGTAACTTTGCAAAATTCATTTTTTTTAACAGAAACTTTTTAAATTTGACAAGATTGGCTCTATATGTATTGGGGTCGCCCCCCAAAAAAATATGCCTTGGTCCCCCTGTTGTTATTTTGTCGAAATTTTTTTCTTGTGTTTTGTCTTTTTTGAAATTTTTTCGGCTAAATTAACCTATGCCTCCTTCACTCAATTCAGCTTGGGGGACCAAGGCAATTTTTTTCACACTTTTAAATACCAATAATTATTTTGCGTGAAAATGATTAAAAAGACTGAAAAACAACTTATTTTACACTTTTTGTGCAAAAAATTATTGGTATTGACAAATGTAAAAAATTTTTTTGCCTTGGTCCCCCAAGCTGAATTGAGTGAAGGGGGTCAAGGTTAAGTGCTCCATATTTTTTCTTGTATTCTGTTAATTTTGAGTTTCTCACGATTTAATTCACTGACAATGATATGCCAAAATGTTCGTGAGAGAGGACGATGACGACAAGGAGTTTAGGTTGGTTTTGTCGATAATTTTTAGGTTTAACTCCAATTGTGTTAAGAGTAGCGAAGGGTAGTGGATCGACACAGGTTCCGAACTAACTTCCTACTACAGTTTGTCAGAAACCGCCGATTGAGTATGAGCAAGTCTTGGTTAACTTTGTGATGTGCATCAGCCAGCTGCGGGAAAAAACAAAGTGAAATACTTTTTGGCTGTTGGTGATTTATTAGCTCTACTGCATTATAGTTACGATTACGTCTACGCATGCGATGAGACTTCCGTCTGGCTAGACCCGAGTGGTGGCAAACGTATCGATGAGAAGGGAGCAAAAGAGGTTGGTGGATATTTTGATGTTGAAGTGTGTTGAGGTGTTTAAGGTGTGTTTACTTTAAGGTATCTGTGTGACAGAAACTGATGGTAACAGTTGTGCTCACTGGTAGAAGCGATGGGTTTAAATGCCAGCCGTATGTTTTGCTACCAAGGAAGCGTGTGGAGCCAGCAATCGTGGAGAAGTTCAAGAAGAAGTTGCACCTGGCCTGGAAAGGAACAACTTGGATGAACGATGAACTCACAGTCGACTACCTCAAGCGTGTGATGGGATCGTCTCTATTTCTCAATAGCCTTCTTGTGTGGGATTCATTTCGCTGCCATATCTCCAAATCAACTGAATTTTTTAAAATTCGAGTTAACTGTGTAACAACCCCAGTGGGGACCAAGGCATATTTTTTTCGTGGGCAACCTCAACACATATAGAGCCACAAGATTTAGTTTCACACTAATAGTTTTCTAAAATGTATCTTATCGCAAATTTACCTGATTTTTGTAAAATCTGAGACTTTCAGTTTTCCTTTGGTACCAAAAGTAGGTATTGTCCTCACCAAAAAAAGTTATGGCCAGTTAAAAGTGGGTGACGAAGGCTTTTTGGGGTGAATTTTGAAGATTGATTATTCTTGATATTTGACCACATAGAACATACTTTTAAAATAAAAAATCGTGCTTCACCCAATTGATTAGGTTTGCAAGAAAAATAAAATGCCACGAAGATGAGCTTTTCCGTGGCACATTTCAGCTCTTTCGCAAACCATATCATTACGACCCTGTCAAATTTATACCTTAGAAGAATCGAAAAAAAATAAAAATAAAAGGGCTGTAGCTGAATGGATTTCAACACAAGACTCAAAAGCAGCAAGAGCCAGCTTAAATTTTTGAAAAATTCTCTCGTTTCATCCTACAAATCCTAATACTCATTTATTGGAGCTTTCAAAAACAGCACTTAACTACCACCTAAATTTCAGACCCCAACTATGGAGCACCTGAAGGAGGAATGGCAAGTGGTATGCTGCCCTCTCTTCTGCACCACCCCCCAACCCCTACCTCCTCCCCTTCCAGCAACAGCAGCCAGTAGCAGTAGTCAACAGATGGACAACCACACCACCCCCAACAACCCCACTACCACCAACAACATCTATGTGGACATGAACAACATGAGCACTGTGTCGCCGAGCATGGGTGCCAGTCAGCCAGCCACTCCTTTGATGCACCACCACCATCTTGGTGGCCACAATGGTGTTGGGGGCTTGCACACACTGTTGCAATCACCCCCACCTCACTCCCAAATGCTCCACCTCCAACAGCTCCACCATGAACAACAGCTGGCCATAGCTGCTGCAGCTGCTCAACAGCAGCAGCACCACTTCCAGCAGCAGTACCAACAGCATTTCCAACATGAACAACAACAACTGATGATGCACTCCCAGCTGAGCGACACTCTTTCTGCTGCGTATTCCACTGCTTCATCACAGTAGACAAAGACAACAATTAGAGAGTGCTGCTTTCGGATTAGTAAAAAACAGCCTGACTACCGTATTCTCTCTAATAGAGCACCACCCCTCTAATTCAAAATCGTGTTTTTGGCATTGTGTTTTTGACACCCTTTTTGAAAACTTCTATCGGGCAAATTACCACCCATTTTGTAGCTGATCTCACTGGCTACAAATTGGATGGTAACTTACCCGATAGAGGTTTTCAAAAAGGGTATCAAAAACACAATGCCAAAAACACGATTTTGAATTAGAGGGGTGGTGCTCTATTAGAGAGAATACGGTATCTCTGGACGGTTATTCTAGTGGTCAGCTTGTAGGTGAGATTTGGGTTCACTTAGATAAATGGCTCAACTTGGAGTCTATCTAGGGCACATAAATTAAAAAACAGCGTTTAACACCAAGAAATCTGCCCTATCCAACAAAAAAGGGGGAGTATGCCTTGTTTCCTTGTTGTTTTTTTGCGATTATTTAGACTTGGGGTTAGGCAAGGGTTGGTGTCCTCGGATAATTTTTTTAGGCAAGGGTTAGCCAGCGTATCTTTGGACGGACTCAAACTTTAGTCTTAAATATGTTTAAGTCCGGCCAACCCTTGCCTAAGCCTTAAGAATTGCAAAAAAACAGGTGGATTAATGCAAAAAACCCCTTTTTGTTGAATAGGGCCGTTGGATAGGACCAAGAAGTCTTTGCAGCTGGTTCTTTTTTTCTTTTATAAAAATTTACCAAATTTCCCAACCCAAATTTTTGAAACCCATGCTCCGGGCTTGTCCAAACAACACTTTTTATAGTAAAAACGCTCAGGCACAATCGCTTAAAATTTCATCGACAACCGCGTTGGTGTCCTCGGATAAATTTGAGCACAAATCTAAGTGAACCTTATGCCCCATTTCTAAAATTGGCTAGTTTGCTTTAACAGAGCTTATTCTGTTTGTTTAAAGAGTTTGAAACTTTTTGATAAAAATTGAGTCGAACTTATTGTGCAAACACATTTTTGAGCGTTACTTGTCTGTTTTGTTGGTTGAACATAATCAAAATCATAGTATTTTTATTGTCTTCTGTCTTGTCACATGCATACTTATTTTGGTGATTTTTGAGCAAAGAGGTTGTGTAAATTTGATCTATTATCATTTTTTATGAAAAATTAGTAAGAAATTATATCTTTGCTGACTTCAGATTTTTTTTCAAAATTTGGTACCATTTATTATTGTTTTGAGCATTAATAAAGTTTAGCAATTGAAATTTGATTTGAGTCATGCAAATATATGCAAGAATACATATGTTATGCCAAATAAGTGCGTTTTCGATTTTTTTTGTCAAGAAAGGTCCGATTTGCGGCACGCGATGACGTTCCAATCCAAATTTCATTAGGATTTCATAATGAATCACACGGTTATCACGTTTTTCCACAAAAACAATTCGGAACACATGAGGAGATCAGGGGCGTAGGCAGGGGGGGGAGCCGAGGGGCTATAGCCCCGTCAGATTTTTAAAAATTGTTAATTAAAAACACGATAAAACTCGAAAAAGGTGTAGGTAAAATGATCTTTGGGGGAGGGGGCTAAAGCCCCCGTCAGATTTTTCTGGCTACGCCTCTGGAGGAGATATAGGACTCCTGGCCTCTCAGTCTACTAGAAAAATTTTCGCAGCATCTTTTTAAATTGTTATATATCTTGTGCATAACTTTGCGCTCTTTCCAAATGCGCAATAAAAGTGCCAGACACCCTGATTACTCTGGTTCCAAATATTGCAAGGACTTTAATTAAAAATAGGGTTGTCACCCTCCACATGGAATTGTAAATCGTGGAATTCCACGTTGAATTCCACAGAATTTTACGAAAATCGTGGAAATTGCTAGGAAGTTTGCCTGAAAGATGCATAAACAATGGAGTTCTAACCTTGTTGCAAGATTCATCCAGGCTTTTCTGCACTCGATTGAACTGGGCAGGAATCATAACTTTCGAATACTTGTTCATGCGGCTCGGCAACTCACTCATGAACTGCTTCAAGAATGGATTGTCAATGAAGTTCAGCGAAATGTTCCCAGTCGTGAACGCTTAAACTAAATCCATGTAAGAGGAAAGGATAGTAAGACCAACCCTAGACAACAGAATATCCAGCTCCTCCTGGTCATCCTTGGAAGTGGAGTCGAAGAAGTGCTTGATCGTGCCCGAACTTGCTTGAGACGAGACATCCACGGCTTCAGACAACTTGGACTTCTTTGATTTGGGAGATTTGCTTCTGCTTCGGCGGACTGCAGGCTTTTTTAGCAAACGGTCGATTTCGCTCCGACTTTTTTGCACTTCTAAACTAAAAGTTTGTAAGAATGTAAAAAGCCAAAAAAAAACAGTACCTTTAAGTGCTTCTCCATTAATGCGGCGTTTGTGTTTTTTGTATCGTGCTTTGCAAAACTGGCAATATCCAACGAAGACTAGAGTTCCGGTTGAGTTCTTCTCCTGCTTGCGACTGTAGAACTTCCAGCACCAGGAGAGCGGCCTATTTCTGTGAGACATTTTTAAAAAGCAAAGTGTGATCAAAAGGAAAAAAAATATTTGAGAGCAGAAAAACAAATGCTAGGGTCAAAATTTTCAAAATAGTCGAAAAATGTTGCGTTGAGACTTGAGACTTTCAACTTGAGACAAAAATATTTCAAATATTACACTTACTTTTTCACCTTTTTATATACCGTATTTACTCTAATAGACACACACCTCCTTTTTTTTGACTAGGATTTCAGAGTTAGGGCTATTTTTAATCGACAATTTCAAAATTTTTGGGAATCAAAAAAATAGACGCACATGCTTCTATTAGAGCAAATACGGTATGGATGGAAATAGACGTGGGATTTCCGTGGGTGCTCGTGGAGTTCCACGAAGCGCAACCTTAATTAAAAACCATTTTAATTAAAAAGTGAATCATTTTCAAATCTTTATTCAAAATGTTCTACAAAAACTGCAGTAATTGATAAGTTCTTTTATGCTTCTGGCCATATAAAATTGCTAAAAAGTGGCCTGTACAGTATTGTATGGAAAAAAATTCAAAAGTGACTTACGGTATACTTGCTAGGGATTCATAATGGCGCATTTCACAGGCCTTTTTGCACTCAACATTTTGACAGATTTCCAACCAAGGGTGTGAATCAAAATTTGTCTTTTCTGTTGAGATTCCGAAGTCTTGTTTCCTACAGAGCACACGTTTCCTGTCCAAGCTATTAGGTTCTTGACCATTGTGTATTTTATCCATGGCTTGGCAAATTTTGTCATAATCACATTCGTCAGTCCAAAAGAGGTGATTTTTCGTCTGAAATTTTTGAATACAGTCGCCTCTCGATATAACGGGCACCCATAAAGTGCGTTCCCGCCTAGGGTCTGACACTTTTTTAGCCCGATTTTCAAAGTCTTTGGCCAGTTGTCCTTGGCTGGTCCAGTCAAAAACATCTCAAGGATTCCGATTTTACCAATCGTTTCTAAAAATCACAATAGTTTTGCCGAAAAGACCCGCGCCTCTATAACGGACACCTTTTTTGTTAATTGGTGTCCGTTATATCGAGAGGCGACTGTATTCGTTTGATTTATATTTACCGGTCTAAATTGGGTATTCTCTGAAACTTATTTTACCACTCTAATCTTCAAAGCTTGTTTTCAGTAATTTTTAATAAGTTTTTCTCTATTTTTGGCTGTGCGTGTCCAATTTTTTAAACAATTTATTTATAAAATAAATAAAGTTTATGAAATGTCTCGGATAAACCGTGAATTTTTCCGGTAAAATTTTAAAAAACCTTTTGTTCTCGATATTTTTCAAGTAATTTGAAACTTTTTGGATCGACATGTAGCCCTACTTGTCTAGTTTCTATTGAAGTATTTATTTGACCCTTTGTGATTTCAGAAAAAAATAATAAAATTTAGTTTTACTAAACAACTTTTAGAAAAAAAAACTATTTTCTAGCAGTCTATTGTTTGCCAACTTACCGTATTTCCTCTAATAAGGCGGCCCCCCAAAAAACGTGTTTGTGCATTCGGTTTTGGCCCATTTTTTCAAAACTTCTGTTATGCAAGTTACCACTCATTTTGTAGCTCATCTCACTGGCTACAAAATGGGTGGTAACTTGCATAACAGAAGTTTTAAAAAATTGAGTCCAAATCACAATTCCAAGAACATGATTTTGAACGCAAAGGAACGCAATCATGCTGAGCCAGTTGATACAGTCAACTCTCGATATAAGGGCCCCCGAAAAGTTCGTTCGAGCCCAGGGTCCGACACTTTTTTTAACCCAATTTTTGAAGCTTTTTATTAAATCTATTTTAACAGTCTGGTCCCAAATATTGGATTCTGATTTTGCCGATCGTTTTTCACAAACCAAAATTTTTTCTCTAAAAAAGCAAACTCTCAATATGAAGGCCCTCTGATTTTAAAAAGGGCTGTTGTATCGAGATTTTGCTTTTTTGGAGGAAAAAATTTTGGTGTTCTGAAAAACGATCGGCGAAATCAGAATCCATGCAATGTTTGGGACCACACTGTCAAAACAGAATTGGTAAAATCAAGGTTTTGACAAATTCAGACAAATCTATCTGATTTAGGTAAATTTATTTTTGTTCAAAATTTTGATTTTTCGGACCCAGATTTAAAGGGGCATGCTCTCCGCCGATGGGAATATTTTAAAGGCGGGTACCAGTGAAATTCAAACGATAATTAAAATGTCGCATTTCAGTAAAAGTTAAGGAAAAATGAAAGCTTCCTATCGGAATCGAACCGACGACCGACTTTCACAGACCGCCGTAGCTTTACCACTGAGCCACATATGTTGCTAATAGTTGAAGGTGATTATGGTTACTTATAGGGTTGGCGGGTACCCGAAATTTTCGGGTACCCGAACCGAACCGATACTCGAAAAAACCAAATTGTCAGAAATAGGCTTCCTGCATACACAAAAAATCTTATATCGAACATAAATTGGGTAAATTGAGTTCATCGCCGCAATCGCAAACTGCCTTGTTGCCGACTTTTTTGAATAGCTTCCACACTTGACTAGGCATGCCTTAAAAGAGAACACAATATTAAAAGAACACGAACAAGACGGACATGAAAAGTGGAGTACAAAAGCGGTATTTGAAAAAGCAGTGAAAGTGTGACAGTAAATGCATAAGATATTTTCAGTCTGACACAAACAAACAAATTGTTGTAATTGTTTGATACTTACATTCGAAATCGTGTATTCGAACCGATACCCGAAACCCGAAATTTTCGGGTACCCGAACCGTTACCCGAAAACCGAAAAAAACCGGGTTTCGGTTCCAATTACCCGAAAACGGGTACCCGAACCGCCAACCCTAGTTACTTATCACAAGAGGGTGGTCAACAAGTTCGCACTTCAAAATAATTCTTTTTTGAATCGACATGGTACCCGTCTTTCAAAATATTCCCATCGGCGACGAGCATGGCCCTTTTAATATTATTGAATATACCTTGAGAGTTGTTGAACAAGCTCTTTTTTCAAGTAGTTCGGCTAGTAAGGCAGAAAAAGTGGAGCAATTTCTGTGTTTACAACTTATAAACAGGCAAGGTATCTCGGTGAAGAACGCAAAAAAGTCTTTGTTTGCGACTACATCACAGTCTACAAGTGTTAAGTCCAGGTAGTTGAGTTGTTGGCAGTGCTTGTGAATCAGTTGCAATATCTCAAATAGTGTGTATTACAATAAGAGTGTTATTTATTTGACTTACCACTAAATCTACTTCCTGCAATTTCAATGATTTCAGCTCAGGCAGTGAAATAAATATAGATTCTAAAAGAGAACTAGCGTAATTCTGCCAGTCCATTAGAAAGTGTTGAAGGCTAAATTAAAGTTTGGACTGTTATTCCAGGGATGTGATCTGTCCTTATTTTGGGAACTCCAAATCTTATTTATTTTTAAGATTTTACGTCAAAATATTATTTTTTGGCACAAAAATGGCATTAAGCATTGGATAAAATAACATATCTCGCCAAAAATATCCTAAAATGTCCTTATTTTGAGCAAATGTCCTTATTTTCAAAATTTTCGAAAAATCCCTGTGTTATTCCGATATGGGTTGAACACAGGGTACGTAACTCAAAATTTTGAAAAAGTAAATTCGGCAAACAAAGTACAATTTCGTCATTTTTCGTCACAAATCCCTTTTTACCAGTGCTTATTGATTTTTGAGCAACAAAAAAATTTTGACGTAAAACTTCAAAGATGAAAAAGATTTGGGGTCTTAAAAGAGTACAAATCTTTTTAAAGGACCATCGCCGTTGATGACAACGGCAATTTTGAGTTTTTGAATTCGCGGGGACAGCTCTTTTACGCCGAAAATGTTGAAAATGTTTTTCGAATTATTTTTTTGTGTGCATTTAAATTAGGGCGCAACTTCAATTTTCTCAAGCAAGGGGGTGGGTGGGATTTGTTCTTGCTAATTTGCGTATTTTTTTTCAGTGAAGGGGTGAGCATTTTAAAGGGGCATGCCCACGCTATTACAGGTGGCGCCCGGGAATTCAAAATTTTTTCCCAATCATTGAACTTCTGTACGGATTTTTCAACTTGCTTTCTAACAAAACCATACCTAAAATTAAATTCTAGGCATTGTTTTGTTAGAAACCAAGTTGAAAAATTTGTACAGAAGTTCAATGATTAGAAAAATTTTTTGACTTCCCGGGCACCACCTGTAATATCGTGCCACGGCTTTTCAAATTGTCCAAAAAGGTGCATTTTGAGTTTGAAACAAATTTCTCCCGAAATTTGACTAGAAAAATGAGTTGAAGACTCAAAATGGCTTCTAGTTTTTACTCGTCCTCAACCTCGTAAAAAGCTCCTCCAACTTTGTAGAGGAGATCCAGGCCTACATTTTAATCTAAAAATAATTGGCAAAAATGCAAACCTACGCATTCTCATGCAAAAATAAGTTTTATGTAACCTTTGCCTCATATTTGACGTAAAATTTAGACCTTCGTCAGACCTGTACTCATATTTTTGTAGGAAAAGCTCAAAATCTGATATTTATGACCTGTGTCTACTTTTCGATTTCACGTCAAATGGGCTAATAATAAAAAAATCGCATAAAAACTGAAAAATTGGCGGTGTCCAGGGGTGGGGTTGAACTCGTGACTTGAAAGAAAACAGCCTTTTTCCTATGTAAATTCATGAGACGAAAAGGGCATGACCCCTCAAATAACCCACCCTCCAAATAGACCCCCTCAAATAACCCACCCTCCAAATAGACCCCCTCAAATAACCCACCCTCCAAATAGACCCCCTCAAATAACCCACCCTCCAAATAGACCCCCTCAAATAACCCACCCTCCAAATAGACCCCCTCAAATAACCCACCCTCCAAATAGACCCCTCAAATAACCCACCCTCCAAATAGACCCCCTCAAATAACCCACCCTCCAAATAGACCCCCTCAAATAACCCACCCTCCAAATAGACCCCCTCAAATAACCCACCCTCCAAATAGACCCCCTCAAATAACCCACCCTCCAAATAGACCCCCTCAAATAACCCACCCTCCAAATAGACCCCCTCAAATAACCCACCCTCCAAATAGACCCCCTCAAATAACCCACCCTCCAAATAGACCCCCTCAAATAACCCACCCTCCAAATAGACCCCTCAAATAACCCACCCTCCAAATAGACCCCCTCAAATAACCCACCCTCCAAATAGACCCCCTCAAATAACCCACCCTCCAAATAGACCCCCTCAAATAACCCACCCTCCAAATAGACCCCCTCAAATAACCCACCCTCCAAATAGACCCCCTCAAATAACCCACCCTCCAAATAGACCCCCTCAAATAACCCACCCTCCAAATAGACCCCCTCAAATAACCCACCCTCCAAATAGACCCCCTCAAATAACCCACCCTCCAAATAGACCCCCTCAAATAACCCACCCTCCAAATAGACCCCCTCAAATAACCCACCCTCCAAATAGACCCCCTCAAATAACCCACCCTCCAAATAGACCCCCTCAAATAACCCACCCTCCAAATAGACCCCTCAAATAACCCACCCTCCAAATAGACCCCCTCAAATAACCCACCCTCCAAATAGACCCCCTCAAATAACCCACCCTCCAAATAGACCCCCTCAAATAACCCACCCTCCAAATAGACCCCCTCAAATAACCCACCCTCCAAATAGACCCCCTCAAATAACCCACCCTCCAAATAGACCCCCTCAAATAACCCACCCTCCAAATAGACCCCTCAAATAACCCACCCTCCAAATAGACCCCCTCAAATAACCCACCCTCCAAATAGACCCCCTCAAATAACCCACCCTCCAAATAGACCCCCTCAAATAACCCACCCTCCAAATAGACCCCCTCAAATAACCCACCCTCCAAATAGACCCCCTCAAATAACCCACCCTCCAAATAGACCCCTCAAATAACCCACCCTCCAAATAGACCCCCTCAAATAACCCACCCTCCAAATAGACCCCTCAAATAACCCACCCTCCAAATAGACCCCCTCAAATAACCCACCCTCCAAATAGACCCCTCAAATAACCCACCCTCCAAATAGACCCCCTCAAATAACCCACCCTCCAAATAGACCCCCTCAAATAACCCACCCTCCAAATAGACCCCCTCAAATAACCCACCCTCCAACTAGACACCCCTCAAATAACCCACCCTCCAAATAGACCCCCTCAAATAACCCACCCTCCAAATAGACCCCCTCAAATAACCCACCCTCCAACTAGACACCCCTCAAATAACCCACCCTCCAAATAAACCCCCTCAAATAACCCACCCTCCAACTAGACACCTTAAATAACCCACCCTCCAAATAAACCCCCTTAAATAACCCACCCTCCAAATAAACCCCCTTAAATAACCCACCCTCCAAATAAACCCCCTTAAATAACCCACCCTCCAAATAAACCCCCTTAAATAACCCACCCTCCAAATAAACCCCCTTAAATAACCCACCCTCCAAATAAACCCCCTTAAATAACCCACCCTCCAAATAAACCCCCTTAAATAACCCACCCTCCAAATAAACCCCCTTAAATAACCCACCCTCCAAATAAACCCCCCTTAAATAAAATAAAAAATTTTGACCCTACCGGAGTATACTCACCAAACCATGTTCAGCGCACCATTTCGGGCACTATACCATGGTTTGATGGGAGTGGTTATTTTAGGGGGAGTTTATTTGTAGAAGTCATTGGGGTATTTACGAAAAGCTTCACCACTGCGCCATGCAAACACGTGCCGCTTAGCTTAGGCGCCAGAGAAGTTATTTCACGACGGGGTCAAACAGAGTCAAGAAATGTTACGTTTTAATTTGAGCGATTGCTTCAAACATTTGTTCATCATATCCAAATACATTGTACCAATCTCGTAATACCAATGAAGTCAACTGGTTGCAGTTGGATGCAGCCACAATCACCAAATTAGAACAATCCACACTTCTATCTGTTTCTAAATATTTCAGACTAGCTGGCAGATGTGTGAACTTGTGGCTGTGAAAGCGAATATGGCACTCCTGGATGCGAAAATACTCCAAATGTGTGCTTTGCTTTAGAAGTAGGTTTAGTCCTTCAGATGCATCTAGACCCTGCCAATGTTAGATTATGACCAAATTATTAATTTTTTCAGAAAAAATTCAAAGTTAGATTTTTCGGATTTTACAAGGGATCCGTTTTTGTGTCCCGTTTTTCCAATTTTTTATTTTAAATAATATAGTTACCCATTTTTTAACACGGCGATTCCCGACTGTAACGACAGTTCATCCTGGTCTATTTTTTGTCGATAAATAAGTTTGACGTAAAATACTTCCAAAGTCAAAATTCTGACACCATATTCGGATTCAGCATGGTCGACTTACTTAGGAAACTGCTCTTTGAATTAGAAAGTCACTGTCAAATTTTAAATTCCCTTCAAGACAAAAAACATTCAAATAAATAATTTTTCGAATTTTTTCAAGTTTGAATGTTTTTCGTATTGCAGGGAATTTGAAATTTGACAGTGACTTTTTAATTCAAAGAGCAGTTTCCTAAGTGAATCGACCATGCTGAATCCGAATATGGTGTCAGAATTTTGACTTTGAAAGTATTTTACGTCAAACTTATTTTTACGACTTGCAAAAGTTTTCTATACTTTTCGTAAAATTGTAAATTTTTTAGAAAGGCTTAATCTGCTTCTCTTAAATATTCATCTAAGATAATTTTTATGAATGTGGCAAGCGATACACCATCAGAAACCCAGACAAAGGGCTTTATAATGAGTATGACAGAACACGCTGTACTCACTAAATTCACTACTCACCAGCCTAAAGAAAAAACTAAAGAAAAAACTAACCAAAAATGGGCCATGCATTAACATCATAATGAGCCGGACAGAACTTGCAGGTCGCAACAATTGCTTGCTTACCATATATCACTTGCTCGCTCGTATCAAAAAATTGCCAGCACCTATGTTTTGCTCTAACCATTTTGCTCCAAAAAAACATCAGATAAAAGTCTTACTATTACACCTATTCTTCAAAAATAGTGTTCACACGGTACGAGAAACCGACTAGGAAACAATGAAATATCGTAAATGAAAGAGAAAAAGTTAAACTTTAAGACAAGAATCTTTCGCCTTTTTATGTTCAATCTTAGCGATTTCTTCACTAAAATTGCCAAGATTGGCCCAATTTTCGAGTCAATCTTGGCGCCAATATCGGCAACTTCCAACCCTAGATTAAAACATACCTGACCTCAACGAGTCGTCGGAGAAATATGGTTTTTTTGAAAGCGCTGTACCATAATTTTCCCGTCCGATTTTGTGATATTCGTGTTCCTCATGAAAAAATAGACCGGGATGAACAGTTACAGTCGGGAATTGCCGTGTTAAACAAAAATGAGTAACTATATCATTTAAAATAAAAAATTGGAAAAACGGGACCCTTGTTGACCGGCCTTAAAATAGGTAATACACCCTTGTAGCAACTTCTGTCTCTAGTGTGGTTCAATTCGGTGTGAATCAATTCGCTTAACGCCCTGTCAAACCATCTTTAACCAAATAAGGTGGGGCCCAAATGAGTTTTCTCTTTCAACAAATTTTATCACTATTTTGTCACCTAATTTGTCCTTGCAATATGATTTTGAGTGGCGTCGATTTTTTTCCGGAACACCCGCAGGGTTATTGAAATTTATATACCGTATTTCTTCTAATAAACGAGCATGCTCGTTTATTTTCCAATCTAATTTTTTTTCCTACTAGGGTGCCAGTTTATTAGAGACTGCCCCACTATTGGAGACTGCCCGTTTATTTTTTTCGATCAAAAATCACAATAATTTTTTCAATCAGGTACATAGGTATTGCGTTGATGTCACTACCCCCCCTTTTTTTTTCTTTGAGAAATGACTTAAAATCATGTCGTGCAGCTGATATTTTAAAAATAAGTGTGCACCTACCCAAGTGTACCCAACTGTAGGTGCACACTCGTTTTTTTAAACACTTGGTGTGATTTCCTCAAAAAATTATTTTCAACTAAGACGTTTGACCACTCAATCGACAGAGAAAAATACCAGCTGCAAACGATGTAAAAACATCTGAGATAAGAAAACAAAATATATGAAAAAAGGTATGTGTTATTTTCGGAAACACTGCTACCAATTGCTTTAAAAACCCCATGAAGAAAAATTGTCTAAACGGGCATGCTCACCTGTTCAAATTATGCCCCCGCCAATTCAAATTTTTCCTAATCATTGAACTTCTGTACGGATTTTTCAGCTTGGTTTCTAACAAAACAAGGCCTAGAATTTAATTTTAGGTATAGTTTTGTTAGAAACCAAGTTGAAAAATCCATATGGAAGTTCAATGATTAGAAAAAAAACAAATTTAGAACCCCTGAGCATGCCCCCTTAAAAATTATAAAAATAAAAAACCACTTACAACTCCAGAAACAGCCAGAGATCTGAGATGAGGGAAATTGATTGAGATAAACTCTAACTGGTCAGTGCTTGGTCTTATTCCATCCAAATTAAGGTGAACTAGTTGCTTGAAGCTTTTCAGAGAAGGCATAATTTGGTCAAAAAATGTTGACTCTGGGTTGAACATAGCAGAATGGCTGAGGCGATCGAAGTTGAGCTCTTTTATGAACTTGTCACATCTTTTAAAAACATAGATCAACTGCAAAATATTTATTTTAAGGCTAAATTCAAAAATTGTTTACTTTGTCTATGGAGATGTAAAACCTGACACGTGTGTTGCAAGCTCCATAAAGATGAGTTTCAATGAAGCTCCTGGCCAGTTTTGAATCCTTAACAACAAACAAACTATATAATATTGTATACAAGGGACCACAGGCGCCTATCGGCGCCTCTATAGTATTTCGAAATTTCAATGAGGGGCTATGACTTCATTCATAAAAATAGGTATATCCCCTATTAGAACTCATTTTTTTCGCCTGTTCTTTTTTTAAAACGAAAGCTGACATTCTGGGGAACACGATGGTATTAGCGACAAAAGTGATTACGCTATCTACGACCCGTTCTGGCCTTCGAAGTGAAAAAGCGTTAACCACCCACCCACACATGCCAAATACTATATAAGATACAGTTGAACCTCGATTTAACGACATCTAGGAAAGTGCGCTACCACATACATTTTTTTCTACAATTTTGGGCGCTAGTATAAAATACCAACCCCCTTTCCCAAAATCAGAACCCCTCTAAAATCGCTGTAACTACCCTTTGGAACAACATGTTCAGGCTTACGCCTCAGGCTCAGGGGTAGGGCAGCGTATGGAAGATGTGACTCAGAAATGTCTTACGCACTTCTTCCGTGGTTTGGGACTAATATTTGGTAACTTTTTACTTAAGTTTTAGAAAGAAAATGCGGGAGGTATATTTGTATTCTATACTAGGGTCAATTTTTAAATCCGATAATTTTTGAAGTTTTTTTATCAATTCTGATTCGTCGAGATTAGAAAATTGTAAGAATCATTTGAAAAAACTAAATATTTAAAAGCAGATAGAAATGTGGATTGAAAACGGGTTAAAATTGAAATCCTCACATTTTTTAGAATTGATGAAGAATTCCAAAAATTGAGGTAAAAAAGGTGTCGGGGTCTAGGTTGGAACGAACATGGTGTCGATTATTTGCTAATAAGTTTGGCTGTTCTCTCACTTTTTCCCACATAGGCAAACGCTAAAATTCAGATTTTAAATTTTAAAATCCGTTTAAAAATGACTACAGTCAAACCTCGGTTATCCGGCACTCCAGTTATCCGGCACCCTCGGTTATCCGGCACTCCAGTTATCCGGCACCCTCGGTTATCCGGCACCCTGAGGCCGGTCCCCGGGGGTGCCGGATAACCGAGTTTGACTGTAATAAAAAAAAATTTAGGTAGGTCGTTACCGTTGAATATTTTGAGAGATAGTTTTCAACTCTTATAAAATCGAAAAAAATTTAGGTCGATTTCAAGATTTTTGGGTTATTCACCAAAATCTAAAAAAACGGAATTGTTAGAACTTGTAAGATTTAAAAAACGCAAAAAACAGATTTGAAAATTTTTGATTCTGGGCTGAGCGGAGGGTCCTTAGGGCGATTAGTGTAGTCTTGGCTTTATTAGAGAGTGGGTTTCAATTAGAGCATATACGGTATTTTTTTACTGCTAAAATTCCATACTCAAGTTAACTAGCAAGCTAAACTAGTAAGTACTAGGCTTAGGACCATAGGTTTAGGCTGAGGGCCTGGCCATTACTAAAAAGAGCTTTTGAATTTTTTTTTTGAAAAATGGTGGTTTTAGGTAGTCCTAAAAAATTATTGGGGAGTGGGGTATACTGCACTAGCTTGGGGGGGGTGTTTGTCGGTTGCTGGTGGTTAGTTATAAGGCAGTAGCGTCAAACAATCATAAATAAAGAATTTAACCTAATGTCACCTACCTTTAACATAACATCCTTTGCGACACTATAAAATACACTAAAAGATATTTCTTGAAAGTTGGACCAGCATTTTGGGTTCATAGCTACTCTTCTCCAACGCTTACACACCAGTTCTGCACTGAGACGGTCCAAAAAAGATATATTTTGAAATATCATTGCCTAAACATTTTCTTTATTATAATTTTACTTAAAGTGAAAACTCACTAATTCATCATTAGCTAGTAGATTAGTGTAGTCTTTTTTACATACGCAACTTGTGGACGAAGTTAAAGCTAGTGCATCCCACTCACTGCTAATGCGTTTGAATTTCTTAACATAGACCAGATACCCATTTGGTGATTTTTGTGCCTACCTTTGGAATTTCTGGAGAAATGACTTCTTGAGAATGCCTTTTGGATTTACTCATTTCCAAATTTCTTGAACTTCAAAGCAGTCGTTTTCATATGAGTTATTTAATTCAAAAGTAGCAAAATGCCAGAGAAAAGATTGTTGTAATTGCAGACGCCAAACAACTTGGAATTCAAGTGTATAAGCCCAATTTTCGGCCAGTTTTGGCAAACTTATGTCGCATATCTTTCCAGAACCCTAAAATTCAACATCTTAGCTCTCTTTTAAGCACAATAAGTGGCAAAAAAAGTTTTTAAGTCCCTCCAAATTGGAGATGGTGGACTTTAGCCTGGATTTGTGGTGGGTTTTGTGTTCAAGCCCAATTTGGTGGTACCCAGGTGGTACTCAGGTAGTGGTATCAAGGTGGTGGTACCCAGGTTGGTTGTCTCCAGGTGGTGCCCAGGTAGTGGTGCCCGGGTGGTGGCATTCAGGTGGTGGTACTCAGATGGCTGAGCTTGGGAATACATTAAAGTTGTATTAACCCTAAGGAAGGCAATAAAGTAAAAAAATGTGGAAAGAGATTTTGTTGGATCCTGAAATTATGGATTAATAGCTTTTTCCAAAAAAAAGTGCAGGCTTACTCCTGTCAACGAAAAGAAACGAAACAGGGTAAAACTTATCGAGGATAGTTCTGCCAAGTCCGCCTCATTAAACAAACCGAGAGAATACGGGGTAGTAACAAAGTGATCTTATGTCCGATTTTAAGAGCTTTTCATCAGCTTTTCATTGATGCCTATACGCACTACGTACCAAATTACCAGACAGCCAGTTAAAATTTGACTTGCAATAGAACACTTGACAATTACGTGTAAAGGAAGAAAAGATTCAGAAATAAAAATAATAATAAATATATAAAAAAAAATATTTTTTTTAACAAAATTGTAATAATTTTTTTTTTATATTTCAAGACGCCCGTGGCGCTTGTTTCGCTGGTATTTTATATTATCCTATTAAAGGTTAAAATACAGTCGAAACTCGGTATAACATACACCCGATATAACATACGGCTGAGAATGATTTGGTTGGACTGAATAAAATTAAGGCAAAGTGACACTCGATATAACATACACTCGCTATAACATACCCTCGATATAACATACGTCTGGGGTTAGTCCCGACACAGAAAATCCCACTCGATATAACATACACTCAACAACATTTTTGAATTGCCGCATAAATTCTTTTCTTTAGTCTAAAAATATTTTTTGTCAGTTTTGTCATTGTTCGATTTCTTTGTTGTGTTCTTTTTTTTTGATCTCTCTCATCATTTTGAAAATAATTTTTAGGCTAACCATGGACACTCCGAGCAAGAAGCGCCGAGTCATCACTCTGGAGGAAAAGAAGAAGTTTATCGAAGCTTCAGAAGAGAGAAAAAGCATGGCAGAAGTGAGGAAGCAATTCGGTCTCTCAAAAAAGGACAGTGCAAACGATTCTCAGAGAAAAGGCAGCAATCCTTAGCGCAATCAACGAAGGTGGCGAAGCTAAGCGGGCCAAAATAAGAGCACCAAATCAATTTCAGATTATTTTGCTCCTGAAGAATGATTTGAATGATAAGAATGACTAACATCCTTGTTATTGTTCTGCTATCCAACATCCTTGTTATTGTTTTTGCTTCCAACATCCTTGGAAATGTTTTGCAATTGTTTTCGGAAATGTTTGTATTAGAATAAAACTCTCTAGATAAATCGTATGACAAATGTTAACACTCGATATAACATACGGCTTCCAATGTCAGTCAATAAATACACTCGATATAACATACATTCGGTATAACATACGACACGATATAACATACGGCTGGGGTCGGTCCCTCGGGTGTATGTTATATCGAGTTTCGACTGTACCTATTTTAAAGATGCGTATCCGTGTGTTATTTGAAAATAACTTTAGAAAAATAATGGTGACCCGCAGTAGCTTTTATTGTAAAATTTGAAGTCAGCAATAAGGATGGCTGCCAACTGGGATGGCCGCCAAGTGGGGGCCGCCAATCAGTTTGGCCGCCAACTGGGGGTCGTTTGTTAAAGTCGTATAGTATGTTTTCGTGGTGAAGTCTCAGCTTGAGATTGTAAGGCTCACATTTTTGAGTTTTTTATAGTTTCTGTGGAACATAACCTTAATAGAGCATAAATCTGCCCCCCGCAGGGGGGCAGATTTAACTGGGGGGTTGGCCAGTTAGAAACGGTTTTTTGAAACGGTTGTACTACCAAGAAATTTATGCCATTTCTTGTTGCTTGATTTCATTTTTTAAATGATTCTTATCTGGTGTTACATCCGGTGTTATCCGGTGTTATGTTCTTACGGTTTTTTTCAATCCACACTGTTATCTACACACCAAAAAATTGTCTAATTGAACAATGTCTTACTGCCGAACCTCCTTTAACTTTTGTCCGCTTTAACTTTTTTCTTCTACTTTCAAACTATTCTAACGTTTTTTTTTCGAAGAAAGGACCTTGAGAACAGATAAAATAGCTTTACAGAAATGCAAAAATTTTGAAAACTCGCTACGTGCGGGACCTCATCGTGGATATCCGACTTCCTACCTCTCTTGTGAGCGCTTGTTTAAATGAAAGTTTATGTTCTAAACGAAATTTCTTTGCATCAATCTTCCCAACTTACTACAATAGGTCTCTTTTTTAGCGAAAGGTATAATAAAGCTCTACGCAAAGCCCCAATCCTACTTCAAAGCAGAAAGTCAAGTCAGTTCCGTATAATGAGTTCCAAATTGAGAAGGGATCAGAGGGAAAAGGTTTGCGAATTAGTGATGTTTAAATGGTAACAGGATGATTTTTGTTTGCAGATTCAGCGGTTTATTGCCTTCACACAATCTTCGGAGACGGTGGCCATGACTTATTTGAATGATGCTAACTGGAATCTTCAAAACGCGTAAGTTATTTACATTTGCATACATTTGCAACAATGATTCATAAGTAGTACTTGTCATTTACAAATCAGATGTAATTTTTAGATGCTATGCTTATTTTGAAAATCCGAATAAAGCTTTGAAGACCAATGCCTTGCCGGATCTCCGCAAGGTCGACGCATTCTTTGCTCGATACGCCAATGGTAGGTTAAGTACTTTTTTCTCTTTCATGGTTCAAAAATCTAGACACCCTCCCCTTGATGGATTAGAGATGCGCGCACTCACTTACCTTAGACATAATTCCGAGCAAGACTCTTGATCAAAAATGCATTTAGAGGCTCTTTTTGCCCAGCTCCAGTGACCAAAACATGGTAAAACAGCCAAATGGTCGAAATTTCAAAATGCCCAAAACTCAATTTTTTATTGACCAGAACACAAAAATAATGTCTTTTTGAACTTCTGAGGTGATTTTAGGTTGATATAGGGTGTTTGGAAACACTTAAAAAAATTTCATTTGGGGGGTATACTCCGGTAGGGTCGCGTCTTCTCAAGGATCTGAATGTGAATGCCACTGATCGAGTGGTTTTAGCATTAGCTTGGAAGCTGGCAGCAGAGAAGCAGTGCGAATTCAGCAAAGAGGAGTTTCGTCGAGGGATGAATGAGCTGGAGTAACATGCGAGAATAAAACGAAAATAATTTTTTTCTGTTAAGGGTGGATTCATTAGAGAAGTTGAAGGAACGCTTGCCGCGATTGAAAGCAGTGATTCAAGCCGGAAAGGTCAATTGGAACAAAAAAGGCTGGAGCTACTGAGGAACATCAGGATAGAGCAAATGGCAGCCGATGGTCGAGACGACGAAGAAGGAGCTGTATTTTTCGAAAATGAAGAAAATGTTCAAGATGTTGGAGATGATGAAATGTTATTGGTTGATGTTTGAATTGTCCTGGCTTGATGTAGTAAAAAGTTTTTATTTGAATACTTAGTTGGTATCTCTCAGCATAATTGGTATTTCTTATTTCCTAATTCAAGACAAGGGCTCGTTTATTAGAGGGAGCCCGCTTATTTTTCAACCATCCCGTAGGGGGGCCCGTTTATTAGAGAGTGCCCGTTTAATAAAGAGGGCCCGTTTAATAGAGTAAATACGGTAATAACAACAAAAAGTCTTAAATTGTTCAAGCGTCTCTCCTTTCTTACGATGGATAGTCCAGATCATTGACATCCAATTCTTCACGGAATATATTTTCTTTTTTCAATGGCAAATTGATCTGATGAAACTACTGTAATCGAAAACATGCTGCCTTAATTTGATTTTATCAAAATATCGATTTTATCAAAATATTTAGTATCAAAATATCGACGAAAATCTGTTATAATACCTGTCCAGTCAACCGTAGCTTCTCGCACATGAATTTCGTCATCAATTCCTGCATCAGTTTTGTTTTGAAAGAATAACTGACAATTGTGCAAGCTGTCCGACGCCATCCCAAAATAACGGCCACTATGCAGGTTGATTATCTCGGTTACGATTTGGAGTCGAATTGAGACTAAAGAACATAAAATCATAAAGAGATACAAAAATGTATTCAAAATCTACCTTTCTTTGTGCAAAGTTGACCAGTAAGCTCGCTTAGAATTTTTCCTTTGGACCAAATCCTTCAAATTTTTTGACCATTTCAAACTTGGATGCCAGAGAGATAGTGAAGCAACCTGGCCGACTCATTTTGACATTTTGCAAATGAAAAAAGCTACCCTGAAACACAAAAAATTGTGCTAATAAAAGTGTCAATTAACTACCTTAACGCGTTTCAGATATATCTTCAGATCTCTAAACTATTGCATTGTTTTACTGTGTTTTTTTTAAATAAATACATTTCAAGCACTTTCATAGACTTTTTGATATCCTTCAGCGTCACAGGACAGAAATGGCCAATATGCAGGTTGAATTTGATTTTCTGAAGAAAATCAAAGTACTCGCTCATGTTTTTTCTCAACGACCAAAGAAGGAACAACCACAACTGTCACAGAGGAAGCATCTTTGAAACTGAGAGCCATTTCCACATTGCCAAGATTGTAGAGTTGGTCTTTTGGAGGACCCACAACTGAGACACTCTTGAGAAGAACTGTTACACCCTTGAAAACCAAAAACATTAATACGATAGAAACAACCGTATATTACCAGAAGGGACATGAATGATAAAAAAATTTCTGTCGAAAGAAGAATTGAGGCAATTAGTAGACGTTGAAACTACAAAAGCGTCACGATACTTGTCCCAAGCGCTGAGCTGAATGGAGTGGATTTTCGCCATCACTTCCAACAACGGTTCTAATCTTGTGCTTCTTGTCGTAAGTAATCACATCTTACATGCATACCACCTGCAGCAATAGATCACTATAAAGATATTTTCGGTTCGGCTGATACGGCAAAAATTCAAAAGTGTTACACATATTGCTCCCCGACAATCAATTTTGTAATAGAACGGAAAGTTGAGAGAATAGAGCGTCTTCTTCTTTTTGATGGTGTGAGAGCGCCTTGCAAGTCCTTCGACACAGAGCTAACATCAAGCAAACAACCACCCTGCAGGTCGTCCATGATTGAATCATCTAGTTGTGAATTCAGCATATTTACGGTCGCAACATCTGAAATAAAAAAAGTTGTCTGAAAGTATTTGCAAAAATAACTCAGAAAAATGATTTCTCACCTTTATTCGAACCAAAACTGCCACAACGCGGGTTCTCAAGCATAGAGTCTGCTTCCGCCTTTTTTCCACTCAAGCTTTTTGGCATCACCATAATTACTCAAAAAACTCATATGAATCTGATTGCAAATCGATTTTGACACATGAAACATAACACATGAGACGGATCGAAACACTTGAGACGTGGCAGTAAGCACATTTGATATAGCAGTTGAGATACTACACATAAATTACTACTATATGTGACATAATACAGAGGATCAGCGATACAAACAATGCCATAAAATGGACTTTTATTGACAAAAAATCAAACAATTAATTTTTAAAAGATTGTTGCAGACATCATTCAGCAGCTAAACATGCTATCACGACAGATAAAGAGGCAGCAACAGCGTCGAAGATCGAATACCACGCGGGTTAAGTACCTTGATTCTGCGAGACTTGATTTGAGACGCCACGAAGATGGGGCAAAGACTGAACTCAGACGATGATTTATATCAAACAGAAAAGAATGAAACAGTAACAGTAGCATGTATGACCACCACGCGGTTTCAGCTCTTTCATTGTTCGAGACTTCTATCGACACTACGAAGAAGATATAATAATGACCACCACGCGGGTTAAGAGGATTGATTCTTTACCCTTTTTACTACAGACATCACGGAGAAGGTAAGATACTGAACCCAAAAGTCTATATTGAAACATAGAAGAATGAAACAGTCGAAGTACCATGTATGACCACCACGCGTGTTCAGCACCTTAATTCTTCAAGACTTTGCTTCAGACGACGTAAAGCGGAACAAAAAAGACTAAACCAGGTACGATAGAGAAAGAGACAGCACATAAGACACAAACAGAAACTAAAATTGTGTTGAGGTGCGAAACGGACGATTGAAATTTATGAGATAATTGTAGAATCTATTCTTGAGGCATTCAGCAAGACATCAACAGAAAAAAAGTAGATGACCACCATTCGGGTTCACCCTTTTGATTTTTCGATGGACTTCAGATGTCCAGAAACAGAGCGACAGAGACCAAACGACAACAGTTCGTGATCAAAGCAAAACAAAATGTAACACTCACAGCTCACACACAGATGACCACCATGCGGGTTAAGCAGCTTGACACTTCGACCACTCCACTTAAGAATTCAGAAAGCAGAGAGAGAGACTGAACTAAAATAACTTTTAATCTAAGCATAAAAGAATCTAACACTAATAGCATCATAGAAGACCACAACGCGAGTTGAAACAATAGGACAACATTAGGATCAAACCTTTTAAACTGTTAGGTGCTAAGTTTATAGCGGTCACGCCATGGGACAAACTAACTAGTCGATACTAGGTAGGTATTTCAATTTTTTCAAGTACCTCGTTCCACTACGTGTAGTTCCACAAGTCGTAAGCACTCCTACTTTACCAGTTATTTCTGAAAACTTTCTCAACTTTTTTTGAAATACTAGGGACACTAGGCACATGGCTGCTATTTTCCGAAACGATCAATAAAATCCCTATGGTTGGGCCGTCCTCACACTTACATGAACAAGCAGCAATCGAAAACCTCTAATGACGCACATCTCCTTTTATTCACCAATAAATCGATAATAATATCATGGACAATGAATAGAGTTGAACAATAATTCGGTCGAATGTTTTTCTTAGATCGATCAGTCAAGGCACAAGTAACAGCAAAATAGCAACCGGAACAGTCTGGTAAATCTATCCTCGCTTGCATTATCCAAAGCTTCAATAAGACCTTCATACATGTCCCACTTGATAGCATTGAATTTTATGTTGAGTGTTGAGCCTCATCAGAGGAATTAGCATCCTGCAACAATGATTCGACAAGCTAAGCATAATTCTTCTGTACTTCTCCCTACAAACAGAAAATGCCCAAGTGGTTTTAAAAATTAATGCATTACTTTTGGCAGTCCCTACTTTTGCCCCCTCATTCGACTTCCACGCATCGATTTTAACCCGACCAGCGAAATCAAAGGCGACTTCCTGTAGCATCACCAGAAGTTAACTAAACAAGCAAATGTAATTTTATAGACTAGAGCAGAGATTTCCTGATATCGATTTTTAGCATCTGATATGATAGTGATATGATATGAGCGCCTAAAATATCCGTCTGATATGATAGTGAAATTATGTGATATGATATGCCCCATCATATTATTCGGCATAAAATCATACCACCATCATATCAGATGAAAATTCCGGGAACTCATATCATATCACTATCATATCAGACGGAAATTTCGGACACCCATATCATATCACTATCAGATGGGAATACTTAACAATTTTGCGAAAATGACAGCCGACCCTCGATTTAACGATACCCTTTTTCCGAAAATTGGAAAAAAAGATCGGAAAAATCAGAATCCTAGCGATATTTGGGACTAGACTGGCGAATCACATTTGGCAAAAGACTTCGAAAATTGAGCTAAAGAAAGTGTCGGACCCAAGGCGGGAATGAACTTTTGGGGGTGCCGGATAAACGAGGTTTGACTGTAAGCAAAAAGTTGTTGTTTAATGTGTTCTAACTAAAAAGTAAAACTTCAATAGTTGAAAGATTTATTTACAAGTATTTGGAAACAATGGAAAAAGCAAAATACCCGTGTAAAACACGAATCATGCGGAAAATATGCACCGCGTGGAGCAAGAAGTTGCGACATCCGGTACATAAATAATTTTTTTGCAGTACAATAAATAAAAATAAATAAAGCTTATTTCTTTGGTTATTTAATTTAGGCATCACTGAGCATGGACAGTCTATGGAAAACTTGCTCCAAACTGTTTTGCGTCACAGAAAAGTCTTTGATTTGGAGCTTTTGATTGGGTTCCTCAGTATTAAATGGAAAGCGATCAGATATGGCTTGAGCTTGTCGGAACAGCTTGCTCCAGGTCCAACCATTTTGTCGGGGTATTTCCCAGTGCAAAACAGACATTATGGCTGAGTCTTGGGTCGGTGCGGACTGCAAAAACAATATTCTTAGGACATTTTATGCCATCAGCTGTTTACCTGGAACTCTTGCACAACAAGAGAATCTATTTTCTTATGAGCACCTGAACTTGGATTGGCTAGAGTAAAAGACAGCAGGAAACTGTCTCCATACCTAAACCATTTACATTTAATTGATCGTAAAAGCCCAGGTACACCCCCTCGAAAATTTTGTTTGACTTTTAAACAAAAGCACCCATTTTCAGCTGAATTTTTTTTTCTGAGGCACTTTAGTAGGTGAAAATTCCTCAGCAATCCGAATTATAAAGCAGAATTTGAAAAAAAATACTTAGTCGCTGAGATATGACCTTGAGTTGGAGTAAAGTTAAGTGGTCATTTTTTTAAATATTGACACTCCAACTTTAAATCATATCTCAGCGACTAAGTATTAGGTTGTCTTTTCACAGTCAAACGTTCAAATAAAGCAAAATTTCAAATTTTATTCAAAACATAAAGCATAAAAATTAATCAACAAAATAATCTCCATCAAATTCCACAACTTTCTCCCGGCGTTCTTGAAGACTACTGATTCCCTTGACATAAAATCCGGCTGGCTTTGAAGAAAAGAAACGATCAATATCTTCTGAAATTGCAACATAACGTGGCGAATATGATTGCTATCCATCTAAAAACAATAAACAATATGAGCTGAGCAAAAAAATGAAAGAAAAACTGAAAAACATTGCAAAATAAACACAGAGAACTTTTTAAATCTGTACAAAATTTTCAACAGGGGGACCAAGGCAACGCGGTGCGAACTTTTGAGACAACCTAATATTTTTTTTAAATTCTGCTTTATAATTCGGATTGGTGAGGAATTTTCACCTACTGGAGTGCCTCAGAATAAAAATTTTCAGCTGAAAATGGGTACTTTTATTTAAAAGTACAAAAAAATTTTCGAGGGGGGGGGGTGCACTTGGGATACTGTCTTAGTTGATATTTATGAACCTGGCCTTTTCACATTCCATAAAAAAGGACCACCCTCCAAATGCATATGCTCCTTTTTTTCTTGCATAGAGTCTCACCATGTTTTTTTTTCTATTAAAAACTCTAACTTGTTTTTTAAGTGCTGACTTGTGCCCACACCAATCAGGGATCCTTTGTGCATGAAGCCTATTTTGTCGCACAAGCTTTCACATTCTTCCATGCTGCAATAATTTTTAATTGTGTTTATTTGATAAATGTTATCATATTTTTATTTTTTAAGAACTTTTTAAGTGCAATCAAACTTAGGGTTGGGTAATTTTGGAGTTTTTCTCCGGAGAAAAAACCGTTAGTTGCCCGGAGAATCCTGGGTAATAAACATTACCCATTGATATAGTGACCACATCTTTTAAAAAGTGGACGCGGCCCGTCTGCTGTCCATGTGTTTTTGGCCGGTCGTCCTATTTTTTTCACCAGCGCGGTGGCCTTCGGCCAATTAGGACGGCCGTCTGCTAGCCGTCCTAATTTTTTCTTTGCTGGCCATCCACCGTCCCGTCCTATAGAAAAAACTTTCTGCCAGTCTTCGGCCGTCCGTCCGTAACCCGTCTAGTCAAAGCCAGCCCCGACCAGACGGGACCGAGGACGGGCCGGGCCCGGACACGGCGCGGTCACTATGCCCATTGGTCAATCCCAATCAAACTTCGATATAGTGTAGGGGCGATACGTAAAAATGGCCGCGTTTGGGGAAAAAGTGCCCGCGTTTTTCGTTCTAGTCAAAAAGCGAAAATGTGCCCGCTTTTTGTGAAAAGCGGCCGCTTCTAGATAAATCCTGTTATATTCATTATGCTTTATATAAAGCGTAATTCTTGTAGCTGAAACCGCAGTATTTTGGCAGTAAAGGGATGGTATATTATACGGTCGCCAAAATATGCCGACTCAGTCCTTTTTATAGAAGGGTTTCACAAAAAAGCGTGCACTTTTTCACAAAAAGCAGGCACATGGCCCTATTCACCTTTAGGTGCCCACATTTTTTGCCTTGGTCCCCCTTTTTTTTTAATTGCCTTGGTTCCGTTGTCCATTAGAGTTATTTCAATATTGACATGACCACCTTCAAAACAACAGGGGGACCAAGGCAAAAAATGTGGGCACCTAAAGGTGAATAGGGCCGGGCACATTTTCGCCTTTTTGACTAGAACGAAAAAAAGCGAGCACTTTTCAACATAAAGCAGACAATTTTTCCCCAGATGCGGGCATTTTTCCAACTTTTTTTTTATTAACCTATAGTGTAGTCCACGGCCACACCCCCAAAATTCAAAATCATAATCACTTTCGAAATTTGGCGCGAAAATCAAAATTCACGAAAATTGTGGTTTCTAACCATAACTTTTCTATTACAGTTTCTGATTGAATTTCTTAAGCATTTCAGCAAGCTCTTAGGTCTATCAGATTCCCAGTTTCATGGGCTTTCAAATGAGCCATCACTTGCTACAATACGCTACGGAAAATCAGCATTTCAAAACGATTTTAGGAAAAAAGAGGACAATTTTTTTCCTGTATAGTGCTTTAAAACAGGTTTTGCGTAGCCATTCCTCACTTAATTCCTCAATTTTTTTTTCATCTATCAGATAGAGCAAGAAATTTGCTACATATCTGTCCAAAAAATTGTTAAAAAAATGCGCATTTTCGACAGTTCATGCGGGGCCAATAAAAAAAGTACCAAAACGACCATTTTTGACTAGAAAAAATGAGTTGTTGGCTATAAAGTATTTCTAGTCGTAGATTTTGTGTTCTATCAAAAATTTGTCTGGTGGTCTTGTAGTGGAGATACTGGGCTACATTTTGGTGTAACAAGTGTTGCCAAAAACTGTTGTTTTCGGCTTTTCCTCTGTGCCACAAATTTTGACTACATTTTTTTCTTGTATTCAGGTATACGAATATGGTCCAAACAAGGCGTCAAACAGAAGTGAAAACCGTCGAAAATTCGCTGAACATCATGAAAGCAAATGCAACAGAAACTGCAAGAAGTGCAAAGAAGAGAAAAAGTCAACAAAGGCAAGCAAAAGCACTTCAACTAGCATCTGCGAGAATATCTCAACTAGGTAGGAATCGTTAATTCAGTTGTTTATGCTTAACTTTATTTCGTACCAGGAATTGCAAAATTCGTTTCAAATTCTTCAAAAGCGCCTTGGAATTATCATGCCAGTGCAGCCATCCACTCATCGCGTGTCATTGTCACCAATGGAAGATGTCCGGTTGTGCAGTGGAAAGCTGTCGAGCCAGCAACGTCGTGACTTGAAAAGTGCACTGGGAAAGGTAATTTTTTTTCTCAAAATTTATTAAAAAGAGCTATTTTTGCTTTTCTAGTTAGGCAAAGACATGTTTGTGCCGACTGAAAAAGTGAAGAATCTAGTCCACACAAAGCATTTCGTTACTTAGCCTGTGGAGCAGTTGCTGGGATGGGTAAGACAATTTTAGGATTTGCTGAACTGACGGAAAACCTTGCTGTTTCAGCACTCGATTTGAGTCTCTATCCATTAGACACGATTAAAACCAGAGTTCAAAGCAAACAGGTGTCTGGATCACCTATTTTTTCTAGTATATTATTCTTTTAAGGGATTCAAAGCAGCTGGCGGGTTCAAACACATCTACAGAGGAATGTCATCAGTGGCTCTTGGCTCTGCTCCTGGCTCTGCAATCTTCTTTCTCACCTACTCTTCAACGAAGCATTGGATTGAAAATGACTGTAGGTATTTCCTCACGTAACTATCTCATTATTTCTTAAATCCCCCTGCTTTCAGCTCCTTTGTGCGACGCTCTCAGAGCTTCCGTGGGAGAGGTATCTGCATGCTTAGTCCATGTCCCGACAGAATTGATCAAGCAAAGAGCACAAGTTGTATCAGGCCCACAGTCTTCCATCGCTGCAATTGTTAGGAAACTATATTTAGCAAAAGGGCTTTTACAGGGGATATGCCAGGTATACATTGCTAATAATATGAAGAGACATTTGACTTTTATCTTTTCAGCATTGTGTTCAGAGAGATTCCGTTTTCATTGGGGGAATGCTGTCAGAATAGTCGATCGTGAATGGAGATGAACGAAGGTTCTCGTCACCAGGAAGTAGAGAAAAGACCTTACAGAAAATTATTCAAGAATGTTATGTAAGAAATGTTGTTTTCGATCTTGATGTGGAAGTGGCTGGTGATGTCTAATAAAGCGTTTGCTAAAATTGGTACTAGTTCTTGAAAGTAGTCAAGATAACACATCCGTGTATTCAAAAACACGTGAAAATACCATAGCGACAAAAAGGTTTTTTGAATTTCTTGGCGTTTTGTTTTTCTTAAAGTGATTATGATTTTGAATTTTGTGGCGTGTACGATTTCAAAAATCGCTGATGGAGTAATTTTCCCTTCAAGACAAAAATTAGAATTTTTCTAAAATTTCTTTATTTTCCGTCAATTAGATGTTGAACTAAAAATGGAAAGTTAAACAACATTTTTATTATTCAATTGGCCATGTTTAGGCTCAAACGAAAGCTGAGAGTCAGCTCTACACGGTAAAAGTTTAGATTATGGGCTTTCAGCTCCGCAAAAAATCTTGTCAGAAAAATAAGTATTTGGTATTTCCCTGCTGGCCAAACTTTTAAAGGAGACTTTCTGAGAAAATGATAAAGTTACAGATAACGATTTATCACGATTTTTTTTCAAAATTTTTCTGTGATGTCCATCATGTTCTACTACTCTTTTAAGCAACTTTCAAAAAGACAGTCCGTGTGAATCATGAATATTGACCGAACATAAACATTTTAAAAAATTCACTCAAAAATTTTCTTTGTTAGCACCATTCTGCTACATGTCAACTCAGACACCGGATTCGTGCTCAGCATGGTCCATTTGTCATGTTCTGGACTTTTTTGTAAGAAATATGAGCACTTCAATACCTCAAAAGAAAGCGCAATTCAAGCCGGTTTTAATGAAACTAAATGTTTATGAAAACATTGTTAGGAAATGAGTTGAAAAACACTGAAAGCGTAATGGTGCTAACAGAGAAAAATTTTTGAGTGAATTTTTTAAAATGTATATATTCGGTCAATATTTATGATTCACACGGACTGTCTTTTATTTTCCGGTTGTAGTTTCTGACATCATATAGTTGAGGTTAGGGCTACCGAATGAGCTATTGACTGAGTAAATATTGCTTCAAAAACTCAGAAAAAATTTTAAAAATCCGCCCAAGAATCCTCACTCGAATTTGATGCGAATGCTTGGGCGGATTCTTTCTTTTTTATCTCAATTTTTCAAACAACATTTACTTTATCAATGGCTCATTCTGTAACCCTGAATCTTAGCTACGAGATGGTACCGACAGAATAAATTTTTAAAAATTAAAAAAAAGAAAAGTCATGGCCATTTTTGTGTGACAAATCTGATTTAGCATCCGCAAACAGCCTCCTCATTGTGTTTTTGCCTTAAAAGCGTCAAAAATTGACCATATTTTGCTTGCGACCATATTGACCATTTTGACCATTTGACCATATTGCTCGGGCACTTCTTTAGTTCCCCCCCCCATACCCGGATTTTTTAAAAAGTGACCCAAAATCACTTCCCGAACTTATTTTTTCTGCTCTACACGATAAAAGAAGAATTTCTGAACACTTTCTGATAAAAACTTGAATTTTGTCAAAAAAATTTGCCTCCCGCCTCTCAGGAGTAGATGGTCATTTTGGGGTACTTTTCACCAAATTTTAGCATTTTTCGAGTCGAATGGAGGTAAAAATAATAAATTTTGAACAGGTTTTTACTTCTGGGGTGGTAGTAACAATCAAAATATCCGCGGATATTTATCCGGAGATAGGGATAAATATCCGCGGATAAAATCCGTAGTAACAATCAAAAATCCGCGGATAAATATCCGTATCCGCGGATTTTATCCTTAGCCTGGTCGGGGGCAGGATAAATCCGTGGATAAATTTTTTTATGTTTTTGAAATTTTTTCAAATAGTGATATGCTTCAAAACATTCAGAGATGGTCTATAAGCTACTTCAAACACGCGTTTTGTTGTTTAACTTTACCTTAACTCGGCCTTAACTCTGAAATTATAGTCAAAAAACGAGGGGTTGGGGGATTATTAGAGGTTATACCGTACTCGATCAATTTATATCATTATCAATTTGTTTGTTATATTGTTGTCCCTTTTTTCGATACAATGATAACATAGGTTTTCAGGCGTTTTACAAATATGCCAAGAACATTAATTAAAAAAATATGAGATGCCTGAGACACGAGAAATTTTTTTTACAAAAGTGGAAGATTGAAAACATATATGAATATGGAATTTTTTAATCTTGTATATTTTCACTTATTTCTCTTCCTCCCGTTGCATATAATCCAAATGTTTTTTGAAAAATTGGGCGCCTAGATCGAAGAATTCTTTAGCCCTGTCAAGGACTCTATCTAACTTATTAGAGTTCTGGAGCTCTTGTTGCAGCACATGAGATGAGATGGTGAATTAAAATATATGTTTAGGCATAAATTGATTATTTCCTTATGTATAATAGACAGAAAAAAGTATGAAAAAATATTAGAATTTTTTTTGAAAAGACAGAAAAGTAGTACGAAATGAAATTATATGAAATAAATAACAATACGAATATTTATCCGCAGATTTTATCCGCGGATAAATCCGCGGATTTATCTTTAGCTGCGGATAAATCCGCGGATTTTATCCGTATCCGCGGATATTTCTATCCGCGATTGTTACTACGGGTTTTTATCCGCGGATATTTCTATCCGCGGATTTTATCTGTATCCGCGGATTTTATCCGTTGATTGTTACTACCACCCCTGGGGCCTACCGCATATAGAAACTCTGATATGCATATTTTTTATGCATCCAGAGTCACTTTCGAGCGATTTGTGTCTAAGGTATGTGGGTGTGCTTATCTCAACTCCAAGCAACCAAGCCCTCGAAGGGGGCGCAGGGGGCTTGGTCGGTTAGACATGCGCGCACTCACTTACCTTAGACAAAATTCTGAGCAAGACTATTGATCAAAAATGCATTTAGAGAGTTTTTTTCGCCCAGCTCCAGCAAGAAAAATGTGATAAATCACCCAAAAATGTCCCTAAAATACCCCAAAAAGGCCACCGCTGAGGGGTGGGAGGCAAATTTTTTTGACAAAATTCAAATTTTTTTATTCAGAAAGTGTTTAGAAATGCTTCTCGTATCTTGTTGAGCAGAAAAAATGAGTTTGGGGGTGGTTTTTGGTCACTTTTTAAAAAATCCGGGTATGGGGGGGGGACTAAAGAAGTACCATTGCTCGCGAGTCGCGACCTCCATTGTGTGTGCTCTGTCAAACATTCCCACACTTTTTTCAAAGCTATTTTACCTGTGAGAAGTAAGGAGAATAGCAACTCCGTGTTGGCGAATAGCCAACAACAATTGCCAAATAGCCCTTCTAGTTTTGGGGTCGATTCCAACAGTGGGTTCATCCAACATTATCAGGGCAGCTTCGGACACCAAAGTGACTCCAATGGACAGACGACGTTTCTGGCCTCCACTATAGCTGCTGACCAATTTATCGGCCATGTTGGCCATGTGAATCACCTTGAACAGCTCGTCCACATACATCTTTACATTTCTTATACCATTTAGACTGGCTAGTAGGGTTAGTATTTCGCGTCCAGTCAATTCCATAGCCAGATTATCAAATTGTGGGCAGTAACCAATGCAGGGAGATCGATGCACATCCACACCTCCAATCACTGCACTTCCATGGCTGGCCAAAATCTGGCCAGAGAGAATGTCGAAAGTTGTGGTCTTGCCGGCTCCATTGACACCTTAAATTGAGGAGATGGATTTTTAAATGGAAAATTGCTTTTATTTTTGGTCGGTTCAAGAATTCAATTTACAGTCAACCCCAGGGTGACCAACTCAAATTTTGAAAATAACGGCAACATGTTCCAAAATAACGGCATTCCAAATAGAAGAATCCAAAAATAACGGCATTTTTTAATTTAATAATACAAAACTAGACAAAATGTCATTATTTTCAAAAAAAAATAACGGCAAAATTGTGCGAAATAACGGCAATGCCACTAAATAACGGCAAGTTGGTCACCCTGGTCAACCCTTGATAAACTGGCATTTCTGGAGACCGACCTAGGGGGCGGGGTGAAAATTCCACGGAGTTTCTATTTTTGACGTCTCAGCTAGGCAAAAACAGAATTCAGGCACTGGAATCGTGTTTAGCATGGTCAATTTGCATGGTTTTTATTCCAACTTTTCTTCAAATATAATCTTACTGACAAATTTTAAATTCCTTTCGAGACAACAATCATTTGAAAAATCCAATATTTTGAATTTCACTTGAATTATTAATTTTAAGAGCATTTTGGTATGCAAATCGACCATGTTGAACACGAATCTAGTGTTAAAATTAGGTTTTTGGCTAGCACAGACGTCGAAAATGAAAAAAAATCTTTCAAAAAATTGGGGATTCCTCTCCTGCTTTTTGGAGTGCCGATTTATCAAGGGTCATTTTTCATCAGGGGTTGACTGTATTTGAATTCATGATTTACCGAGCAGTCCAAAACACTCCATGGGCTTGATTCCAAAAGTGAGGTTGTTCACGGCACATAGATCGCCGTAGTTCTTGGAGAGACGGCAAACTGCAAGGGCTAGGTCGTCAGGACCACTTTCCTCCACCATTCTACGCTCTTTAGTGACATCCTCCTGCTCTTGCATGGCATTTGTGGTCTTAAATTGATGTGAGTTGTTATTTTCGGATAGGTAGTTGGTAAATAAAAATATACAAGGGACCACAGGCGCCTATCGGCGCCTCTATAGTATTTCGAAATTTCAATGAGGGGCTATGACTTCATTCATAAAAATAGGTATATCCCCTATTAGAACTCATTTTTCGCCTGTTCTTTTTCTAAAACGAAAGCTGACATTCTGGGGAACACGATGGTATTAGCGACAAAAGTGATTTCGCTATCTACGACCCGTTCTGGCCTTCGAAGTAAAAAAGCGTTAACCACCCACCCACCCACACATGCCAAATACTATATAAGATTTCAAGTAAAATTAGTCCAGAGACAGGATTTCACAGCATACCAATTTGTCAAAAACGCAATCTATATTGACATCGGGCTTCTGGAAATTTTTCTCTCATAAAAACGACGTTTCGGGAATAAAAAAATTAAAACTTTAAAAAATATACTTCATTCTGGCAAAAAATATGTTAAAATGAACTACCATTGTTGGCTTTTTCTGCCACAAGTTGTGCCATGCAAGTGCCACTCGTTTCGACTGCAACCCCATGAAAATGGTGGAGTAGAGAGCAGTTGAGCCAACCATTGAATACACAGCACCAGATATTTGACTCCAAGTCCATGAGCTTTTGAGGAAAAAAAGAGTGAGCAATGGGTTGTAAAGACTGCAAGTAGGCAAAACAGCATCTAACACTGGCTCCAATATGTCACGCAGTCGAGGGTTGAGGCCTCCGGCCGCAAAGATGGCTATTTTCAATATGAAACTGCAAATACGGTTTATTTCTTCACATTACATGCAACATGGGCATGGCCAGAATTCCGCGGATAATCTATTTTTGACGTCTCCACTAGGCAAAAACAAAACTTTAGCAACGGATTCCCATTTACAGTAGCGGAAAAAAGTGATGACTCAAGCGCTATTTTCATGAAAATCATCGTTTATTTTGATTAAAAAATATACATTGCGAAAAAGCGTAAATGGCATATGGAGCTACATTTTCTTGGCTACATTTTGACTACAAAACTGCTTATATATGCACTTTCCCCCAACTGTCAAATTACATCTGTTTGAAACACCTTCATTTCTTAGGCGGAAAAAAGTGACCACTCAAAACACTGTTTGTTGGCAAATATCACGAAACTGTTCAAAAATAAGCAGCATTTCTGACAATAAATCTTTATTCAGCACTAATACTTTGTCGCATAACCCTTCGCATCAATGACAGCCTGACAACGACGAGGCATAGACTCAACAAGTTTGATAACAACATCAATAGAAATTTTCTTCCACTCTTCCTCGAGAACCTTGAACAAAGTGGCAGTTTTGGTGAAATTTCTGGCCCGAATTCTTCTGTCCAGCTCCTCCCAGAGATGCTCGATCGGATTCAGGTCGGGAGACTGCGATGGCCACTCCAAAACTTCCACTTCATTGTCGACGAACCACTGCTTGACCAACTTGGAGGTGTGCTTTGGATCGTTATCCTGCTGAAAGATCCAGTCGGAACCGAGACAAGTGATGGCGTGCTCCAGCATATTGTCTTCCAGAATCTTCTTGTAGTCTTTGGCATACATTGTTCCTTCGACTCGGACCAGTGGACCCAGACCATCACGCGAAAATGCACCTTAAACCAACCACCTTAAATCTAGCAATGATTTTCCATTCTTACCCATATCATAACCGACCCTCCACCATGTTTGACAGTCGGAACCTGGTATTTTGGATTGTTTCGCTGGCCAGGAGGACGTCGGACGTAACGAATGCCATCGGAAGAGAACAGATTGAACTTGCTTTCATCGCTCCAGAGCACTCTTCCCCAATCAGCAACAGACCAATCCAGATGAGCACGGGCGAACTTCAAACGAGCCTTCACATTCTTTTTTGAAATCCACGGCTTTTTCTTCTTTTCTTCTTTATACCAATCATCAGAAAAACGTTGCGGCACAAAATAAACACTTACTTGAGAATATTCCTGGCTGTTCGTGTGGTGATTCCGAGCTTGAGACGATCATTCGCATATTTGGTCACATCAGAAGCTGTCTTCTTTGGATCCTCTTTGACAATTTTGGCAAGCACCCGATCATTTCTTTCAGTCGACTTGCGAGGACGGCCACTTCTCGGAAGGTTGGAAACGGATTTTGACTCACGGAAGCGCTTGTAGACCCTCGAAACCGTCTTCTGGCCAACTTTGAACAGAGCAGCCACAGCACGATCAGTTGAACCGCCTTCCTTAGCACGAACGATAGCTTCTTTCACATCGGGCACCAGTTCTTTGCGAGCCATTTAGTCTAAACAGCAGTTTTGTAAGCAAAGATGACAAAATAAATCAAACACAGCAAAAATACACTAAAATCCAACAAACAGTGTTTTGAGTCGTCACTTTTTTCCGCCTAAGAAATGAAGGTGTTTCAAACAGATGTAATTTGACAGTTGGGGAAAAGTGCATATATAAGCAGTTTTGTAGTCAAAATGTAGCCAAGAGAATGTAGCTCCATATGCCATTTACGCTTTTTCGCAATGTATATTTTTTAATCAAAATAAACGATGATTTTCATGAAAATAGCGCTTGAGTCATCACTTTTTTCCGCTACTGTAGCATGGTCGATTTGCATACAAAGGTGGTCAACATATTCGCTCTTCGATGGGCACCCCCTCCCTTAAAGGGGCATGCCCACGCCAATAAGAGGTGGCGCCCGGGAATTCAAAATTTTTTCCTAATCATTGAACTTCTGTACGGATTTTTCAACTTGGTTTCTAACAAAACTTTACCTAAAATTAAATTCTAGGCCTTGTTTTGTTAAAAACCAAGTTGAAAAGTCCGTACATAAATTCAATGATTAGGAAAATTTTGAACTCCCGCGCACCACCTCTTATTAGCGTGAGCGTGCTCCCTTAGAAAAAATCAATTTGACTTGATTTTTTAATGCAAAATACTTTCTTGAAATAAATTTGAAAGTTGACAGTAATCTTCAATCTGAAAAAGGTAGATTTGCAAAGTATGCTCAACACGAATCCGGTATTACCATTTTTGGTTTTGCCTATCGGGGATTTTAAAATAAGATGTCTCTGCGGAATCCTCCCTAAAATGAATTATTTCTCTTTCTGAGTCTTTTTAAAAAGGTTGCATGTCAAATCTCTACGACCTTTTTATGTTTTTCTCAAGACTGCCTGGTTTAAAAATAGTTATTGTACCTAGTCACTCCTAGCACAATGATCAAAATACTGCTCGCCGTCGATGCAGACTTAAACACACAGGAGCAGCAAAACACAATGGGTAAGAGGCTCAATAAATAGACAGCCAGCAAAATAAGCACCCTAAATGTGTTCAACTGTGACCATCTTTTAAAACACAAAAAATTTTACGGGGCAAATGTGGCTGAGCTGATGATTCCGTAGAAACTGAAAAAGGCTAATACAACGGTGCAGAAAGCTACATAAAACGCAGTGTTCCATGCCGCCAACGACATCCAGTAGACCAACTTGCTCATTTTGGTTAGCATCAACTAAAATTCAGAGTGTTGGTTGTTTTGGGACTCAATGTGAGGATGGTAGCTTACCTGGTGCTTGAATTTACTGATATTTTCATTGATAATTGGAGTGCAGAGTGACGAAGCCAGGTAAGCCAGGGATATAGTTATGGCAAAGACTCCGAAAAAACCCGCCGCCTGATCAAAATTGAATATTGGTTTTTCGGTTGTGCCGTCGTTGTAGGCCGCAACCGTGCCTTTTATGGAGTCTGGAATGGGTAATGTTGTTTTATGTTTCAAAATGAAATACTTTAAAATTGCTTTAGCCCAGATACCCTACTTACTCTAGTCGCTCCACCGCCTCCCCCTTTAATTTAAAAATCGTGTTCTTGGCAGTGTTTTTGACCCACTTTTTAAAGATTGCTCTTGGCCAAGTTGCCACTCATTTTGTAGCAGTGAGATGAGCTACAAAATAGGTGTTAACTTTCTTGAGAGCAGTCTTCGAAAAGTGGGTCAAAAAAAGACTGCCAAAAACATGGTTTTGGCTTGAGGGTTGCGGGTTTAAATCGTCGAACACGTTACAGTTAATGCGAGAAAGACGAAGCGGTACATTGGTTTTTTAGATGCAGAATTTTACGTAGATCATTTCTGAAAATATTCTTTAATCTTTAAATAGGGGGCCACATTAGGGGGCCACTTTCATTTTCAAATGGAAAAATTATTCAGTTTTTGAAAAACGACTGGGAAAATCGGAATCTTCACGATATTTGGGACCAGACTGTCAAAGCAGAAGTGGTAAAAAACTTCGAAAATCAGGGTGAAAAAAGTGTCGGACCCAAGGCGGGAACCAACTTGAGGTGGGGGCCACTATATCGAGCTTTGACTGTATGGGTGTTTGGATGTGATGAAGTGACCCAATGACCGGTTTGAAATGGACGACCATTTCAGAGAAAGTGGAAAATTTTCCGAGAGGCAGACACCACTTATCTGCAAACCACATCTACGACTGCAATATATCAAAATGATCGTGAGGATCTGCTCTTTCGAATGAGCGTATGTGAGCAACAACTTGTTTGCAAAAAAATGGACAACCAGCGTCCAACTCACAAAACCATTTTCTAACCTGTCAATTTTCCACTTAATGCCGCTCAAGAGCACGTAATAGCTGTGTATAACTGCTTTATGCTCTGTCAACACATGTCGAGAAACTCAAGAGCCACAAGATAGGCAAAAAATCAGCATAAAAAGTGACCAATAGTCGCTCAGAAATTACAGGAGAAGAGGTTAAGAGCAGTTTTGGCCCTATATGAGAATCGGTCCGATTTTTTGCCTTGGTCCCCCTGTTGATTTTTTGTGCATTTTTTGCCAATTTTTTAATTTCTTTATTTTCCACAATGCATGAGTGTTTTGCTTTAGTAGAATGATTCGCAAAGTTCTTGAATGAAGCATAAGATCAAGAGACTGTACGGAGCAAGTGACATGCTACTCTCCTCCTATATTGCAGAATCCGTTTTTCGACAAAAACAGAATTATTTGAGAAAATTTGTTGATCAGCTCGTGAAAATTTATGACCGCTAGCTTTTTTTGTTAGAATTGTTGAACAAACTCCGACAAAGAAATTAAAGAATTGGCAAAAAATGCACAAAAAATCAACAGGGGGCAAAAAAATGGGACCGATTCTCATATAGGGCCGCAGTTTTCATGGTATTGGAATTTGAAGGATACTTGGTTTGGCATATTCCTGGCCGACTTTCTGAAGAAATTGAAAGTGCAATGTAAATTGAAAAAATGGAATAGAACTATTGCAAACACTCCCAAGACAACAAGTAAATACATTAAGTACATACCAATGTGTAACAAAATTTAAGCCAAACCCCACAACCCCACAAAAAGCCCCACAAGTAATCTTTGTCCGCTCCTGCCACTTCATGAGTCATGACGTCCAAACACCCATACTCATATTTTGAGTCTGGATCTCATTTTTCTAGTCGAATTTCGGGAGTTTTTCATTCCCCGCAAAAATTTGTTTCAAACTCAAAATGAACCTTCTGGACAATTGGAAAAGCCGTGGCATTACTAGGATTGCTGAAAAAGCCGGCTTTTTTCTTTTCGAGACAAATCCCGGCTTAAATCTTTTTTTTCTCGTATTTTTCGGGTGTTTTCTACCACATGGGGACCAAGGCAGAAAATTTGGACCAAGGTAAGCAAAAATCTTTTCCAACAAAGCATAAAATGTCAGCTGTTGAAACGTCAGCTGTGCTATGCTGTTTTCGAGATTAATCTCAGATTAATCTCGGCTTCAATCTCATTCAGCAACCCTAGGCGTTACAAATAAAAAATAAAATTCGTTTTCATTTCGTGTAAAGACACAAAAAGCTTGAACGTAATATTGTTTACAAGGGACCACAGGCGCCTATCGGCGCCTCCATAGTATTTCGAAATTTCAATGAGGGGCTATGACTTCATTCATAAAAATAGGTATATCCCCTATTAGAACTCATTTTTTTCGCCTGTTCTTTTTTTAAACGAAAGCTGACATTCTGGGGAACACGATGGTATTAGCGACAAAAGTGATTTCGCTACCCGTTCTGGCCTTCGAAGTAAAAAAGCGTTACCCATCCACGCACCCACCCCACACATGCCAAATACTATATAAGATTCCGACTGTAGCTTAAACAGAGTGTCAGTTTATCGGTCGGGACCGCCCCAGCTGTAGCTTATTGAGAGGTGTAGCTTAAGCAGATGGTCCGCTGGCCTGAATTTCATAGAGAACCAACCAAATATTTTTCAGCTGTAGGTTATAGAGAAGGTTGACTGTATTATAAAAATTTTCAAAAGTTGCCGCTCCCCGCCTGAATTTGCACTGTAAAGCGCTGGTATGCCCCCTTAAGTCAGGCGCTGGTATGCCCCCTTAAGTCAGCTGTCTGATATCGAAGTTTTGAGAGCTGAATTTTTTTCACAGTTTTTCCATAAAAATATCTCTAAATCTTTAGAAAAGCTCAGAGATAACTACAGGGTGACCACTATGAACCCGGCACCCCAACTTTACTTTCAAATTTACGCTTTTTTTAAAATTTTTATGCCCACTTTTATTTTTATTTTACAGAAAAATGAAAGATCTACGACCTGCAATTATTCGAGCTCATCAAAACGGAAAAAATCAAAGTGAAATTGCACGATTTCTCAATATTCCAAGAACCACTGTGCAAGAAAAAAAAGCGTTGCAAAAATCTTGGAAAGAAATCAGCCTGGAAACTTTGGAAAAGATTGTGGACAACTTTCCAAAGCGTTTGAAAGCCTGCGTAGAAGCAAATGGTGGCTGGTTCGAATGGATTATGTTATCTTGTTGTTTTATAAGTTGTTTTTTGTTCTGTTTTGAATAAAATTTGAAAAAAGTTGGGGTGCCGGGTTCATAGTGGTCACCCTGTATTATTTACCAAAAAAATACAGATGAAATTAATCGGAATTACCTGGGTTCTGGTTGAGCACAGCATTTGAAATAAGTGACAAGACCAAGGGTTGGGAGTGCAGAGCTACCCCATTGAACAACGCATAAACTGTTGGTGTGCCAATGGTTTGGTTTTGCTGCATAGCTATTCCAATGGCTGGAGTAGGGATGTCCAGGATGTGTTCCAGCAATGTGGACTGTAATCCACCAGCAACATCTGGAGATATAACCCATTGTTGGACATTGGGAATTTGATTGAGCATGAATTGCAAATTGTCTTGTAGTGGAGAACTTATTGAAGACCATTGCACAGGCACTGCACTGCTTTCCATGTGGCCAAGGCTTAGCTCTAAGGATGTTGATTGCTATTAGTCTAAGGTTAATAGGCATAGTTGGATCGCGGCCGCCGGCGGCTCAGCCAGGCGGCGGTGGCGGCAAAAGGGCCCAACTATTGTCAATAGTTTTGAAAATACAAAGGTCAACTGTCGCCATAACGGACCATTAGAAAAATTCAACTTCCTGCTGGACCGACACTTTTAAACGAGGACAGACTTTAGGGGAGAGGGGGTATTTTGACTGAAAAATGGGATTTTTCAAATCTCAAATTTTTTTTACACCAAAAGATAAGACCGTGAGTCCAACCCTATATAGTATTAGAGATGTTTTGTTTGTCTGCGGACAATTGATGTTTTGGTTTTTTTTGGAGTGTTTTTGTTAGGTTTTTTTGTCGATTTTTTTTTAAATTGAAGCTTGGAATCTCAGGAGTAGAATGGTTGTTTTGGATTTTGGTTTGAAAATTTTTGGTTTCAATTTTTGGGTTTAGTGAGCAAATTGTCGTTTTTTTGTTCCAGAGTCAAAATCTCGAGCTGTTGTGAGTGGAAATTTTGCCCCACTCTTAAATGTAGCCAAATCTCAGCTTTCTTTTAAAAAAAAACGGTTCGATACGAGGACCGGAACCCGGGGGTATTTGCGATTTTATGGAGGTGGTTATTTAGAAGAAATTCGAAATTTGGCACTTTATTTTGAATTTAAATTTTTATTGTTTTTGTCTCAAGAGGAAAGTTGTATTTTTTGTTTCAAAGGTGTTTTTTGTTTATTATTTTGTCTTTTGTGTTTGATTTTTTGGCATGCCGAAGGAGTGAGTAGCCATCCCAGTTAGTAGGTAGGGGTGCCATGGGGTAAGTAGAGGTACCAGAGAGTGAGTAGTGGTTCGAAACTTCTATATAGTACTACATAAGTGTAGATGGAAAGTGAGAAGTATCTTGAATTACGTAGGCTCACCGATAGACTGATCAGAGATATATGCGAGTAGGTAGGTTAGTCAAGAGAATGAGTGGAATGAGAAGGGCCCCTGAAGAGTCAAGAGGGTGACCAGGAGAGAAAAAGAGTGTGCCAAGAGAGTGAGTAGTTTAAGCAAACATTGTTGCTAACGATATTTTCGACAGATGTGAACACCGTTATTAACTAAGTTTTATGAAGGATGATATCAATTTTTTAAATCGAAAATTTTCTTTTTTATCAAAACTTGAAAAAGAAAAGCATAGTGCAATTCTGCCCATGTGAGGCTACATGATGGTGTAAACTTGGATAAATTTGATTGATCAAATAAGTGAGATCATCATACAAATATCACTTTTCGACAGAAAGATTTTTGAATTTGTATTAAATTGTTATTAACGATATTTTCAACAGATGAGAATATCGTTTGGGCCTAGAGAATAGTCCGGTGGGAAAAAATATATGTACGTACATGAGGAGAATGGACATATGTGCCGAGAAATTGACAGATTGGTCAAAAGTAGGGTTAGGTGTGGCAAGTGAGTAAGTGAGACTGTCAGCAAACAAAAATGACTTTTTACGAAATTAAGATTCTTCGAAACAGTAACGGATGGTGCCCGAAATTTGATAAGATAGTAATAGATTCACTGTGATTCTTTTCCGATTTTTCCGAAATGTTAATTCTTGATTTTGTTTTTTTTCATTTTTCTCTCATGGTCCGCCTACCCCAGACAAAAGAGCGGGCAAATAAGGCAGGAGAGTGCGTAGGTTTGGTAGGAGTAAATTACTGTGCCAAAAGAGAAAGAAAGTCTGCCAGGGAAAAATCGGTTTGCCAGTTATGAGAAACTCTTTGATGTTTTGTGAGTATATTTTTATTGTTTTTAATTTTTCAATTGTATCATTTTTCAAAAGTTACATTTTTTACCTTGACCAAGGCGAGGGTGGTCCGCCGACAGGCGGGCCCTCCGAGCTAGTTAGAAATAATACAGTAGGTTGAAAAATGTCGGACCAAAAAGGCATTAAATTTTAGTAATCTTATTATATCGAGAGTTAACATTAGTAATTTATTAGAAATTCCACCTCTAGTGCCAGCATTAACTTGATTTCCTGGCTGTGTGCTTGAAATAATGAAAATGAAGAACAAAAACAAGATGAATGGAGCCAGTGTGTTTGTCTACAAAGTAATATGTAATACAAAATCATGCAGCTTATTGCAAAATACCAGTATGTGTCATAACTCTTCGCGTTTTTTTCAAATTTTTAGTCAGAATCGATTTCGACATGCTACTCTCCTCCTATATTGCACAATCCGTTTTTCGACAAAATTGCCGCGCTAAGAAACAGAATTATTTGAGAAAATTTGTTGATCAGCTCGTGAAAATTTATGACTGCTAGCTTTTCAAGAATTGTTGAAAAAACTCCGACAAAGAAATTAAAAAATTGGCAAAAATGCACAAAAAATCAACAGGGGGAACCAAGGCAAAAAATGGGACCGATTCTCATATAGGGCCGAAATCTTTATTCGAGGCAACGCATAACATATTTCATAACAGCATCATTTAATAACAGCATCAACAGCATCAGCCTATCATTCATCAAAATAATTTCCTTCGGCCTCAACAATTTTCTCCCATCTTTACTGCAGCTTTGAAATCCGTTTAACAAAAAATCCGGCCGGTCTTGAGCGCACTCGAGGCATCTAAAACATGCTTAATTTGAACACAAGTCACATTTCAATGAAAAATGAAGAATTTCATGAAGAAATATGCGAAAAAGAAAACAATCGATTCTGACTAAAAATTTGAAAAAAAAACGCGAAGAGTTATGACACATACTGGTATAGACTTACCCAACCCCGAATTGCACCCAAGAAATGTCGGTAGAACAGAGCGAAAAACTGGCTAATCCACAAGGCAAGAGAAATTTTGTGTTCTTAAAACAAAAAAATTGGAAAAGCTTTAATATCCGTCAAAGTCGACTCTCGATTCAACGGAACCCTTCCAAGTTTTTTCCCGTCTAGGGGCCGACATTTTTTTACATCGTAACTGTTTTAAATTGTTTGTCAATCATTTTTGGTTGTTCTAGTATGAAAATTCGCATGGAGTCCTATTTTGTGGGTCATTTTTACGAATGGCAAAAGTTTTTCCGCGCGCCTCTCGATTTAACGAATCCCTTCTTGGGCCGGAGTACAGAATCCGCCCTGGCCTGAAAATCGCTTGAAACCTCGTTTTCATGCGTTTGGACCACTTTTATGTTAAAAAAAAATCGAAAAAACGATTGGAAAAGCACTTTCCTGAAAAATTTTTTTTGACCAAAATTCGACTTTTCGCCAGTTCTGGAGGGTACTTGGATACCTTGTTTGGTGGTTTTACCACGTTTTCCCAACTGGACATGGCAAAAAGAGTCTTTAATGCATATATTATCAGCAGTCTTGCTCAGAATTATGTCTAAGGTAAGTGAGTACGTGCATCTCTAACTCTCAAGCCCCTTCGGGGGCGCAGGCGAGAGGAATAAAAGGGGCCACTTTTATGACAAACATAGTGGTCCATTTTTTTTTAATTTGCACGGTGTCCCGTCTGCCGTCCCGTCCTAAACGTCAATTTTTGCCGGCCGTCCGCCGTCCCGTCCAGGATTTAAAATTTTCGCCGGCCGACTGGAGACCGGCCGGACGGCTGGATCACTATGATCGCAAAACGTAAAAAAAATAAATGTTTGCATTTTTCGACTGCCTTATCATGCAAAAAGAGCCACTACATGCATTTTTCTATGTTCGGAATTATGTCTAAAGTAAATGAGTGCGTGCATCTCTAACTCTCAAGCCCGATGCGCACCATCCGGGGGTGTAGGGGGCTCGGTGGCTTGGGGTTGTGCATACCCACATACCTTATACACAAATCATTCGAAAGTGACTTTGGATGCATGAAAAATGTATGCATATCAGAGTTTCTTTATATGGGAAGTCCCAGTCAAAAAAACTATGTTCAAAGTCTATTTTTATGCTTTTTTGTTGGAAAAGTTTTAATGTCTTAGGAACTCCTCAGAACTGGCATACCGTATTTCCTCTAATTAGCGCCCTCCCCCCCTGATTCGAAATCGTGTTTTTGGCATTGTGTTTTTAGCCTACTTTTTGATCACTTTTCTCAGGCAAATTACTACTCATTTTGTAGCTCATCTAACTGGCTACAAAATGGGTGGTAATTTGCCTGAGAGAGGTGATCAAAAAGTGGGTCAAAAACACAATGCCAAAAACACGATTTTAAATCAGGAGGGGCGTTAATTAGAGGAAATACGGTACCTTGGTGCAAACACTCAGGCAAAAAGAGCAAAAACTTTTTTTATAAAAATGCTAACAAGTGTCTTCCTACTATTTTTCGTTGCTTTCTTACGTTAAAAGCAGCTAAAACGGCCTTGGGACACCATTTTGGCCATTTTTGGCCAGGGGGATTGTGTACTTTAGCCCTTTCTTGTGTAAATAGCAATGCTTTCATAATTGACTTACATATCAGTTTTAAAACTGGCATTTCACAGTTAGTTTAGACGTCGGTGTCAATTATGAAAACACTGCTAAATAGGGTTAAAATAGCGTTAAATCGCAGTTCTTTTCGGCAAAACTATAACCATTCGCCAAAACAACCGGCAAAATCGAAATCCTTGCAATTTTTCGAACTCGACCAACCAAAGACAACTGGCAAAAAACTTAAAAAAAGTGTCGGACCATAGGCGGGAACAAACTTTGGTGTGCCACCATATCGAGACTTGAGACTGTATTGGAAAGTTACGTTTAGGGTGGAAAAATGTTTCAGCGAAATTGTGTAATTCTTGTGATTCATCATTATTTTCAGTGGGCTCTGCTATTTCACCGACTCTGAAATTAAATTTAGTATAGATGTACAGGGCATCCCAAGAAAATCTGTCACTTTAAAATGGCCATAACTTTTTTTGGCCTTTTTTCGAAATTCTGGCGCTAGTATAGAATACCCCCCCCCCAAATCAGACCTCCTAAAAATTGTTGTAACTACCCTTTGGAACAACAAGTTTAGGCTTAGCCCTTAGGCTTAGGGGTAGGGCAGCGTATGGAAGTTGTGACTAATAAGTGTTTTACGCACTTTTTCTGGGGTCTGGAACATATATTTGGGTGCTCTTTACTTAGGCTTAGGGGTAGGCCAGCGTATGGAAGTTGTGACTAATAAGTGTTTTACGCACTTTTTCTGGGGTCTGGAACATATATTTGGGTGCTCTTTACTTAGGCTTAGGGGTAGGCCAGCGTATGGAAGTTGTGACTAATAAGTGTTTTACGCACTTTTTCTGGGGTCTGGAACATATATTCGGGTGCTCTTTACTTAGGCTTAGGGGTAGGCCAGCGTATGGAAGTTGTGACTAATAAGTGTTTTACGCACTTTTTCTGGGGTCTGCAACATATATTTGGGTGCTCTTTACTTAGGCTTAGGGGTAGGCCAGCGTATGGAAGTTGTGACTAATAAGTGTTTTACGCACTTTTCTGGGGTCTGGAACATATATTTGGGTGCTCTTTACTTAGGCTTAGGGGTAGGCCAGCGTATGGAAGTTGTGACTAATAAGTGTTTTACGCACTTTTTCTGGGGTCTGGAACATATATTCGGGTGCTCTTTACTTAGGCTTAGGGGTAGGCCAGCGTATGGAAGTTGTGACTAATAAGTGTTTTACGCACTTTTCTGGGTCTGGAACATATATTTGGGTGCTCTTTACTTAGGCTTAGGGGTAGGCCAGCGTATGGAAGTTGTGACTAATAAGTGTTTTACGCACTTTTTCTGGGGTCTGGAACATATATTTGGGTGCTCTTTACTTAGGCTTAGGGGTAGGCCAGCGTATGGAAGTTGTGACTAATAAGTGTTTTACGCACTTTTCTGGGGTCTGGAACATATATTTGGGTGCTCTTTACTTAGGCTTAGGGGTAGGCCAGCGTATGGAAGTTGTGACTAATAAGTGTTTTACGCACTTTTCTGGGGTCTGGAACATATATTTGGGTGCTCTTTACTTAGGCTTAGGGGTAGGCCAGCGTATGGAAGTTGTGACTAATAAGTGTTTTACGCACTTTTTCTGGGGTCTGGAACATATATTCAGGTGCTCTTTACTTAGGCTTAGGGGTAGGCCAGCGTATGGAAGTTGTGACTAATAAGTGTTTTACGCACTTTTCTGGGGTCTGGAACATATATTTGGGTGCTCTTTACTTAGGCTTAGGGTAGGCCAGCGTATGGAAGTTGTGACTAATAAGTGTTTTACGCACTTTTCTGGGGTCTGGAACATATATTTGGGTGCTCTTTACTTAGGCTTAGGGGTAGGCCAGCGTATGGAAGTTGTGACTAATAAGTGTTTTACGCACTTTTCTGGGGTCTGGAACATATATTTGGGTGCTCTTTACTTAGGCTTAGGGGTAGGCCAGCGTATGGAAGTTGTGACTAATAAGTGTTTTACGCACTTTTCTGGGGTCTGGAACATATATTTGGGTGCTCTTTACTTAGGCTTAGGGTAGGCCAGCGTATGGAAGTTGTGACTAATAAGTGTTTTACGCACTTTTTCTGGGGTCTGGAACATATATTTGGGTGCTCTTTACTTAGGCTTAGGGGTAGGCCAGCGTATGGAAGTTGTGACTAATAAGTGTTTTACGCACTTTTCTGGGGTCTGGAACATATATTTGGGTGCTCTTTACTTAGGCTTAGGGGTAGGCCAGCGTATGGAAGTTGTGACTAATAAGTGTTTTACGCACTTTTCTGGGGTCTGCAACATATATTTGGGTGCTCTTTACTTAGGCTTAGGGGTAGGCCAGCGTATGGAAGTTGTGACTAATAAGTGTTTTACGCACTTTTCTGGGGTCTGGAACATATATTCGGGTGCTCTTTACTTAGGCTTAGGGGTAGGCCAGCGTATGGAAGTTGTGACTAATAAGTGTTTTACGCACTTTTCTGGGGTCTGGAACATATATTTGGGTGCTCTTTACTTAGGCTTAGGGTAGGCCAGCGTATGGAAGTTGTGACTAATAAGTGTTTTACGCACTTTTCTGGGGTCTGAACATATATTCGGGTGCTCTTTACTTAGGCTTAGGGGTAGGCCAGCGTATGGAAGTTGTGACTAATAAGTGTTTTACGCACTTTTTCTGGGGTCTGGAACATATATTCGGGTGCTCTTTACTTAGGCTTAGGGCTAGGCCAGCGTATGGAAGTTGTGACTAATAAGTGTTTTACGCACTTTTTCTGGGGTCTGCAACATATCTTTGGGTGCTCTTTACTTAAGTTTTAGAAGGCATAAGTTTGGGGGGGGGGTATTCTATACTAGGGTTGTAAACGCAGAGCGACTTAATTTTTCATGACATTTTTTTGGTATATAATGTGAAAACACGAATTTCGCTTGGTCCCTCCTGTGGTTAGGGCCTTGCAAATCCATAGCCCATCCACAGACCAGGACCTGAAACCACAGGGAGACTAAGTAAAAAATCGTGTTTTTGACATTATATACTAAAAAAATTTCGTGAAAAACTAAGTTGATCTGAATTTTGAAGAAAGGCCTAATAAAAAATAATAATAGGCATTTAAAAGTGCCGAAATTTCTTGGCACACCCCGCATAGTAAAAAATTGTAATCGCAAACCTCAAAAAGGCTTGTTCGAGGGAGTTTTCGGAAAGTCCAAAGGAATTGATGTGAAGCTGGGCCTTTCTTTTCTCCAATTCTTCAAACATATCACCTATGCTAAACCAACCAAATATCACAGGGCTCTACTCATGTTTCGTAATTTTTAGAGATTTCGGCCCTGTATGAGAATCAGTCTCATAAAAAATACGATGTTTTGCAGCGGATTTCAGTCAGTGTTCGCAATTTCGGGCATTTTTTGAAAAGCCAATGACTTGACACAATTTTTCAATGGCTTTTCTAAAAATCACTAGAAAAAAAATATTTTTACTGGCTTTTTGAAAAGCCACTATAAAATAAAAATTCGTGTGGCTAAACGAAGCCCTTGACCTTTCATAAAAACGTTGCTTGTTGTTGAGAATCTGGCATTTTGTCCCCCTGTTTTTTTTTCCTTGGCCCCTCTTTCTTTTTGCCCTGTTCTCTGTTATTGTTTTGGATTGTCTAAAAACCTACCCTATCGCAAAAAACAACAGGGGACCAAGGCAAAAGGGGACCAAGGAAAAACAACAGGGGGACCAAGGCAAAGGGGACCGGATTCTCCGGTAGAATTTATTGCTTTTATTTCGGAACGGACATTAGGGATGTTGACTGATCGATCAGAGGTTCAGGCTTCTTAATATTCTGAGGGTTTTCTTTCAAGTGTAATTATTGATTTAGCATGATTTCTTCTTAATTGAACATTTTTTTTCGGGGTCTATACGTAAATATCCACCTGGCCAGGTGGTACCTACCCAAAGTTTTGGGGTTTCGGTTGGTGAAATCGTCATTTTGATAAACCCAATTACTCACACAATTCTGGGACAAGAAAAATGGTTCGTTTTTTATTTTAAAAATTTTTTTGATTTTTCAGATCATCCAGGTGGATATCCATCTGGACAGGTGGTACCCACCCAAGGTTTTGGTTCGGGTAGGTGAAAATAGACTTCTGGTCTTATCAAACCTAGTTTCCGAGACAATTTTACGTATGATAAGCAAAGTGTTTTTAATTAAAAAAAAATTTTTGATTTTGACTGGTCATCTGGTCATGGATATTGACCTGGCCAGGTGGTACCCAGTGGTTATTGCGAAGGAAAAAGTGATGGACAGATGGACGTCAGTGGATTTTCTGAAAAGCTAGTGAAAATTTATATTTCTAATGGCCTTTTAGAAAAGCCACTAGAAAAACAAATTTTTACTAGATTTTTTGAGAAGCCACTAGATATTTAAATTTTTGTTGGCTTTTGACTAATATACACCTCAGTCTAGTCAAAACTACATTTTTCAATTTTTTTGCTTGAATGATTGCGAACACTGGTCTGAGTGGGCTGTTCAAAAGCAGGTAAACCTACCTTCTTTTGTAATTGAAAGGAATATTGATAGCAAAAGAAGGAGCTTGCACCTGAACAACAACGACGTTTGTGCCTTTTAATTAAACACTGTATTTTTATTAAAAATATACTTTGTCCACCCTGGCTTCCATTGCAAATCTCTGTACTACTTGGAGAATTGTCTGCATTTGTTCCTCGAAATCTTCAACAACAACAGTCACATCGAAAGACAAAATGTATCCAGTGCCGAATTTTGCTTTAAGAAACTCAGAGGATCCATTGCACACCAAACGACCATTAGCCATAATGCCGATTCGATCACCCAGTTTATCAGCTTCTTCCATGTAGTGAGTTGTCAACAGAATAGTCCTAAATACAAATGTTCTTTTAAAGGACCATCGGCGTTGATGACAACGGGAATTTCGGCGCTAGTTTTTCGGTACTAGTATAAGGTGATCTTACGGGTGGAATATAAGTTCGGAACGGATTTTCAAAAGCCTACCTTTAAGCCTTTTGTTTAACATATGTTAAAACGTTTAGTATCATTTGGAAGCTCAGTTCTTCCTTTTTCGAATGGTATATCAAACATTAATTTTTTTCAGCAACATGGCCACCATTAGCATCAATACATAAACAAAGACGGGCACTTGTTGGGTTGGGCCCCCACCCTAAATTTTTTTCCAACCTTCTCTAAACACAGATTTTTTATTTATTTTTCATTCACAAACACACATCCCTGATATTTGACACCACAAGTGAAAAAATATGTCTGGACCGTTGAATTTTGTTCTCCACACAAAATCAGACACGTATGAAAAAAACAGAGTTCTGGCTGTTCCGAATTCATTCTTATGTCGAACCTTATATTTCTGCCAGACTGACTCAGTTTCTTGTGTATGAGCACCTGTTACCGGATCGACGAAATTCTCTGAATGATTGACTGTCAGATGTTGATACTCTTCGTGAACCAGGGAACGAGAAATTTAGGGTGGGGGCCCCAACCCAACAAGCGCCCAAAAACGTTTTGGGAGATTGTCGATGGCATTCTGAATCATCTTCTGTGGAATTGCATTCCATTACCAGAGAAGCCTTCAGAGCGGCGATTGATTTGTGGGGCTTGGAGCACGCTTTGGACTGTAGATAAGGCCAGCAAAAATAGTCCATTACAGTCAAATCGGGAGAGTTGTTGATACTTTTTTAGACGAATGATATACCATTTGAAAGAGGAGATTCAGGGCTACAAAATGGTACCAACAGATAAGAGATGTGATCCCAAAATTGATAAAAGATAATCTTTTGAAAATCCGTTCCGAACTTATGTTCCACCCGTTATATCAGATTTCATGCAAAACTAGAGTAAAACAAAAAAGTTTGCCGATCCCCGTCTTTTTTGCGGCATGCTCCTTTAGGCTGCCCAATCTCTATATAGTATTTGGAACGGGGAACGTCTGTCTCCAATTTGAGTACATGTTTGGTCACAAAGGAAAACTTTTTTTAGTGTAATATTTTTATTTGCATGTTTATACTCGTTCGAAAGCTCTTTTAATGGCGGAGGACCTTTCGCAATCAGATTTGAAGATTGCTGTGAAAAAATTGAGATTTTGCTCCTTGAAAGTGAAAAGTGGTGGTTTTCAGGGTTAATCTTATGAGTGCCCATTTGGTCACAAGGAAAACCTTTTTTTAGTGTAATAATTTTATTTGCATTTTTATGCTCATTCGAAAGCTCTTTCAATGGCGGAGGACCTTTCGCAATCAGATTTGAAGATTGCTGTGAAAAAATTGAGATTTTGCCCTTTCAAAGTGAAAAGTGGATTTATATTTGAATTTCAAAATACTATATAGGCGCCTGCAGTCCCTAGTAGATAATATCACCTACCTATCCCTTTTAACTGTAGATAACAAAGTGGCTACTGCATATCTCGCCTCCTGGTCCATGCCTGCAGTTGGCTCGTCCAACAGGACTACTTTGCTCTGACCGATCAAAGCTATGGCCACACACAACTTGCGCTTCATCCCCCCACTCAAATCCCTTGCTTGAGTGCTCAATTTGTCGTAGAATTGGAGTTGTTGAGCCAGAGTGCTTATTTCAGCTTGTAGTAGTTGTTTGTCCACACCATAATTCTTAAGGCAGGCATACAAGTGGAGGTGTTCTCGGACACTTAGTTGAGGGAATAATGGGTTGTACTGGGGACAATAGCCTACATTAGCCCGTCCAATTTGCGGTTGCTCGTTTATATCAGTTCCACATACCAGTATTTTACCGCTGGAAATGTTGGTAGCACCGGTAATGGCTGAGAAGGTGGTGCTTTTACCAGCTCCATTTTGACCTAGGAGCACGGTGATCTGAAATATTTTCCGCTTTCTAGTGAGAATTAGGCCGTCGTAACCATGTTTGGGTTACTATTATTCTTGGTACCCCCCCCCCTAAAAGATCTATTTTTTGTTAAAAAAATTAATATTTTTGCCTTTTACCCAGGATATTTCGATATACAGTCAAGTCTCGATTTAGTGTAGGTGCTGGAGACTGAAAAAAATATACACTAAATTGAGATATACACTAAATTGAGATATACACTAAATTGAGATATACACTAAATTGAGAGTTTTGATCCAAAACGGTTGATAAGGTACACTAAATCGAGACTCGACTCTATATGGACCATGTTCAACAGAAAACATTTTTATTCGAGAAACAAAGCTAACACACCACTTCAACTGTTGTGTTTGAAAAGGATGTATTAATTTTATTGCAAGTGCCTTCTCAGGCAAAATTATAGAGAAATCGAAAATGACACCAAACTGACTGAAATTGAGTTACAGCAGAAGCGAAAATTTTACGCTCCAAGACAAAAGCATTTTTAATTTTTTATTTAAAATTGTAATATACACTAAATCGAGATTTACACTAAATCGAGACTTGACTGTATATACATTTAATATTTTTTGTCATTATTTCTTACTCTTTGGTGTACTATTTTTTCCCTTACCATACCAAATTTTTTTCCTTTTTTTCTCTTACCTCTTACCATACTCTAAACATACCAAAATTTTTAATTTTTTGCACAAATTTGTAACAGTTGTAAATAAATTTCGTGCTCGGCGTTAAAAGAGGCCTTATAATAAAGCTATGCTAATGTACAATACAGCTGATAACATAGTTTAATTTCTAAAGACTTTGAAATGTTTTGACTTGGGAGGTTGTGGGACCAGGTGGAGTAGTATGTAACTTACTCTACCGCGATGAGCTCTGAAACTCATCTTGTTCACAGCCAAAGTGCCTGAATCCCAAGCTTTGGACATTTGCTGGATGTCCAGGTCCACCACTTCGCTGCTTCCAATGGATTCAAAGTTTTCATTGGGAGTTTGCTGGTCTTCGTCGTTTTCTTCAACCAATGGTTGGTACTTAGATTTGCAGATGGACTGTAATAGACGCTAGATTAAAACGGTTTTATTTTATTAGTTCACAAAATATAATTTTAAAGCGTACCTTAAGTATAAAAAATGGGTTCTTTTTAGGCGAACCATCAGTTGGCAAAACAGCGTCCACATAATAAATAGCTATATAAAGTATGAGTGCATCCACAACCAGCATCAAAATGCCAAAGCCCACAGTAAAGTACTGGGTGAATCCAGAGAAGATGTCTAACCAGCCAATACTTCGGCCTGAAAACTAATTGAAATACTTAGATAGTGCTTACATATGTCAAAAATGGCCGAAAAATTTTGCTTTGGTCTTCTTCTTTTTTTCGGATAATGTTTAAAATCCGAAAAAGTTTAAAAAAGTTGGCCAATTTTTTTGCGGGGGGAGGTATGAGGAAAATTAGGTCCAAGAGCGGGGGGAGGAGGGAAGGAGGCCAACCCTATTTTCTACCACATGGGGGACCAAGGCAGAAAATTTGGACCAAGGTAAGCAAAAATCTTTTCCAACAAAGCATAAAATGTCCGTCAAAATCGTTCTAGAATCGTTCAAGAACAAGATGAAAAAACGAAAAAATGTCATCAAATTCCATGCAAAATTTTTTTCAATTCGTACAGTTAGTATATTTTCTCGGGAGAAAAATGCCGATTTTCTATCAGTCGGCTTTTTTCTATGCTGTTTTCGAGATTAATCTCAGATTAATTTCAGCTTTAATCTCATTCAGCAACTCTACTTAATACTGATTTTGGCCAAAATTAATATTTTTTGCAGAAAAAATTTTTTCGGGTACCAAAATTACATTTTAAAGTTTGGATAATTTTAGTCCCCAAGGCAATTTTTTGCAAAAAAACCCTCAAATAAAATTTGAGCTTATATTTTGTACAAAAACTTGATTGTTCAGTACTTTTCAGGGCTGTTTTATAGAGTCCTGAGTGAAGTTGGAAATTTCCGGTGATTAGAGTACAAACCTTCGGAAACCGATCAGGCAAAGGGCTATTTAGCCCAGGTTTTCCATCATAGAAACAACAATGCGCAAATTCTTGTTAGAAAACCAACCTGTGAGAGTTGTTTTGAACAAATTGTTGACTGCCAAGCTAAAAGCAGTGCAGAAGTTGAGGGAGACAGCAAAACAAGCTCTGAGACTGCTCAAATCTATTATGGAGTAGCCGGATAGTTTGGTCAATCCTATTACAGCACAAGTCAACAAGAAATTTGCGATTGAAGTTTTTCTACAGATGGCTGATATTAGGATGGCCAACAGCACTGCATTCAGGGAGAAAAAAAGGGAGAGAAAAATCAAGAGAGAGGTGCTAGTGTGCTGCAACAAAAAAAATTGTTTAGATATATTAAAAAAAAGTAGGTTAAAAATAGTTAACCGGCATATGCAGCGTAACCCCAATTGAAGCGACGGTAAGTATGAGCGCAGTTTTGATGAATCCAAAGATGAGGTGAGAGCCATAAAACGCCATCGGCTCAAGCCCCATTGTGAGCATATAAGTCTGAAAAATTGTGTTTACAGAATTTTTGTGACACTTATCGACTTGATCATCTTCTTCAACAACTGCTATAGCGCTGGATTGTGTGTGTCTGTCGTGGGTCACAAAACATGTTTGAGTATGTTCCGCTTATCGCATTCAAAATATGTTTACACCAATCGACGCGGAATGGTCGATTTACTTCAGTGAAAAACTATCAAAAAATTAGGTTGTTCGTCTCAAAAAAAGTTATGGCCTGTTGAAAGTGGCCAAAAACCACAGGGGGGACCAGGGCATTTTGGGGTAAATTTAGATTGCCTTGGGGGACCAAGGCATTTTGGGGTGATCTTTGAATTACCTTGGGGGACCAAGGCATGGTTACGGGTTCAAATCCTGGTGGTAGCATGTATGATTTTTTTGACTTTGCAAGTACCCTACGCAGGTCCTCAGCGCCTACGAATTGCCACATATGTGGCAACAACATATTCTAGTCATTTATATTAATGGGGAGATGATTCGGCGGCGGAAAGAATAGCGACGAAAAAAAAACGGATTTTTAAAAAGGCCTTTTATGTACAGGGTGGCCCATTTTCGTCCGATGCTTGCTTTTGGCCATAATTTTTCGGAATATTATCCGATTTTCATAAACTTTTTTTTTCAAATGCTCGCAAGATTGGGGGAAACAAGATGATAATCAAACATGCATATATGAGCTATGAAAAACTCGCAGAAATCGACACTGAAAAAGCAGGTAGAAATTAGCAGATTTTTAAAGACTCTTGAAAAATCAATCCAAATCGACACTTTTTTGATGAAAAATTCCCCTCTAACTCCTATTTTTGAACCTCATTATTAAAAAACACTCAGGTTCAAAATTAGATTAGAAAGGAATTTTGTAGGACAACTCACCATCAAAAATATCTCGAATTGGATTGATTTTTCAAAATTCTTTAAAAATTTGCTAATTTCTACCTGCTTTTTCAGTGTCGATTTCTGCCAGTTTTTCATAGCTCATATACCGTATTTCCTCTAATTAACGCACCCCCCTCCTGATTCAAAATCGCGTTTTTGGCATTGCGTTTTTGACCCACTTTTTGATCACTTCTCTCAGGCAAGTTACCAACCATTTAACTAACGGCACCGGGTACCGCACTGGCACTGGTGCCGAATCATCTCCCCACCCTTATATTGATCCATTTTATTGTTGTACGTCACAGCTTTCTCAGTTTTTTTTATTTCTAAAATTAAAAAAATTAAAAAATCTGAAGTTCTAAGAGTTATAATTAGGCTTGATCGCAGGATGGGAATCCCACGAGATTCCCATTTTTGGAATGCCGGAAATGTTGGAAATCTCGCATCCCGCCGAAAAAAGTTTCAGAATCCTGAATACAGCCGGGTCACAGTCAAAAAATTCCGAAATTTACACTAATTTTTCCAAAAAAACTTAAATTTTTTGGAAATCTAGAAAAATTCGCACAGAATTTAATCCCGAATTTCTGATGGATACAAAAAGTTAAAAAATGCGGATTGGACTTTGGGTGCATCTAAAATAGAGCAAACTAGGTGAAATCCATATGATGTTTCAGATAAATAGGACAAGTCTAGCTAAAAAGCTCTAACCTTCACTCCATTCTCTTTTTCACTGATAATATTCTTGATCAGGAATACTAGGGCAAAAAATATGACTGAAGTCCACACGCTGGTCACATTGTCACTACCATACGTGGACATAAAGTCTGCTTTCTCTTTAGACAGGGCTGGCATTCTCTGCAATACCACATGATTCATGGACTTGTTCATGACCTGCAACCAACAAATTTAACAAGTTCACTTAAAGTTTGAAGAATTGCCTTTTCTAAAAAAATCTTCTCCAAGGAGAATTGAAGTGAGAGATATCCCGAGTAGTAATAGTCAGGGTTAGTTGGAAAAGTGAGGTCCACATCCTTGGAGATGGAGTCAGAGATGCCACTGAGCCAAAAGTTTTCCAAAGACGAGTTGAGACTTTGATCTTTATGACCGTTGTTTTGTGGCAAGTAGAAGGTGTACTGTAGTTCAGCTGGTTCACTTTGAATAGACTGCAGGTGGATTGCCGCTGCAAAATGGAGAATTTTATAGAATGATTAAAGCAGCATGTTCACCTGTTAAAATTTGTCCCCACCAATTCAAAAAATTTTCCTAACCATTACACTTTTGTACGCTATTTTCAACTTCCTTTCTAACAAAACCATACCTAAAATTAAATTCTACGTTTTGTTTTGTTAGAAACCAAGCTGAAAAATCCGTACAGAAGTACAATTTCTTTGGAATTGGCGGGGACAAATTTAAACACGTGAGCATGCCCCTTTATTATCTTTATATAGTATTTGGGTGGGGGGTGGGGTCCGTGGGTCACACCTTTTTACAGCCACTGGCAGTGGTCCAAATCTTTTCCTGAGAACACTTTCTAAGGTAAATTGGTGTGCCTGAACACGAATCCGGTGTCAGAATTGGGGGTTGACTAAGAAATGTTCGAGTTTTTCCCCAAATTTCGGTTTTTCCGGACTTTTTTGAGTTTGAAGGGGTATAACAGGGTCAAAAAGTGGTCGAAATATTTTGTTGCAGGTTTTTTTAGATCCGCTTCGATGTCAGCTTTTGTTTAAAAAAAAAGAACGTCGAAAATGATGCATTTTAAATAGGGGATTTCCTACTTTGAAGTTTGGTGCCGGATCTAAAAATGACGTATGGTCTTATGTTTGTTGTTGACGAAATGCCACAAATTCGAAATTTAAATTTTTTGTCGTTTCAAGACAAGTCTGCTCAGGGATACGATATAGGCGCCTGCTGTCCCTTGTTTTTAGTATGGAAAATGGAAAAATAGTAAACTATGAAAGAAAATAGGTAACTGTTTTTTTCAGGACCGAGGATGTGACCGAAGCTAACTTCCAAAGCAGCATGTCATTCCTGAGCCGTCTCCTACACGAGGAATTTAAGAGGAAGGTGGTTGTGCTCATCGATGAGTTTGATGGCGTTATTTGAGGGGTCATGTCCACTATATCGAGAGTAGACTGTAGCAATATTTACGATAGTAAGATACAAAAAAATCAGAAAATGATACTTTTAACTTTAACCTACCGACATAAGAATCTCGTGCATAGTTTTTTTGGATGGAATTGATCATTGCCTCAAAGTCATCAAATTTTGAAAAGGTGACATCTTGGCCGTAGCTATTCCGCATTGAATCAATCAATAAGTGCCCGATCTCATTGTTGGAACTAAAAAAAGTTGCATTTTTAGCATTAAAAACTTTCTAAAGATTACAAATATGCCACATTTCCCAAGGATCCAATGGAAGGGATGTTGGCAGCATGTTGATGCAAATCAGTAGAGTTGCCATATATATTCATTCCTTCAAAATTCATATCTTTTCCCCAATCAGACTCTTTGGGCTAGAAAAATTTAATTTTATACATTTCTGGATAGATTTTGAGTACAATTAACCCTCGATAAAATGGCACTCCCTCAAGTTGGACACATTTTATCTTCATTTTTTAGTGTTTTGATTCGTTAAGGGGGGCATGCTCGTCGCCGATAGGAATATTTTGAAGGGCGGGTACCAATGAAATTCAAACGAGAATTTTGCATTTTGGTAAAAGTCAAGAAAAAAGATTGCTTTCAGACGGAATCGAACCGACGACCGATTTTAACAGAACTCTGCCGCTATGCCACTGAACCACCGACGTGTCAGCAAGTTCTAACCAAATTTGTATTTAAAAATAATTCTTTCTTGAAGACCTGGTACCGGCCTTTCAAAATATTCCCATCAGCGGCAAGCATGCCCCTTTAATCTAACCAGAAATAACGGCGTAGGGTCGTTTAGTACTTTTCGTGCCCTTATGTTTGAGTTTTTGTTGGATTGTTTGAATTTTATTCATTTTTGGCTGTTTAATGAATTTTTTAAAATTGTTTTTAAGTTAGGCAAAGTCTTAGGCGCAGGGTAGGGCAGCGCATGTTAGCCGGGACTAAGAAATGTCTTAAAAACTGCAAAATAAACAAAAATTAAAAAAAGGCTGGAATTTAAAAAATGGCACAAAAAGTACGGTGCGTGGGCGTTAATAGGCAGTAAATGGACATTTGTCCATTTACTGCCTAAACGCCCCTATGCCAAAAAGTACTAAACGTCTACCCACCAAGATAATGTAGGGATTACTATTCTACTGGTTGTTTCTAAGAGTGTGTAAGTTTTTTTTTGACTTTTTTTGTCAGCTTATCAAAAAAGAGCGGGTCTTAATAATAAAAATATTATTTTATTGAGACACGAGCGGTATAATTCTAAAGGTTCGTTCACAATGCGTCTCAACCGAAGCGTTCTTTCAATGCGTGAAGGGCCATATTATTTTCTATTCTTTTCTGTTAGTTTTTTTTATTTTTTTCTGTTAACAAAGTGTAAACAATACAGAACTAAAAAATGAGCTATTGACAAAGTAATCCTATTTAAAAAATTGGATAAAAATGGATCTGTCCGAGCTAAGGTCTAACCTATGCTGGACACGACCGAATGTCCCCCATCTATGGACCCATGCATTTCACACAAAATTTTTTGAAGCAGATGTATTTTGTTAATAGCTCATTTTGTAGACCTACATCTTAGCTACATAAAAAATTTTAAAAATAACAAAACTACAAAAAAATTATGGCTCTTCACGCGTCAAACAAACGCTTGGGTCGATACTCAAGACTTCAAAATGGATGTGAAAAAGTGTCGGACCCTGAGGGGTTGACGGTCTATTGAGAGTCGACTGTATGAAAAACTTACATTGAAGAAAATGAAAATGAGCACGACATATATGAAAGGCAATACTAGCTCAAATAATGTTTGCAGTTTGTTCCTCCACATCAACAGCAGGTCTTTTTTCATGATGCACAAAAGCTGCATCAAAAAGTGCATCTTGAATTTGGGTGGATTGTTTTGAGTTTCCATTAAATTTAGAATTGATCAGAAGCTGAAATCGGCGATTCAATTATTTATTTGTCCTGGGCCCTGTTTCTCAGCTCCGGCGAAAACCAGTTTTCGCCAAAACCGGTTTAGCTGAGAAACACGGCCCTGATTATTTGGCACTTTTACCAAACAATATGCTTAGTGCAAAATGAATACCGTATTTCCTCTAATAAGCACCCTCCCCAGAATCCGGAATTTCTTAAATTCATTCTCCGCCTTTTATACCAGGTTTTTGTTTTTGAACGCAACGTATGCTACATACCAAAATATAGCGCAGATTCCCAGCTACATTTTGGTAACAATTTCACAATATTTCCAACATTTTCACAACATTTCCAACATTTTCACAATATTTCCTCAAGCTGAACATGATCTTCAATCCTCAACCCGTAAATGGGAGTAAGGCAATTTTTTTTAAATATTTTTTGAAGATCAATGTAAAGATTTGATTGTCAGTATTCTGACAAAAGTGATTCCGTTGACTTTTTTGAATTACTTAATTTCCGGTTAACCAAGTTTCAGTGTCTTGATTTTTGGGACCATTTTTCGGTTTTTTCGGCATTAATTAACCCATCTCTATATAGTATTTGGCATGTGTCCGTCCTACTTTTTAATGGACATTTTGACCACATTCAGGCCATTTTTGCTTATTTTTCCGATTATTTTCGGCAATGTCTCGACGGAACCCCAAACTTCAGACAATTCAGCGTCTTTTTATGCCGAGACCCAGGAAAATGTCTTCGAAAAAAGAAAAACTTTTGTGGTCCCTCAAAATTGGAGTTGGAGGATTTTGGGGTAGGCCTGGAGGATGGTTTTTCTGCTTCCAACGATGGCCATTTTTGCGATGTCTCGAAAAGAACGTAGACGTAGATAGACGCGTAGTTTTCCACGATGAATGCACTATCGAAATTTCGAAATACTATAGAGGCGCCGATAGGCGCCTGTGGTCCCTTGTTAATTAATATTTCACCATGTTTCTTTAACTACCCTAGTGCTGACGGCTATAATTCTCACTTTGAAAATTGGCTTTACAGTCTGAAGGTTTCTTATGACCAATTTTTTTCGACTGAATGAGTACTCCTGTAAGTAATTGGACGTTTCAGTTTAGTCCTAGTTGGTCTTGTCTATGTAGTGGTGAACAGGTATTTCGGTACTGGTATCCATCTATCTAGGTAAAGATACTTAAGTATCCAGGCGGTGATACCCAGGCCTTAGTACTCAGGTGGCAGTGCCTATTTACACAGGAGGTAATACCCGGAGGACCATCCAAACCACATATCTAGCAGTGCTCTCATCATAAGAAAGAAACCTATCCATACAGGTTTCTTTATTTTTTATATAAACAAGGGAATAGGGTTGGCGGGTACCCGAAATTTTCGGGTATCCGAACCGATACTCGAAAAAACCAAATTGTCAGAAATAGGCTTCCTGCATACACAAAAAATCTTTTATTGAACATAAATCCAAACATAGCACTCAAGCAGGAAACTCGGCAATTGAGAAAGGCAAATTGCTGTCAACGATGAAGTCGGTTACCTCACTTGTCAACTCCTGGCTCTGTTGTTTTGAGTATCCTGGACTGAAGAGAGTAGCAATTGATTCCATCTTGGGCTTCTTTGGAGCGCTTGAACCCACATCTTTCATCTCAATCGCTGACTTGTGCCTTGCAGAACTGAGATGCTTGGAGAGCGTTGACGTTTCTGTGGGTAAGTTGAGTTCATCGCCGCAATCGCAAACTGCCTTGTCGCCGACTTTTTTGAATAGCTTCCACACTTGACTAGGCATGCCTTAAAAGAGAACACAATATTAAAAGAACACGAACAAGACGGACATGAAAAGTGGAGTACAAAAGCGGTATTTGAAAAATCAGTGAAAGTGTGACAGTAAATGCATAAGATATTTTAAGTCTGACACAAACAAACAAATTGTTATAATTGTTTGATACCTACATTCGAAATTGTGTATCCGAACCGATACCCGAAAACAAAAAAAAACCGGATTTCGGTTCCAATTACCCGAAAACGGGTACCCGAACCGCCAACCCTACAAGGGAATAAATAAAAACAATAAAAACACTAGATCATCTGGTCTTGTCAATTCACTTTTCCGGTTCCAGAGTAAAACTGGACGAGTTTTCTTCGCACCGCAACCGCTTTCAACTTTTCTGCAGTCTTGTTCGCCGGTCCGTAGCTTGCTGTGTAGACTTGATGATTGTTAGTTAGATCCATCTTCCTCATCCCCTATGTCAGCGAGATCTAAACATACAAATTGCAAAGAATTTCCTGGCTTAGAGGGCTGTTCACAAACCTTCACTTGCGAAATGAGATCATCCAACGACTTTCCCTCCGTCAAAGCAGCGACGGAGCTCTCAATATTCGGCTTTTCGAACTCAACGACAAGTTTTCCACGACTTCGACACTAGCAAGCTTGAATTTTTGGACCAATCGGTTTAGCTGCTCATCCAGTTACTTCTTGATTTCGGTTGAAGATTTGACCAGACTTTCACCAGCAGCCCTAAATTAGAAGAATCACTCACACACAAAGGAATTTCGACAGAAATTTTCTAGCAACATAATAATATCAGAGTTGAAACGGTAGAAAGGTCCCCTAAGAAGACAAAGAAGCTATTTGAAGGACAACTAGCCCGACTACTTCTGGTCAGGGGTGGGCAAAGATCAGATCAGATCGAGATCAGATCAGATCGCCAAAGATCAGATCAGATCAGATCGATCTGATCTGATCTGATCTCCACCCCTGCTTCTGGTCAAAGGCGGAGGCTGAAAGGTGAAAAAAAATTAAAGGTGTAAGTCGGAAGTGAAAATGGAGGCAAAGTAGCAGCACTTGACAGGAAACAGCGTTCCGCGGTAGAAAAATGTCGTTTACCGAGGGTTAATGTTAATTGTCCTGCTGTTAAATGAGCGATCCTCAATTTGGGCGACATTCTCTGAAAACAGAGTGTTTTTATTGGAGGAATGTTGAGAATGTACAGTTAACCGTCATTTTCAAACCTCAATCTTCAATCCTCAATCGCCAATCCTCAACCTCCTCTTCAATCCTCAACTTTCATTGAGAACGATGAAAGTTGAAGATTGAAGGTTGAGATTGAAGATTGGCGATTGAAGATTGAGGATTTCCAGTCACTGTGAAAGAGGCATTAGGTTGCGGATGAAGTTGAGGATGAAGATTGAAGAAATTTGTGCCAACAATCGGAGAATGGACCTTGGTCCAGAAAAAACACACACATATATACATGATGGCAATGCTATTTGATAAGATATTTCTTCTGAATTTGAATGACTAATTCGCCTTGCTATCTGCCAAGTTTACTATTTCCTATGACTCACTATTTGTTTATTTTTTGTGTTTATACACCAATAATATATATTTTAAAGGGCAATACTGTTTTGTCCCAGATATTTTTCAAATTTAGAAAAAAGATTGGTAAATAGTTGGAACAAAAAAAGTGGATGACACTTCTTTCTAATACAGTCTAGTCTCGTTTATCCGACACCCCATCAAGTTAGTTCCCACCCAGGGTCCGACACTTTTTTTAACCTAAATTTTAAAATGTTTTTCCAGTTATCTTTGGTTGTTTTAGTCCGAAATATCGCAAGGATTTTGATTTTACCGATCGCTTTTGTACTAGGGTTATCGAATGCAAATATTTGCGCAAATATTTACGCAAATATTTGCGCGAATATTTGCAAAGATTTATGAAATGTTTGCGCTGAACGAAAAAAATGCGAGCTCTCGAGCATGCGAATCTCTTCAAAAATCGAAAGCGGGATAAATTGGAAGGGTCGGAAGTGTCGGACATTTTACTAAATATTTGCAAATATTTTAATATTTGCGCAAATATTCGCGCAAATATTTGCGCCATTTTAAATATTTAAAACAACCCTATTTTGTACATAACAACAGTTTTGCCGAAAAGACCCGCGAATCTCGTTTATATGACACCTGATTTTTAAAAAGAGGTGTCGGATAAACGAGACTAGACTGTACTAAAATACTGAATTCTAATACCAAATGTTTTACTTGTTTGAACTTTTCTCTCTTTCTCTCTTATCTTATTTTAATGTAATATTTAAAAAGTTTGTTAACTATCTTTTAGCCCTGAATCTCAGCTGGGACCTATCCCAAAAACTGCAAATTTGCAAAGTGACAAGTGCAAAGTGATTTTCTGTCCCACTAAGATATTTTAAAAAGTGAAAAGCGCAAGGTGCAAATTTGTAAAGTGCAAATTTTTAGTGGGACAGAAACTTATTTTGCATTTGCACTTTGCAAATTCGCACTTGTTACTTTGCAAATTTTGACTTCGTAAATTTACATTTTTAACACATCAATCATTTAAATTTTTTTACTAGAATTAACTATTTTGGTAGTAGATTTAGGTATTATTCAAAAAGTAGTGCCTTTTTAAAAAAATTATTGCATGGCAAAGAAATTTCATTCAGAACATCATTTTTTAACACGGGAAACCCTGGTGCGCTCAACAGTCACAACAGGTCGAGCAGAATGTGCTGAACAAGCGGGTCCTTTTCGCTTCGATGTCTGACGAAGTAGGTGAAAAGGGCTCTGGAAGGTAAGAGGATGGGCATGGTCAAAATCAAGCTGGATACCTACATGTTTTCAAGTGGTGTGCTATAATGGTCATACCACACCTACACTCATAATATACTAAAATGACCGCAAAGAATTCAGCTATCGAATGATAGTAAGCAAAGGCTGTTTTTGTTTGTTTAGTCAAAATGAAACACCACTTGTTTCTCGAGGTATGGATATTTGGAATTCCCCTAACCCTGACTTCTTGACTTTTTTTAAAAAGATTTCCTTACAACTACGACGAAGTAGGTGAAAACGGCTCCGGAAAGTAAGAGGATGGGGAGGACCAATTGAAAACATGCAGGTATCCAGCTTGATTTTGACCATGCCCATCCTCTTACCTTCCGGAGCCCTTTTCACCTACTTCGTCAGACATAGAAGCGAAAAGGACCCGCTTGTTCAGCACATTCTGCTCTACCTGTTGTGACTGTTGAGCGCACCAGGGTTTCCAATGGTAAATCCAAACTTTTTCAATCCATTAATACCGTATTTTCTCTATTAATTCCCCACTCTCTAATAAACCCCCACCCCTCGTTTTTTTTACTAGGATTTCAGAGTTAGGGACATTTTCGATTTACAATTTCAAGATTTTTCGGGGGTTGAAAAATAATCCCCCATGGGGGTTTAATAGAGAAAATACGGTGTGCCTACATCTCTTTTAAAAAAAAGGAGTACAGTCAACTCTCGATACAGTGTAGTCTTAGGGGACCAGGAAAAATATACACTATATCGAGGGTTACACTATACCGAGGGTACACTATATCGAGATTTTTAAACCAAATTTTTTTATAAATCTACACTATATTGAGATTTTACCACTTTTAAAAACCACTTTTATTCAATCATCAAGATAACACATAAATTCAAAATCAAATCAACAAACACATTTCGAAGGTTAGACGGAAATAAACTGGTAATTTTTGGCTGGCTCTGCTTGTTTTGTCGCTCTTCGTAGAAGTAGTCATCTAGTGCATCGGTGTGGCGGAGCATGGCAGGATCCCCAGAAATTTCTTCCACGTATTGACAGGCGATTGCAAAGGCATGCTGCGCTTCAAGACGGCTGATCACAGGCTTCTCCACTTGCACTTCCTCAATTTCCTCTTCTTCGCTTTCCGCTTCGGTTCTTGTGACATCGTCTACGACTTCAGCCAATGTCAAAGCTCCACCTAGAAGTATCTATTTAAGATAAAATCAACAATTAGTTAAAAACCTACAGGTCTCCACTAAGTCGTCCACGTTCATGAAGTGCTCCATTGAATTCCCCGCTTTGATTCCTCCGATGACTTGCAACTCGTTCCAGGCATTGAGGAATTCTTCATTCGGATTGTCGGCCCTTTCATCTCCATCGGCTTCTTTTAACAAATCTTCCTCCTCATTTGTTGACCCCTGAAATGTAAAGTAAGCATATTAAAGCAAATTTTATTACCTTGTGAATGAAATTGGCGTGTCGGAAGCAGTTTCTGATCTGAAAAATTAAAATATACACTATATCGAGATTTTTTTTATTAGTCGGGACCAGGAAAAATATACACTATATCGAGGTTACACTATATCGAGGGTACACTATATCGAGGGTATAGTCTAAGTCATTTTAGTGCAAAACAAACCAAACGCGAAAAATATATACACTGTATCTACACTATATCGAGGGTACACTGTATCGAGAGTTGACTGTACCAAGTTGTATAAGTCCTGTTTAGAATTGTAAAAATTCAAACAATTATCAGTGCAACACATAAAAATCGCAAAGATACACCAAACACAATTTAATGCAGCAAAAAGGGGAAAGCGAAAATGGAATTACACAAAATGACTAATCAACTAAATTGGTCGCAATCGACTATTCGATTTAATAGGCCTAGTCCTGATGCATTTGTTTCAAAATTATTTGAATTACCGCAATATTTTTGAATAGCACATTTGTGAATGTATCCTTCAAAATAACTTTATACATTAATTCAAATTCCTGACTTTTAAAGTTCGTGTTGTGGAATATGGAAAAAGCAAGTCTAAAAGAACAATTGGTGGAATGTGTTGATGACATTGATGCTATTATCAAACAGGTTGATAAGGTTTTTATTAACTTCACATGACATTTTGTTATTAAGGTGTTAGAAAAGCTGTTGTTGGAGAAAAAAGTCGAAAGGAATACATCTACTGGTGCTGGAGGAGAGCGACTTTCCACCCTTGTCGAGCTGTTCCAACAGAAGGTGCTCGACTATAATAAACACATTAAAAAGGGTAGGCGAATTTGTGATGCATAGTCTATAAAATGGCCAATTTCGGCTGCTTTCACTAAATTTCTACAATAAATTTATGCATTTGGAAAATTTTCTAATGGCCGGCTGACTACGCTATATATTCCGCCATATAACACTTCTGAAAGCGAACTTTTTCCCGAAATTTGAGCGTCGGAATTTTCTAATCTCATCCTAACCCAGCATACAAAATTTAAAAAAAAGACCCGCAATAACTAGGCTATGATATCTAAGAAATAGTACAATTATCGACGGGTCACATCTTGAGTCAGGGGACAAAAGACTGAAAAAATTCAAATTCAAAATTAAAAGTCAGAAAAAAAATTATTTTTTGTTATATGTCCGGCCATGACCCGACCCTGGTATTTTACTCTGAGGGAAAACTTACAAGCACATTAGAAATTGCCGTTTTATTAGACAGAAAACCACATTTTGTTGTATTTGTATATTTTCTGACTGCTCTAGGTATGGTCAGGGTGACGATTTGGGGTACTAACTCATGAGGAAATAGTGCTATCGAAGTACTAAATAGTCCTATAAAGTACTAGAGTACTAATTTAGCACTAAATACTATTTTAGTACCTGGTACTAAATTAGTACTTAGTACTCGTAGTACTTTTTCCATTTTTTTGCAATTTACCAATTCAAGTACCAAAATAGTACCTAGTACCAATAGTACTATTTAGTTCTAGGTAGTACTATTTTAGTACTATGGTTTAAAAAAACACACAGATATGTATTCTTCTTGTCTTAGTAACAATTTTGGTTCTTATGCATTATCGGGACTACCTGGTTTTACTCTCATTTATGCTAAAGACATTTCCGAGCTCTATCCTCCGAATTTGCCTTTCAGTATCGTTCGTTAATAATGCTTGTGAATAAAGGACGATAACCATAAGATAATTAAAATTAATATGTTTTCAATATCATGGGACGCATAAATAACAGTAAAACCAGGTAGTCCCGATAATGCATAAGAACCACAATTTTTTTAGCTATTTTATGTTAAAAACAAACAAACATATGTGCAGTGTGTCTTTTAAAAATAAAAAGTACTACGAGTACCAAGTACTAATTTAGTACCAGGTACTAAAATAGTATTTAGTACTGAATTAGTACTCTAGTGCTTTATGGTACTATTTCAGTACTTCGATAGTACAATTTAGTACCCAAATCGTCACCCTAGGTATGGTATCCGACACTAGGTATGGTATGGTATCTGACCCTATTGAACTATTGAAAGAATTTCAATACTACAACCTCTAGGATTCGGTTCGAAACCATAGTTGCATATCAGGCAACAATCGCCGCCAGGTGCCGTCGCTAGAATCCAAAAAACTTGAGCATTTTAGAAAACGGTGACGGCGGTGGCGCTGGTGCAACTAGTTTCGAAGCAATGGCTGCCGTTCCGTAACTTTAAAAGCAGCAATTTATTCGAAAATAATAATAATCCGAACTTACTCAAACATTGTAGTTGAAAACCACCGCGAACAAGAAGAATATATCCGTGAACTAGAGAAGTGTGTTCAAACCAAAGACAAACTCATCAAAAAGATAGCCTCCGAGCTGAAATATGTGGAGTCTGCGTTGACTGAAGCCACTTACCAGGTTTTTCAAATAATTTCACTTTAAGAACTAGGTTGTTACACAGTTAACTCGAATTTTCGAAAAATTTTGACCTATTTTGTTGTTTTTATGTGAATTTTTTGAGCATGTGACCCCGCAACGAGAAGCCTAGGATAGTGGCTACACAGTGTTATAAAAATTTCGGCGCTAGTATAGAATACCCCCAAATCAGACCTTCTAAAAATCGTTGTAACTACCCTTTGGAACAACAAGTTTAGGCTTAGCCCTTAGGCTTAGGGGTAGGCCAGCGTATGGAAGTTGTGACTAATAAGTGTTTTACGCACTTTTTCTGGGGTCTGGAACATATTTGGGTGCTCTTTACTTAGGCTTAGGGTAGGCCAGCGTATGGAAGTTGTGACTAATAAGTGTTTTACGCACTTTTCTGGGGTCTGGAACATATATTTGGGTGCTCTTTACTTAGGCTTAGGGTAGGCCAGCGTATGGAAGTTGTGACTAATAAGTGTTTTACGCACTTTTCTGAGGTCTGGAACATATATTTGGGTGCTCTTTACTTAGGCTTAGGGGTAGGCCAGCGTATGGAAGTTGTGACTAAGAAGTGTTTTACGCACTTTTTCTGGGGTCTGGAACATATATTTGGGTGCTCTTTACTTAGGCTTAGGGTAGGCCAGCGTATGGAAGTTGTGACTAAGAAGTGTTTTACGCACTTTTCTGGGGTCTGGAACATATATTTGGGTGCTTTACTTAGGCTTAGGGTAGGCCAGCGTATGGAAGTTGTGACTAATAAGTGTTTTACGCACTTTTTCTGGGGTCTGGAACATATATTTGGGTGCTCTTTACTTAGGCTTAGGGGTAGGCCAGCGTATGGAAGTTGTGACTAATAAGTGTTTTACGCACTTTTTCTGGGGTCTGGAACATATATTTGGGTGCTCTTTACTTAGGCTTAGGGTAGGCCAGCGTATGGAAGTTGTGACTAAGAAGTGTTTTACGCACTTTTCTGGGGTCTGGAACATATATTTGGGTGCTCTTTACTTAGGCTTAGGGGTAGGCCAGCGTATGGAAGTTGTGACTAATAAGTGTTTTACACTTTTCTGGGGTCTGGAACATATATTTGGGTGCTCTTTACTTAGGCTTAGGGGTAGCCAGCGTATGGAAGTTGTGACTAAGTGTGTTTTACGCACTTTTCTGGGGTCTGGAACATATATTTGGGTGCTCTTTACTTAGGCTTAGGGTAGGCCAGCGTATGGAAGTTGTGACTAAGAAGTGTTTTACGCACTTTTTCTGGGGTCTGGAACATATATTTGGGTGCTCTTTACTTAGGCTTAGGTAGGCCAGCGTATGGAAGTTGTGACTAATAAGTGTTTTACGCACTTTTCTGGGGTCTGGAACATATATTTGGGTGCTCTTTACTTAGGCTTAGGGTAGGCCAGCGTATGGAAGTTGTGACTAATAAGTGTTTTACGCACTTTTCTGGGGTCTGGAACATATATTTGGGTGCTCTTTACTTAGGCTTAGGGGTAGGCCAGCGTATGGAAGTTGTGACTAATAAGTGTTTTACGCACTTTTTCTGGGGTCTGGAACATATATTTGGGTGCTCTTTACTTAAGTTTTAGAAGGCATAAGTTTGGGGGGTATTCTATACTAGGGTCAAAATTTCTTAATTCAGTTCACAAAAATAGATCGGTTCTATTCTAGAATCGGGTGCCAAAAAAAGCTTTCTAAAAACAACAGGAGGGGAGCAAGCTGTTTTTGGCACCGATTCTAGAATAGACCAATAGATGTATTTAAATAAAAACAATTTCGAGTCAGACAGATTTCGAGTTGTACAACTCGAAATTGTTTTTATTTAAATACATCTATTTTTGTGAACTGAATTAAGAAATTTTTATAATACTGTGTAGCCACTATCCTAGGCTTTTGGTTGCGGGGTCACATGCTCAAAATTTTGTAAAAAAATTCACATAAAAACAACAAAATAGGTCAAAATTTTTCGAAAATTCGAGTTAACTGTGTAACAACCCTAGTAAAAACTAACTGAAATTGTTTTTAAGGCGGAGAAAAAGTTGAAGTCTGTCAAAGAGTCAGAGACCAACAGAGCTTTTTCCGAAGATGTTATCCGACTAGCTCACCAAATTTCAAAGTCTCACTCAGTAGCTTCTTCCATGTATTGGTGAGTTATTTTGAAATATCTTAAAATGTTTGATTCCTATCTGTATTTCTGAATGCCGTGGCCAAAAATGGAAAAGGCGGCATTTTAGGGGATAAAGCAACATAGGAAGACGAAAATATTTTAAAAATATTTTCATAAAAACGGGAAAAAAAGCACCCAAACTTACTTAGGCTTTACTTACTTAGGCGGCATTTGAGAAATTCAAGCGGCTAAAGTGCAAAAAACCGACAAATTTCGTGACACTTATTATAGTTAGGACTTTGGATGGCCTGCCCACCGCCCCTTCCCCCCTCCTCGTTTTTGGGGGTGCGGGGGGAGATCGATCTAAAAAATTTTGCGCGGGAGGTGCGAGGGGGTGGGGAATAGCAAGCTGTGAGCGGGGGATAGTGGCGGGTGACGCGGGGTGAATTTGCAAGCGTTCTAATCAACAAATTAAAAAAAAGTAATCCTAATGAAGATAAAGGTTAAAACAACTACCATTTCCATGCAAGCTCAGTCAAATCTCCTCCGAACTGACTCCATTAATTGTTATTTTTTTGCGAGGAGTCCATTAAATTGAAGAACCAAGATGAAAATATTTTTTGCGGGGGTGACGGGGGGTAATTTTGGGAGAGGGAGGGGCGGATTTGAGGTAAAAGGAAAATTCAGTCGGAGAGCGGGATAGGGAGGCCAACCCAATTAATTTGAATATTTTTTCAGCCCTTTTTGTTGCAAAACAACGCGACGATTCGTAAAAAAAATTATGCATAGTGTTTTTGGACCCGGAAAAGATCCGTTTTTGGCCAAATACTCAACCTGGAAGTGCCCGGAAAGGAAGGATCCGATCCGGACCCTCCCAATATGCCTACTACCTGCCGAAAAATAAAATTTATCAAATTGCAGCTTTTTATAAGCGAAAATAGTTAGCAATTGGTTGCTGTAATTTTAATTTGTTCTAAATTTCAATTTCTCCAGGCAACAAGGTGACCCCCAACGACCATTCCCTACAGAAGCTGACTTTGCAACCAGTTCTCTACAGTTGAGTAGGAACAATCAAGCAAGTGGCTAGAGTCTGAATACTACAGACTAATAATATCTTTTAGGGTCAGTCAGCTGGGCCTGCTTTTTTGCGCCAATCCTCGGCTTCTAACTTGAATAGGACTGCTTCTAGTGTATTTGCATATCTCCTCTAAACAAGTTAATTCACTAAATTAGGTTTCAGGGAGCTCTGGGACATCTTAGAGGATCGCCCATGAACAATACTAGCATGTTGAACAGCACCATGAACACATCTTTTGGGTAAGAGACTTGCCGTATTTGCTCTCTTAATTAGAGATGATGACGGGACGGGACGGGACAATTTCGTCCCGTCCCGTTAATTTTAGAGAATCGTCCCGTCCCGGAATCCCGCCCGGAAATTTTTTGGCACCTGTCCCGTCCCGGTGTCCCGTCCCGAAATTTTTAAATTTGAATTCTGACCCGTCCCGTCCCGAAAAGGTCAAGCCATCATCTGTACTCTTAATCCCCCATGTGAGATTATTTTTTGACCCACTTGGAGGGTAGGACGATTATTGAAGGGTGGGAGCTCAATAGAATTAATACTTTTAATGTCTTTATTCATGTCACCTAGGCTAATTGAGGCTTACCCAGGGGTCGCAAGTCGAAGCTTCCAAAATTCAGACAATATTCAAAATCATGCTACAATCAAAATTTTATTGAATTTTTATCAAACAAACAATAACAAAACGTGCTCACGAGTAAACAATTAAAAGTATTTTTCCCAACCCCTGATTTGTTTCAACAAAACATTATTCTTCAAAAGGAAGTTACACATTTCCGAGCAATTGATATCAGAGTTGACTTTGGTTTGGACAATGCTCTTCACGGTTTGAACTTCAGCGAATTTCTTTCTTTAGTCTACTGTACACCACACAGCGAGAAGATTCGTTCAATGAAAGCGTTTCAAACAGGAATCGATAGTATTGAACTGACCAACCTGTAGACGAGAGGCAGAGAATCGTTGTCTTTGAATATCATCACTCATTTATGTTCGGTGTCAATCGATTCAAAAGTTTCTGCAGGAATTTGTTGAAGAAGGATACTCAGAGCCGCGACTTCATCGAAGAGACCATCCTGCTCTGCGACCTCAGGCAAATTTTGCAATGAAGCGTTTTGCGATTTTTTTTTAAATTAAGACAAATTAAGATCAATTTATTTTTAAGATTCGCTGTCTAAAAATAAGTACATTTCTTAAAAATTAAGTACACTTGCGACCCCTGGGCTTACCGTATTATTTCTAATAAGGCCTCATGGGGCCTTATTAGAAATGGCTTTTTTTAGGTCTTATTAAGCCTTTTTGGAAGCCTAAGCCTTATTTTTCAACATGTCTCAGGAGGTGGGGATATATTAGAAGGTGGGGCCTTATTGGAAGGTCACTAGATGTAGTACGGTATATGTATCCTGATTTCAGAATTAGCCAGTGTTTTATTTGCAAAAATTGCTTTTAATATACCAAATCGCCTCTCAAGTAGGGTTTGGAAATCACGGGGAGTAGTAGTCATTCTAATTTTTTTCACTAGTTTGTAGAGAAATATCTTGGCTTCATTTTGAGTGTTTAGCAAGCCACATTACTTATAACTAGCATGAAAACCCCGTGAAAGTTGCAAAACCCAATTCCCGTGAAAAGACGCCAGATTGCTGGTGTTTATTGCGATGCTGCAAATAATTTTCTTCAGTGATATGGCTCGTTTACCACTTAAAATGAAGCCAAGGTTTTCCTCTGCAAGCTAGCAAAAAATTGGCATGATTACTATTAAAAATCATTCAAAAAAGCGCCACCGTGAAATCCCCCGTGATTTTCAAACTCTACTCCCGAGGCTTGCTTTATGAGATGAGAGTAAAACATGAAAAATCAGGACATTATATTCATGGCTGCAATTAGGATATCAGATTGGCGAACACCCGGCTGGCCCGAATCCCCGTAATCTTTCGAAATTACCCGGACCGTATGAACACCCGCCTCCGTGCTAGCCTAATCTTGATCTATCATTTTAAGGGCGACCCCTGGCGGACCAGCCAAATCATTTAGTCCAAGCCCTAGAAGTGGAATATTTGGACAAGTTGGAATGGGAGCCGGTTCAAGCTCTCCAGGTGGCAGTCAAAGGGGAAGGCCACCGGGTACTACAGGTTAGCAAACACTTTTTAGGATTGAACAATTTGTGCAATACAGTCAACCCTCGATTTAACGTCACCCCCTCAAGTCAGTTCCCACCCAGGGTCCGACACTTTTTTAACCTAAATTTTAAAGCTTTTTGCTAGTTATTTTCTGTCAGTCTAGTCCGAAATATCGCAAGGATTTAGATTTTGCCGATTGTATTTGTACATGACAACAGTTTTGCCGAAAAGACCCGCGGGTACTCGATTTAACGTTACCCTATTTTGAAAAGGGGTGACGTTAAATCGATTACCCAGGTCTTTCGGCAAAACTGTGTTATATACAAAAACAATCGGCAAAATCTAAATCGACGAACTAGACTGACCAGGCAACTGGCAAAAAGCTTTAAAACAGGTTAAAAATCGGACCCTGGGAACTGACTCAAGTTAAACCTCCCTCAAAACCTCCCTCTCTTAAAAAAACCTCTCTCAAGTTACTTGAGGGAGGTGACGTTAAATCGAGGGTTGACTGTAGCGATAAAATTCACAAAAATTATTATTGTTTGAGGATAAATAATAAAGCAAAATTTTAAGCTAGAATGACCTCTCCGTCAGCCAGAGCCATTCACCCGACCATACTCGCAGGCCGAGCTGGTCGGCCTGCTTCTCAAAGTCCAAGGACAAACATGCCAATGCAGACATCTCCAGCCATATCCACTGCCAGCGGCTCACAAGCTCCATTTGGGTATGGTCAACCAGGCAGTAGCACTGCGATGAACATCAATTTGCCGCCGTCAATGAGTGGTAGTGGACAAAACACCAACAACAAAATCAACGTTCCAGAAAAGGTGGAACAAATGTCTTCCGATTCTTCGTCCAGTTCGAGCAGTGGAGATGAAGGTTAATTGAGTTATTTATGCAGTGCGCTAATTTATTTGAAAAAACATTCTACATAATAAACACTTGGTATCATTTTTTTTACATTTCAAACTTTGAATCGGCACAAAGAGACAAACAATTCGCTTAGTAAAGTTTAATTACGGCGTCACCTTTATCACCGGTAAAACAGTCAAACCTGCATATAGTGGCCACTCAATAGGGTTGGCTATGTTGTGTTACTTTGTGCTTAAAATGGCTGTATGTGAAAACTCTCGTCGAATTCAATGAATTTTCCCAGCAAATTTTTAAAATCTTTCGCATCAAAAAAGTGTTTTTACATCCCCACCCAAAGTCTTTTTTTCCGAAAAAAAGCTTTGTCTACTACTGAGAACCAAAGATGAACCTGAGAACCAAAGTTAGAAAATGTTGGTTTTTTTTCTAAAATTCAACAATACATAAGAACAAACTTTTTTAATGAACAGTATATAATAATGTTTATTGCTTGCTTTTTGCTTAAAAGGCCATGCTACTGCGTTCAAAATTACTTACTACCAATTCAATGTTTTTTCTTAATCATCCCATATCTGCATGGATTTTTCAATTTGTTTTCTTACAAAGTAAGGGCTAATTTTTATTTTGAGGGCTAGCTTTGTGAAAACTTAATTCAAAAATGCAAGCAGAAATGTAAGATTGGGAACTTTATCCGAACAGGCGGGGCCCATTATGAACGCACGGGTATCGTCATTTAAGACAAAAATTGATATTAGAGACAGGGAGAATTCTTTTAAGTTTTTTAAGTTTTTCTTTTAAGCATTTTGACAGAACAACTTATTCATCGCTAAATTAACCTGAAATGATGACACCGAATTCGTCTTCAGCATGGTCGACTTGCTATAAGAACTGCTTTTATAAATTAAAAATCATCTCAAAATTCAAATTCCTCTCGAGACAATAATTATTAAAATATCGAATTTCGGCTCTCCCTCTGTTCTAGCCTAAATTATTACAGTCAAAAATTGTTACAGCCAAAACGGTTATATCTCTATTTTTTTTATTGTAGCTACATGTTGTATTCCCATAGAAACATATTATTTGTCTCAAAGAGAATAATGTATTTTGTATTGCGATCAGACTATATAAGCTGCGTCTTGATACAGTCTGATCATTTTGTTGTTTCGCGCTGCTCAATAAAGGTTGCTCGTATCTCTTGCTCTCTCTCTCTGTGCTGCTGCTCAACAAGTGGCGAATAAATCCGGAAGTCCTTCAGCAAATTCTCCAGCAGCAACAACAGCAGTTGATTGATTAACTTTTCCAATTGATTGGAACTTTTAACTTTCCAATTCAGAAAACGATTGTTTGTGTCTGGACACAAACACAAATATCATAAGGTGCCCTAGATACAAGGGAGATAAGAAACTGGCAAACAAGTGATTTGAATTTCCCTACAATAGGTTTTTTAGAGATAACTAAATAAAGGGTTAACAAATAGTTTTGGTCTTACCAAAGAGGCAACAAAAACAAGGATTTCCATAGTCAAAAAGTTGTTCTAAAATTCTGTTTAACCTTCACTTCGTGACACTAGCGTTAGCTGTATTGCCGAATGTTTAATTCAACTGTTCTATTTTTTCAGGACTCCCACCGACCATATGGTACTCTCACAAACTACTTTGTGATCACGCTCTGAAAAAGCGTTATCTGTATTGCCGAATATTCAATTCAACTGTTCTATTTTTTCAGGACTCCCACCGACCATATATTACTCTCATACGAGACATTCGGGACATACGAGTCAAGGAAAAGCCCGATTTCCAGAGTGATTGGATCCAACTGTGGGAAGATGAAAAGCGAGTCGAGTTTAGCTTCGGAGGGCAGGGTGTAGTTCAGGGCAAACACATTTTTTACAAATCCCGCCAAACTCAAAGCTCGGGCTGTCAAAAATGTTGTACCGAAGGTGGCTGCCTATTCGAAGATTCTCGAGCATGCCTAATCAGACAATCATTGATTGGTTGTTGGACAAGAAATAAAACTGTTATTCTTTGAATTTTCCGGAAAATTTTCCAGAAAATTTTCCGGAAAATTTTTGAAAATTTTCCGGGAACTTTTTCCGGAGCTGTCAAAACGGAAAATTTTCATATGCAATATTTCTTTTCGTGTCATTGTTGTGCCTTATATTCGCATCTTTTTCAGATGCCTAACCTTTCAAAAACTTGGTCCTGGGCGTATTTTACCGCTGTCAAAGAAGTCGTAAATGGGAAGGAAGTTCAAGCAGCATACTGCAAAGGCTGCAACGTTCGTTACGCTAATAATCCAATGTCGCCTACCTCCTGGATGTGCTCGAGCCAACGGATCAAGGTCAAGTGCTGACCCCTGAAGAGAAACAAAAGGCGATCGAACTATTGGCGAACAAGTGCCTGAAGAATCCAGTGTTAGCCGGGAAAGTAGGACAGGTAACAACTTGGTGGGGAATAACCCCCTGTTTCCGGTGATGACGGAATGGGCATCATGGGTGGCCGGGACGTGAATATTCTCATCTAAAAAGGCTTTTTGCCCAAAAAAAGCTTTGTAGCTCAGTAGTTTTCTAATCAACTTTTAATTTTTTTGAGCAGCGTGTAGCCCTGGATCTCAGCTTTTTAACAAGTCATCAATAAAAAATGGAAGGTACTAATTCGGTTTAGCCCCACACCCCCATTTTTTGCTTTCGTGTCTCAAGTTTGCACAATTTTTTTAAACAACGTATTTTTTTATCATTTTCCATTTTTAGTCGTGTTTTAGTCGTGTTCTTGCTTTTTTGTGTGCTCCAAGATTTTGTTTTCATCGTTCCGTCTCATTTACTTTATTCATCTTTTTTTGTTAAATAAGCAATCGCACTGGAATGAGTCCAATTGAAAAGCTGCCTGAGGAATTCCTTCACTTCACCGTGAATCACTCAGTCAATTTCGTGGATTCAGAGACTGGTGCACACACTCAGACGATCGAATCAACATGGCAAAAATTCAAGAGAAGGCACAAGCAAGAATACGGCACACATAGTTCTGTTTTTAAAAGCTATGTCTCTGATTTTGTTTGGCGCCGAAAGTTCGGTGGAAATGATATTATGTTCTTTTTATGGTCACAAATTGTTGACCTGTATCTATGTGAATAAATGAAAGATGTTTGTCGCATCAAAGAAAAATAAAAATCAAAAATGGGAGTGTGGGGCTAAACCGAATTAGTACCAAATGGAAATTTATTAGAAAAACACAGACAACAAAACGTTTTCAAAAAGCTGCCAGGAAAATTGATTAATTTGCCGGGAGTTTTCAATTTGATTTCTGAAAAATGGCCTAAATTGTAAAATTTCCACCACTTTCAAGTTCGACTCCCCTCTGCGTCTGATACTTTTTTACCTCAATCTGCAAAATCTTGTGCCAGTTCTGTTGTGGCGTCGTGGTCCGACAATTTGAAGAAAAATCAATCCGAGTTTGTTTCGATTGCTTAAAAAAATCTCGTAATTTCGCCATTTTAAATAAAAAATCTGAATATAGTAGGGGTTTTTTTTTGAAAATTGGGCCTTTGACTGTAATTTTTTGAAATAAATTGACTGAATCATAAAAATGTGACAAGCCGCAAGTTGGTATATTAATTAATATTTATTGTTATTATTAATCGTACATTTATGCAGACAATGCTATTTAATAATAAATGCTCAACACATACTTACAAATACATTCAACACCATTTTCCGCTGCTCTAAGTAAAAGTTTTATCCAAAACAGTGGTTATAGGGCATATAAGCAGCATCCAAATGATTCAAAGTTGGATAAGTGGTTTTAAGTGAGAATATAGGTAGTTGTGGTGGTGGTTAAGCTCTGTCACTATTATTGTATAGGGATAGGGGAGGAGGGAATGCTGGTTATTATCAGTTTGATAACTTCGTCTGTCCTCTTTGATTCCACATCCATGGACTGCAAAAGTACCGTTTATTGTAGTTAAATTTATATTTTTTATGTATATCAGGTCGTTCAGAGAGTCAGTGCGTTTTTTCCAAAAAAACTTGGCGCTACTCGGTTATACCCCCCAAAACAGCTACTCGGGAATGCCCCCAATCCTAGCAGCTACTCGGTTATACCCCCTAAAAACTCGGTTTTATGCGCGCACTCACTTACCTTAGACATGATTCCGAGAAGTACTCTTGACCATAAATGCATATAGAGTCTATTTTTGCGGAGTAGCGTCAACTTTTTGTGGCATTGTGTTTTTTCCATCTATTTTATGAACATTTTTTGAATGTTAAAATAATGAAAGTTAACATAACATTTGCGGAAAAAAGTTAGAAAAACACAATTCCACATAAAGTTTTTTTTGAAAAAAACGCACTGACTTTGCGAGCGACCTAATATTATCCGGCATATTCCATACCTGCAATCGTGCCTGCCTCCAAGCCTGTCTCTTTTCAAAGTCTACTGTCCTTTGTTCCACTGAGCTGAGGCTGGAGCTAGCCCTGGAGTAGCTGGCTTCATCTGGCAGAGTAATGCTGCCATTGTTGTTGTTTGACAAGGAGGGGTTCATATCAGGTGTGTGGGCCAGCGATCTAGCTGCAGCAGCTGCTTTCTCTGCTCTTATTTCAGCATTCCGGGTCCTGACCACTGCAGGTCCATTGTGGATTAGGGAGGAGGATCTTAATTGGTTTGGTTAAATTTGCAATTCAACTTAAGAGTCAAATTTCAAATTCCACTCGAGACAACAAACATTTTAACATTAAGGTATCGAATTTTTAGAACGTTTTCAAATGTTTCTTGTCTCGAATGGAATTTGAAATTTGACAGTGAGTTTATAATTTCAAGAGCAGTTTTATAAGCAAATCGACTATGCTGAGCACGAGCCATGACACAAAACCAAATCCGAGAAGAAATTACCTTGTAGTTTTTATTGACCCCACACATCTACAAAATCACCTAAATGGTGGCATAACCACGAAAAATATGAGTTCGACAGAGACTAGGAGCATATTTTATTTCCAACACACAGTTGACACGCACCACGAATAACAACGAATGAGACTGCAACTTCGATTCTGTTGGATCCTTAACGACGATCAGCGCTCTTCAGCCCAACTGGAATGCTCAGGCCCTAAAAATACGTAAAAAAATGTTTCACGATCACTCATTCAAGCTAAAGATGACTTACATAATGGTCGATCATGTCCTTAGTCTCCTGGTCAACGGCGAGGGCCAGATGGAGAGAAGGATCCAGATAAGAAATCTCAGGCATTTAGTTGTCACGACGCTCACGTTCCTCTTCCTGCAGCTTAATGGAGATGCCACGAACTTGTCCCTTCTCGATACGCTTCATGAAATGGATGGTGAACTTAAAAAGAGTGAATAGTGACTAGGAAGCAGAATTTTGACACACGTTTTTACGAAATTATGGATAAACATAAGTCGAGAAAACACCCAGCAATTCGATTTCTCATCTTTTTGCTCAGGATCACTGCTATTGCTGAAAGATATAAGGTCAAATATGTGTTGAAAGAGCGATGAATACATGCTTACCCCCACAAATTCGCTTGTTGGTGTGGAAGTCTCGCGTCAACTTGGGATAGTACTTCTCGATGATATTTCTCGAAGCCTTCTTGACCGTCTTGGTACGAGCTCGACCAACCATTTTGTCCAGCGATTGAGATTTCGAATGTGCAGTTCAGCAAAACAAACCTGAAAACAATACTTTCAACCCTAACTCTTACTCCAGACAACAGCCAAAACAAGCATTTCAATTGTAAACGTGCAGAACAACCTCATTTTATATAAAATAGGGTTGCTGAAAAAAGGAATAGCGACAAAACGAAACATGTCTCACAGTTCGAGTTAGTTACTTGTCCGAGTCACTGCTACAAATAGCTCACATCAGGGCTGGCGGGACCTACCTCTTATTTCCTAACATCTGTTACAGAAATGGTCAAATCGAATGGCGGTAGAATTATGTCGCGGTAGAACTTTGTCGCGTTCCCATGGCCCTTGGGATCTATATCGAAAATGCTGTTTTATCAAGGGTATAATTTCTTTCATTTTGCACGTATTCGATCAAATTAGTCCTATTTTAGGTGCCGTTATATCAAGTGACGTTATCTGTAAAGTTGACTGTATGCATACATCAGGGCTGCATCGGTTATAAAAATATACCTGATCGTATACCAGATATGAAAAAATATCGGATCCGATATCGAATGTCAAAAAGTGCCACATATCGGATACATATTGATAATATCATATTGATATCACATATTGATAAACTAAAATTAGTTTTTCTCAAAATAGTTTACGATTACAGTCTAGTCTCGTTTATCCGACACCCCCTCAAATTCGTTCCCACCTAGGGTCCGACACTTTTTTTAAGCCAATTTTTAAAATGTTTTTCCAGTTGTCTTTGGTTGTTTTAGTCCGAAATATCGCAAGGATTCTGATTTTGCCGATCGTTTTTCTCAAATCCTTTTACGTTGCCATAAAGACCCGCGTGTCTCGTTTATCCGACACCTGATTTTTAAAAGAGGTGTCGGATAAACGAGACACGCGGGTCTTTATGGCAACGTAAAGGATTTGGGAAAACGATCGGCAAAATCAGAATCCTGCGATATTTCGACTAAAACAACCAAAGACAACTGGAAAAACATTTTAAAATTGGCTTAAAAAAAAAGTATCGGACCCTAGGTGTGAACGAGCTTGAGGGGTGTCGGATAAACGAGACTAGACTGTATCCGATTAATCTGAAAATTGGCCATTTTTTTGGATATCTGATACCGGATGTCAAAAAGTTCATGATATCGGGTATGAGATGCAGTCCTGGGGCCAAGCACACTAATTGAAAATTTGAAAATTTTTATGAAAATATGAAAATATGAAAATGAAAATTTGAAAATGAAAATTTTCAAGCACACTAATGAAAATTTGAAAATGAAAAGTGAAAATGAAAAATGCAAAATTTTCACTTTTCAAGCACAGTAAACATTTTCAATTTTTCAGTTTTCACTGAAAATTTTCAATTTTTCATTGTGCTCGTTTTCCTTGTTTGTGTAGTTTCATTTTGTTCGCACGTTTTTATTCTCGTATTTGGATCGTATTTGCTGCTAATCAGGACCGAGTAGGTTGAGTAGGATGTCGGCTTGGCGAGGAGTCAGACGAAAGCGCATACGGAACTCATTTGGATCATCTAGCACCGGCCTTGCTCGAAAAATGCGTGGACGAATAGCAACCCCTTCATCATTGGAACGTTCAATGTCGCTGTCGCTATTGCTCGTAGACATCTCCTAAACAGAAAGCACATAAAGCAGTTTACTACACTTTGCATCATGAAAACACGAAGTCTGAGCATAAAATCGTACTCAACGCATGAAAATAACCCTAGAATGAGGCTGTGAAAAATTTTGAAAATTTGAAGACAGGAAGACCGGTCTTCAAATTTTCATGAAAAAATGAAAATATTTTCACTTTTCAATTTTCAAGTTTTCAATAGTGTGCTTCAAAATGAAAATTTTTTCAGATTTTCATTTTCAATTTTCATTTTCAATTTTCATTTTTTCAAATGTTAGTGTGCTTCAAAATTTTCAATTTTCAAATTTTCATTTTCAAATTTTCATTTTCAATTTTCAATTAGTGTGCTTGGCCCCTGGCATACATGTATCCAGAGCCGCGGTTTTATATGGTTCAGGTCTTGTATGATTGACATGTGTCAGTTATGTTTGTATCACTTTGAAACTGCGGAGAACTTATATTTCAAAAGAATGTCGAAACCATACTTGCGCGGCCGCTGGCGGAGAGCAAGTATGGCGGCCGCCTTTCCGCCGGGGAAAATTAGCACTTTTAAAGCGCTGGCGGCGCTCATTTTTTAAAATCTCCGGCGGAGGCGGCACCGCTTTTTATTTTTTGAGAAGGCGCAAGTATGGTCGAAACTTGACCGTCACTAACTGGCTAGTCCCCCGAATGTAACAGCCCGCCACACAACCATCTATTGTGAGCGTATATTAAACTCAAAAGTAAACCAACCCATTTTTGAGAAGTTGGTTAAAGCAAGCATCATTTGACAACTCAAGCACACTATCCAGTTCCTCCTCCTCTTCATGTTCATTGGTTGAAGAGGTTGCTTGAGAGTTAGGCTCAGCAGTGGCGGCTAGTCGTTCTCTTCGACTAACCTCCTCTTGTTTCAGCTTCTCCAAATCCTGACTGCTCACCAGAGGCTTTTTCATGGGTGGGTTGGCTGATACTCCTGCTCCTCTGTTTAAATTGCTCGCACTTGTGCTGGCTGGGACGTTCTGAGCATGGATTTCCTCCTCAAATTTCTTGATTTTGGAAGAAAAGTTGAGCTGTTCAGGAATCTGAAATCAAAACTGATGCAAAAAAAAGTTAAAATGTGTTTGTTTTGTAAAGCTCACTAATTTAGGCTTGGGAGCAACAGGAGGGGGAGGAGCACGGCTGGAAGGCACAGGAATTTGGGACTTAGGGATAGGGGATGATGTCGCTAGTGGTTCCTCCATCCTCATGTTCTTGTAGCTATTATCCACCACTTGACTGGGTAATGGCTTTTGAGCAACGGAGGTGAAAGCTGACCGAGGGGGGTTGGAAGTTGCTGGTTTGCGGCTGGAATGATATGAAGCATATTGGGTTTTATATGGGTTCGCACGTAGCCGGGAAAACTGTCCTGGTCACCCATGTTTTTTTTAATTTTATCTATTTATGTTTCAAATGCGATGAAAACCAAATAAGTCGAGTCTCTCTTTAACATCCACCCTTGGGATCGGGCCTAGCCGTATGTTAATGAGAGGTGCATGTAAATGGGAGTGTATGTTAATGGGGGAGGTCACTTTGCCTTAATTTCATTCAAACCAACCAAATCTTAGCCAGCCGTATTTTAATGGGAGAGCGTATGTTAATGGGGGAGAATGTTAATGAGAGACCCGACTGTATAGTCGAATTCCGATATAAAGACACCCCCTCAAGTTCGTTCCCACCTATGGTCAGACGCTTTTTTACGCTGATTTTTCAATTGGCTGTTGTCTTTGGCTAGTCTAGTCCGAAATACAGTCGACTCTCGATAACCCGCCACCCCCCTCAAGTTCGTCCCAACCTAGGGTCCGACGCTTTTTTAGCTCAATTTTTGATATTTTTCGTCGAATATGATTTGTCAGTCTAGTGCGAAATGTTGCAAGGATTTTGATTTTGGCGATTATTTTTAAAAATGCTAAAACTTTTGCCACTAAGATCCGCGCCTCTCGATAACCCGCCACCCCATTTTGAAACTAGGGTGGCGGGTTACCGAGGCGCGGGTCTTAGTGGCAAAATTTTAAACATTTTTAAAAATGACCGGCAAAATCGGAATCCTTGCGATATTTCGCATCAGGCTGACAAATCATATTCGGCAAAATTTAAAAAAAATTGAGGTAAAAAAAGTGTCGGACCCGAGGCGGGAACGAACTTGAGGGGGTGCCGGGTTATCGAGAGTCGATTGTATCGCAAGGATTACGATTTTGCCGGTCGTTATTTCAAATGACCACAATTATACCAATAAGACCCGCGGTTCCCGATATAATGACACCACTTTTGGAAAAGAGTGTGTCGTTATATCGGGAACCGTGGGTCTTATTGTTAAAACTGTGGTCATTTGAAATAACGATCGGCAAAATCGTAATCCTTGCGATATTTTGGACTAGACTAGCCAAAAACAACTGGCAAACCAATTCAAAAATCAGGGTAAAAAAAGTGTCGGACCTTAGGGGGTGTCGTTATATTGGAACTCGACTGTATGAGCATTTTTCGAGCGCTTTTTTTTTGAGTCACACCACATTGCACCAAAACACGTGTACTGAACAATCATAAATTGCATTTAGTTCAAATTCTTTGCTTTTCTACCGAAACAGTTTATGCTCAAAATGACTGCCAGATACTCGCGATCATTTCGGCAACAAGAACTTTTCAAAGTTGGGACTTCAAGTCAATTTTAATTTTCAGTCAATTTATGTAAAATTGGGTAAATCAACCAAAACAGAAATGTTTTTCAAAAGTTCTTGTTACCAAAATTACTGCAAGGATCTGGCGGTCATTTAGAGTATAAAATGTTTCAGTGAAAAAATTAATTCAAAGAAATTTATGAGTGTGCCGTACACGTGTTTCGGTGGAGTGTGGAGGGACCTTTTGACTGCGACCCAAAAGGCTGATTTTAAAAAGTTTTGACCTGACTTTGATCTTGTGAGAGCCTCGAGTTAGGACGGAATCAAACCTGTTTTTCTCAATTTTCGTACTCCGAGAACTTGTTTCAGACTGTCCTAACGTGTGCTAGCCTACCCTACGCCTGAGCACAAGCCACAAAAATGCCCTATTGTCAGGTAAAGCCATAATTTCGATGAAAATGTGCTTGTAAATTGCAAAAAAAATCAACAGTCGGATTATAACAGTTTTTTCCATATATTTTCTAAAATTTAGTATACCGTATTTCCTCTAACAAAAGCCCTCCCCGAAATCCGTAAATTTTTAAATTTATTATTTGCACTTTTGATTAACTTTCAAATTGGCTCTTGGTTATGTGTCATACCAAAATGTAGTACACATTGCCACCTACATTTTGGCACATAACAGGCGTGGGATCAAGACCGAAAGCTTGGTCGAAAATGCAAAGAAATAAATTTAAAAATTCCGGATTTTGGGGAGGGCTTTTATTGGGGGAGATACGGTATTTTTGATGATTCCACGGTAGCCAAAGTCAGGTTTTATTTATTGTATTAGGCCAAATGATTTTTGATTGCAAAAAGAATTTAAAAGCAACAAAAAGCATTGAACAAAGCTAAGTTTGATAAAATTCACACCATTTATCAAAAAAGACGAAAAAACTCGCGAAAAATTTGAAAAGCAATGTGTATGAAGCAAGACCCGGTGAGCAAGCGACAAAAACCACCTACCTCCATTTGCAACATCAACAAACTGTTCATGGATCTATTGGAGGGCAATGGCTGTTGCGCTCTCCTGTGGGTTTGGTTGTGTGCTTTAGGTGGCAATGGAGGAGCTGCTAGTGAGGGCAGCGACTTCGACAAACTGCCACCTAGCGAAGAAGCAGGACATCCAACTGGTTTCTGTCCCCTTTCTATCACCAAGTAGATATCGCCATTTAATGGAGCAGTCAGCAAAGTGACCACTTGGTCATGGGAGGCATTTTTCACATTCACTCCATTGACGGACAACAGACGGTCACCTGGCTGCACTTTCTGGGAACTCTGGGCCGCTCCTCCGGGTGTCAAAGCGGAGATGATCACTGCGTCGTTGTGAAGTCCAGAGCCGGAGATGGTGAAGCCTGGAGAGCCAGATTGACATGCTAACGTCACTGAGATAATCTCTTTAGGAGTTGTTGGAGGGGAGTCGGCAACACTAGCCACATGCTCTTCTCTATTGTTCTCCTAAATAGCAGGAGAATTAGGCTAAGCGAAAGACAAGCTGAAAGAAGCGCTATAAAAGGCACACTTTTAACATATAAAACAATGCGATAAAGATTAAATTGGTGTTAGGACAGGGATGAGATCTCCAAATTTTTTAAAATAAGCCTTATTGCCATTTTTGTGCCAAAAAATAAGATTTTGACGTAAAATCTTAAAAATTAAAATAACATTTGGAGTCCCCAAAATAAGGACAAATCGGCGCTAGTATAGAATACCCCTCCCCCAAATCAGACCTTCTAAAAATCGTTGTAACTACCCTTTGGAACAACAAGTTTAGGCTTAGCCCTTAGGCTTAGGGGTAGGCCAGCGTATGGAAGTTGTGACTAATAAGTGTTTTACGCACTTTTTCTGGGGTCTGGAACATATATTTGGGTGCTCTTTACTTAGGCTTAGGGTAGGCCAGCGTATGGAAGTTGTGACTAATAAGTGTTTTACGCACTTTTTCTGGGGTCTGGAACATATATTTGGGTGCTCTTTACTTAGGCTTAGGGGTAGGCCAGCGTATGGAAGTTGTGACTAATAAGTGTTTTACGTTTTTCTGGGGTCTGGAACATATATTTGGGTGCTCTTTACTTAGGCTTAGGGTAGGCCAGCGTATGGAAGTTGTGACTAATAAGTGTTTTACGCACTTTTTCTGGGGTCTGGAACATATATTTGGGTGCTCTTTACTTAGGCTTAGGGGTAGGCCAGCGTATGGAAGTTGTGACTAATAAGTGTTTTACGCACTTTTTCTGGGGTCTGGAACATATATTTGGGTGCTCTTTACTTAGGCTTAGGGTAGGCCAGCGTATGGAAGTTGTGACTAATAAGTGTTTTACGCACTTTTTCTGGGGTCTGGAACATATATTTGGGTGCTCTTTACTTAGGCTTAGGGGTAGGCCAGCGTATGGAAGTTGTGACTAATAAGTGTTTACGCACTTTTCTGGGGTCTGGAACATATATTTGGGTGCTCTTTACTTAGGCTTAGGGGTAGGCCAGCGTATGGAAGTTGTGACTAATAAGTGTTTTACGCACTTTTCTGGGGTCTGGAACATATATTTGGGTGCTCTTTACTTAGGCTTAGGGGTAGGCCAGCGTATGGAAGTTGTGACTAATAAGTGTTTTACGCACTTTTCTGGGGTCTGGAACATATATTTGGGTGCTCTTTACTTAGGCTTAGGGGTAGGCCAGCGTATGGAAGTTGTGACTAATAAGTGTTTTACGCACTTTTTCTGGGGTCTGGAACATATATTTGGGTGCTCTTTACTTAGGCTTAGGGGTAGGCCAGCGTATGGAAGTTGTGACTAATAAGTGTTTTACGCACTTTTCTGGGGTCTGCAACATATATTTGGGTGCTCTTTACTTAGGCTTAGGGTAGGCCAGCGTATGGAAGTTGTGACTAATAAGTGTTTTACGCACTTTTTCTGGGGTCTGGAACATATATTTGGGTGCTCTTTACTTAGGCTTAGGGTAGGCCAGCGTATGGAAGTTGTGACTAATAAGTGTTTTACGCACTTTTTCTGGGGTCTGGAACATATATTTGGGTGCTCTTTACTTAAATTTTGGAAGGCATAAGTTTTGGGGGGTGGGGGTTTCTATACTAGGGTCGACAAATCTTATTAATAAGGACAAATCACATCCCTGTGCTGGTACTAGAATGACATTCATTTTACAATATTTTTTCGGTTGTAGTAGTGTAAAAATGGTAAAAAGCTATCTGGGCCGCTCCCCGGGTGTCAAAAAAATCAGCCTTTAATATAGATGGCATTTTTTTTATTGAAAAGCCAAAGGCTCAACACATAGGATATGAATTTTTTGATACCCCCTCACTGGAAAATCGCCATAACATTCTTCCTTGTGTGAAAAATCTTTGTATTTGGTGTCATTTTGTAGCTAAGGAACAGTGCTACAAAATGAACCATCGCTAAGCTACGTATGATAAAAAAAAGTTGCGTAAAAGCGCGCTTTTAGCATTTTAACCCGCGGAAAGCATGAAGAGAGCCTTGGGGTAAAAAAGTTTCGGACCCAGCGAGGGAATGACCTTTTTTTCAAATTGTGGTACAACTAGTGTAGTACAATAAAACTGTTTGGGGCTTACCTGTTGTTGTTGGTGAATAGGTGACATGGTGGGTGAAGGACAGCCACTGGAGTAACGCTCCACCAGCACATCCAACTTGTCTCCTTCCTGTTTGATGACTTCGACAGCCTCGAAGTGGGTGGCACCAATGAGTTGGTGACCATTGATTGCAACCAGCTGGTCGTCCACTTGGAATCCAGCTTGTTTGGCCACACCACCTTCGCTCAACTGTGAGATGAACACACCCACACGACCCTGTAACAATATTGTATTATGATTAGAAACAAATATCCGCAAATAGCCAACCTTGTAGGGTATGGAATCCGCTCCACCAATTATATGCCAACCGAATCCATTTTCTCCTTTTTGCACTTGAATGCGCTTGCTCTTTTGGTTGTCCGAGCGGCCCTGAAACAAATGCACGTGGTGAAATCTTAACAAAATCTTGGCTAACTTTCATCCCATATTTGGCAAAAATGTTACATGTACCACCCCATTTTAGTGCAATCGAATTACTGGGTTGGTGCATAGTTACCGTAAAACCTCTAATAAACGCCCCCCCCTACAGTTAACTATTTTCAAATTTGTTTTGGGTTTTTAACCCCAACATTGTTTATTTTTTAAAACGTACGACCGCTCATTATGTAGATCTTTCCAAACTCTACAAAATGAGTGGTCGTACGTTTTAAAAATAAAATGTTGGGGTTAAACCAAAACAAATTTGAAAATAGTAAACTGTAGGGGGTGGGGGGTGGGGTGTGTTTAATAGAGGTTTTACGGTATCTGAATTTTTGCTAACACAGTCAACCCTCGATTTAACGATACTCCAGAAAGTTCGTTCCCGCCTTGGGTCCGACACTTTTTTCAACCCGATTTTCGAAGTTTTTCATCAGTTTTCATTCGCCAGTCTAGTGCAAAAAAATCGCAAGGATTCCGATTTTGCCGATTGTTTTTCAGATACTTAATAATTTTGCTAAAATGACCGTGACCCTCGATTTAGCGATTCCCTATTTTCGGAAAAAGTGTCGGACCCAAGGCGGGAACAGGAGTATCTTGGAGTATCGTTAAATCGAGGGTTGACTGTAGCTCTTCCTAACATATTTTTTCCATAAAAGTCTTCGAAACATGGTTTTGTAACCTGCATCTTCTCTTTTAATAGTATATAAAACTTAGCCGGATTATTTTAGAAAGACTAGTATTTGGCTCTAAACAATTGTGATGTTATTTTGAGAAGTTGACAAGCATGTTCATCAGTTCAACTAATTAAAACTTTGATTAAGTGCTTTGCACTACAGCAATATCTTAACGCTATTTTATCAAGAGCTACAAAACTCATTTTGTAGAATAATTATTGAAAATATAAGTGTTGAGGTATATGACTTTTTGAAAAAATCAATTCGCTTGAAAGTAAATGAAATCCAAGTTTTTCCAACTTTACGGATTATATTCATTTTTGTTTATGAATATACCCAATCTTATATAGTATTTGGCATGTGTGGGTGTGTGGGTGGGTGGTTGGTTAACGCTTTTTTACTTCGAAGGCCAGAACGGGTCGTAGATAGCGAAATCACTTTTGTCGCTAATACCATCGTGTTCCCCAGAATGTCAGCTTTCGTTTAAAAAAAAGAACAGGCGAAAAAAATGAGTTCTAATAGGGGATATACCTATTTTTATAAATGAAGTCATAGCCCCTCATTGAAATTTCGAAATACTATAGAGGCGCCGATAGGCGCCTGTGGTCCCTTGTATGTTAATATTTGGACTGCAACACATAGTGGATAACAGTGAACATGGAAGGTTATAAATTTGCAAAAAGTAGCTAAAGGGGGCTGACAAAACCAGTGGTTGGCAGACATGTGCAGAGCCCAAATTCTGGGGATTGGCTTGCCAATATTTCAATATGCAAAGCCCGGCCTTGACCGGCCCACACCCAACAAGTGCACATGTCTGGTGGATGCCATCAATAAGCCAGGGATGAGGTGCAAAAGAGTAACTTACCGTGTTTGGCTGACTCTCATCTCCCAGAACACTGGCAGAAATAGTAGAAATAACAGACTGCGGCCTTCGCTTGAGCACAGAACGAAGGGGTCTGACCTCCACCACTTCTTTTTGCTCTGTAGATGAACTCTAAAAACACTGGACATAAATACCAAAATGATTTTCCCAGTCATCTCCCAACCCACCTGAACACATCCATTGGCCAGCACTTCTCCATTGGCGGCGGCTGCCACCATGTTGGTGAAGTCTCCCGAGTTCCTGCTCAACCTATTCTTAGGAGCATGTGGTTTGGGATGAGGTGTGTCGTAGCGCTGGAAGTTGCCGAAGGGGGTGTTGTCCTCCGGGTCTGCCTGGTTGGTGTTCGCTGTGCCCTCGACCTCCTGGTCTGTTGAAACAGTCTGTTGTTGGTCTCCTGCCCCTCCAAAACTGACCCTAGCACCACCCACACAAGACTTTAGTGGCAATTTCTGAGGTATGGGTTGGACACCCTTTTTGAGGCAGCAGGTAGCAGGTCAACACTTTGATGTTCATGGCCGGCTCGTGGGTGACGGTGAGTTTGGGCAAGGGAGGTTGGTTGAAGGACAGCCAGAGGGCTGAGAAGGTGCTGTCCTTGTAAAGCAGGGTCAGGGTGAAGGGTAGATATGTCTGAATAGTCAAAATTTTTTTGACTCAAAATTAAATAATTTTAAAGTAGAAAGGGCCGCTATAAATTAGTCAGCGGAGGCAGCTGAGGAGTCCTGCCAACAAGGGGTACTTGCTCCTATGGGAACTTATAGATAGATTATCGTTAGCGAACTTTATATAAATTAGTTAGGGCATAAGTGCCGTCATGGGCTCATGTGCCCTAGATTACGGTTTTGCCTGATTTTTTCAATGAGAAATTAGGTAATTTTGGTAAAAATGCCTGATTTATAGATTTTTTACAACTATGGTCAGATTTTGTTGCTATAGCCTGACTTTTGAAACTTCAAGCTGGGACCCATGGCGGACCTACATAGCCCAATACCTATGTTCGTTTATTCAAACCCATGAAGTGTAGGAATGCAGGAATGTTACGTAACTCACCAAGTTGTTTTCGATCACATCCAGCACCTGTAGCTTGTCCAACTTCCCGATTTCCATGGGTAACTCTTTGAGTTTATTGTGCCGTAGACTCAGTACCTGCAATAAGGAGAATTAACTGTGTGGGAAAAAAATGTTTGCTATAGAAAATCTTTGTTAAATTCTGTTTACCCCAAGAGAAGAGCAGCCTCCAATAGTGGTTGGCAGGTGCTGCAGGTTGTTGACATTCAGGTCGAGGAATTTAAGATGCTTGAGGTTGCCAAGACTGCTCGGCAATTCCTGCAAAACATGGCTCGTTTCGTTTTCTGTTAATCCACTTGAAGTTGACCCCGACTTTAAATCACTTCTGAAATCCCTAGCGCTAGGGTGGCCCCTTTTGGCCTCAATTTTTAAGTGTTTCAAAAGCTTCAATTTCTTTGGAATAACCTTTTAATTAACTAAGCCCTAGCCTTATCTAAAATCTTACATTCAGCTGGTTTTCACACAATATCAAGTCAGTCAGCAGAGAACAACTAAAAATTGTAGACATAAATTAAAAATTTATATCCTTTTTGTCGGTTTTTACTAAAAATTTCAAATTCAAGTACCTGCAGATGGCTGGTGTCAGATCACTGATTCGGTTCTTGGACACTTTGAGTACTTCGAGTTTCTTTAGTTGGCCTAAAAAGAGATTATAGTTTCATCAGTAAATGGGTACTTCTTTTTTTCCGCACCCATTTTTCAAACAAATCTTTATTTTTCATGACACATTTTAACACTAACGAAAACAAACATATAATTCAGAAATTTGCTGCCAGAGATAATAAAAGATATCGGGAAGTCTTTCAGCTCAATAAAAAATGATAAAAAACATAAAAATTTCGGCGCTACCGGAGTATACCCCCCAAATGAAATTTTTTTTGAACTTTTTCAAAACACCATTTTAACCATTTTTAAGCATTTCCTACACGTTGAACACGATAAAAAAAGTGTTTTCACCTACTTTTTGCTATAAAAGTCGATTTTTTTTTAAATCTGATTTCTGTTTATTGTAAGTTGGTAAATCAGATGTTGAGAGTACCTTGACCCCAAAAAGATGGAATTTGAACATAGTTTTGTTAACTGGGGCCTACCACATAGAGAAACTCTGGTATGCATACATTTTTTATGCATCCAGAGTAACTTTCGAGTGATTAGTGTCTAAGGTATGTGGGTGTGCGCATCTCACTTACCTTAGACATAATTCCGAGCAAGGGGGGGTAATCATGCAAAAATTCTTAACTGTTCATAATGGCCCAATTTTGAAAAATAATGAGTGCGGGAGCCAACGGAAGAAGTACCAGTAAATGTAAACACTAAATAAACCAACCAATGCTGTGAGGCAGACTGGCTATTTGGTTGTCGCACAAAGTGAGCTCGGTCAGATTGGCCAGATCACCCAGGTTGTTAGGCAAACAGTTCAGATTGTTGCTGCTCAGGTCGAGGGTTCGCAGAGATTGGCACTTGAGAATGCCCTCGGGCAAAGAGCCCACCATGTTGTTGCGCAAGTCAAGGATCTCCAGGCTCACCAAACCTTCCAGACTTTGAGGCTGAACAGGCAAATATACATTAAATGCTTAATTTTGGGCATATGACCCCTTGACCGGCATAAAGATCTCAAGTATTTTATTTTTGCTCCTTCTTCAGCACTCAAAGTTTTTCTTCGGTCAGCCAGTAGCCCTGACTCAGAATTAAGACCAAAAATTTAGTGCAGAATCTGCACTAAATTTTTGCACTGCAGATGAAATTTTGGAGAAAATTTTTTATTATACAGTTAACCCTCGATTTAACGTCACCCCCCCTCAAGTTAGTTCCCACCTAGGGTCCGACACTTTTTTTAACCTAAATTTTAAAGCTTTTTGCCAGTTGTCTTCGGTCAGTCAAATATCGCAGGATTTAGATTTTGCCGATTGTTTTTGTACATGACAACAGTTTTGCTGAAAAGACCCGTGGGCACTCGATTTAACCTCACCTTATTTTGAAAAAGGGTGACGTTAAATCGAATACCCACGGGTCTTTTCGGCAAAACTGTTGTTATGTACAAAAACGATCGGTAAAATCTAAATCCTTGCGATATTTCAGACTAGACTGACCGAAGACAACTGGCAAAAAGCTTTAAAATTTAGGTTAAAAAAAGTGTCGGACTCTAGGTGGGAACGAACTTGAGCAGGTGTGACGTTAAATCGAGAGTTGACTGTAGTTTTTTGGAAAAAAAAACTAGGATTTCATACTGGTAAGACTTGGGTCCTAGCTCTAAATTTGTTAGCCCCCATATCCAGCCCGATCATTTTCAGGCCCGAAAACCACATTTTATGATCGTTTCCAGCTCATATTACCGTATCTTCTCCATTGATCCCCCCGGGGAATTATTTTTCAACACCCGAAAAATCTTAAAATTGTGTATCAAAAATATCCTTAACTATGAAATCCTAGTCGAAAAATGAGGAAGGAGGATCATTAGAGAAAATACGGTAATGGCTCAAATTCTGGCAAACATCGTGGTCATATACCGATAAATACAATAGTAAAGGTGCTACTGGAGAATCCGTTCCTATTTTTTGCCTTGGTCCCCCTGTTGTTTTTTCAACAAATATGCCTTGGTCCCCCTGTTGATTTTTAGTGTTTGAAAAAAATAGTTTCAAAAATTATTAGTCTCCAAACATTTTTTTCCCGAAGTTTTTAAGATTATGTGTTTGCTTGCTTTGCTGTTTCATTTATTTTATCAAAAAACAACAGGGAGGACCAAGGCAAAAAATGGGAACGGATTCTCCAGTAGTGCCATAGTGAATTAAAAAAAATTGACATACCAGTTCAGTGAGGTAGTTCTCGCACAAGTCTAGCACTTTCAGTTTGCTCAAGTGGACTATAGAAGGGGGGAGGAAGCGTAGTTCACACTGTCCCACATCCAGGTACTGCAGACTGCACAACTGGTCAATGTCTTGCGGCAGTTGGGTTAGGGAGTTGTTGGACACGTTCAGGTTGAACAGGCAGCTCAGGTTGATAATTGACTTGGGCAACCTGCACATTAATGGATATTTAGTGGTTGATTTGTAAGGCAGACACCACTCACCCTGGCACTATATTGGTGCTTAGGTTCAAGGACACCAGATTCCTGCACTCGCCAATCTCTTCCGGTATTTCCACGAATTCTACATAAAATGATTTTAAGTTTGGTTTTTGGATGAAATAATTTACCGTTTTTGCTTAGATTAAGTTCCATAAGGGACTGCAAAGCACCAATTTCAGACGGCAGAACTTTGATTTTGTTTTCGCTAATGTCCAATTTACGCAGTTTGGTGCAGCGGAAAAACTCCTAAAACAGGTTAATGTGGAAAATAAATCTAGAAACGAATAAAATTTTTGCTGTAAATCTTATTTGGCCTTTTTCATACTTTTTTTGACGCAGTCAATACCCTACACTCCAATGTGGGTGCCTTACACTCCACTCCCTTGTAATTAAAAATTTCGACCCTACCGGAGTATACCACCCCAGAAATTTCGACCATTTGCCTGTTTTACCATGTTTTGGTCACTGGAGCTGGCCAAAAATAGTCTCTATACGCCTTTTTGATCGAGAGTCTTGCTCGGAATTATGTCTAAGGTAAGTGAGTGCGCGCATCTCTAACCAACCAAGCGAATTTTTACCAAAACCAAAAGAATTTCATTCGGGGGCGGTATACTCCGGTAGTGCCAAAATTTCAAAACTTGTGAATTCCCATATAATTGAATTGGGATTGTCAAATTGCCCGGCCAATTGAAAATTGGCCAAGCTATAGTTGTGCCCCCTGTGATCCGAAAATACTTTTTGGTCCAATTAGGTATACCATGGAGTGGAAAGTCACCTGAAGGGTCGGTCAACCAGGTATCAATTTTTGCGGAATTTAGAGAACAGTCGACTCTAGGTATAACAGACCCCCAAAAAGTTCATTCCCGTCTAGGGTTTGACACTTTTTTTAGCCCGCTTTTTGAAGCCTTTTGCCAGTTGTCTTTGGCTGGTCTAGTCCAGCCAAAGACCGATTTTAATCGTCAATTTTAATGCTGAAAGACCCGTGCCTCTCAATACAACTGACACATTTTTTGAAAATAAGTGTCCTTTATATCGAGAGGCGCGGGTCTTTTCAGCAAAACCATTGCGATTTTCAGAAACGATTGGTAAATTCGGAATCCTTGCGATGTTTTGGACTAGACCAGCCAAAGACAACTGGCCAAAGACTTCAAAATCGGGCTAAAAGTGTCAGACCCTAGGCGGGAACGCACTTTTGGGGTCCGTTATATCGATAGTCGACTGTGTTATCCAAAATTTTTGAGTGCCTTTTTTTCTAGTATCGAAAAAATGCCTTCGTCCCCTGGGCCCTGTTTCTCAGCTCCGGCGAAAACCAGTTTTCGCCTAAACCGGTTTTCACCAAAACCGGTTTAGTTTATCTGAGAAACAGGGCCCTGTTTTCCTGAACGTTGACCACGTTAACCATAATCACTCTAATCACAATATTCTCATAACCATATTGGCCAAAAAGGACCAAGGCATATTTTGGTATCGGATTCGGCACTAGAACTAAAAGTTGCCCAAAAACCTGGTTTGCCATGTATCAGTCTTTGGGTAATTTGGAGCTTGTCCACAATGTGCGCCCCAAAAATATAAACAGTTATTTTGCTTGAAATGTAGTATCTTACTACGAAACAAAATCGAGTATATAGAAGGATGATAAATTATTGTGCCAAATTGTTGCTTCTCTCCGGTTTCCGTGTTATTACTGTGTATCGTATTACCGGATTACCTAGGTTTTTATAGATTGCAAGTTTCCTATACCTGGAGTGTTACGCGATGGAAGTCCTTAAGAATATGAATGTGCGCAGTCTTCTTCGTTGGATTGATGCAAAAACAGACGACGAATTCGTTCTCTGGCTTCAAGCGGTTGGTCTGTTGCATTCAAGCCGAGCTTGCCCCTCGTGCTCTAAGTTAATGAAGTTCTATAAGCGCGATTCACACGGCGACGGAAAAGAGAACTATTTCTGGAGGTGCTCAAACTCGAGAGGATGCAAGAAAAGGCCGACGATAGGATTTTACCAAGGAACTTTCTTTGAGGATCATAGCTTTCTTTGAAAGAGGTTTCTTTTTTTTATTTGCTTACATGCAACCTTTTAGTTTTCCAGATTTTCATCTTCTCCTACTATTGGGTGCATGGGCTAGCAAGCAAAAAGAACTTGGACCGTGAATTCCGCAGGGATAATGGTACACATCATTTTTATTTTTGTAAATAGAGCTCCTGTTTGCAGGATCAACTTTGTCTCGGATGACTTCTGCTCTCTATCGAAAGCTGTTCTCTTTGTGGAATGGTTTCTCAAAAATCCTGTCAAAATCGGTGGGCCGAATGTCGTAGTGGAAGTGGATGAATCACTCATCGTCAGCAAGCGCAAATACAATGTCGGCAGGCTTCCCGTGGATCAAAGGCATGAATCTAGACAGTGGTACTTTGGAGGCGTCGAAAGAGGTGTGTTCCATTTTAAAGCTTTTTTTCGAAATGTTTTTTATGCCTTACAAAAGAGTCTACACAATGCTTTATCATTCCAGTCCCGGATCAAAAGGCTATCACGCTTTGTAGTGCTATCGCTCGTTACGTTCTCCCTGGCTCGGTAATTAGGCATGATGGACTTGCTTCGTATCAATCTATCGATAGGATGAAACAAAGTTACGAACACCATGAGGTTCTACACAAGTAATATTTTAGAAAATATATTTAATCGCGCTGATAAAAAAATTTAAGATACAATTTTGTCTGGAAGAAGAAATTCGAAGGAAATGACGCTCTGTTTTTTTTGTGGAGCCATGTCTCTGAAGTGTTCGTTTGCATTAATGGTGAAATTAAGGTCCGCCAAATAATTGACTCTGAGTGGGACTATAATGTGTTTGATGATTAAATAAATAAATAAAAGTTGGTTTCAAGAATAGTATGTGTTTCAGACATTTTTTGGGTTGTTTACGTCGTTTTTTGTAAGTAAGAGTTTGGGGTGCACATTGTGGACAAGCTCCAATTTTGTGTATGATCCAAAATAAAAATAAAAAACGGACAGTTGGCAATTCCTCGATGCCATTGACGTTGAGCAGCAGCTCCTCTACATGTTTTCGGGCCTTGAGGATCTCTTTAGGCACCTCTTCCAACCGCAATTGACTATAGTCTAGCGAGTCCACCATGCCATTCTTGCAGGCAAATAAGGCAGACGGCAGGCAGAAAAAGAATTTCATATTGGTGGATTCTATAGCACTGGACTAGAATACAAGCTGTAGTCAACGCACATCCACCACACCTCCTAAATTTAAATATTAAAACTGAAAATAGTCTAAATGCACAAAAATAAAAGGTAAATGAGCAAAACGTACTCTTTTTGGATAAAAAAATCCAGCATAATTTAACATTTGTTTGCATAGCAGTCTGCGATTTCACAGTTTTCGCACACAAAAAACAAACAATTATATCATGTTTTAGGAAGTAGCGCAAAAGTACAAGCAAATAAACTGGAGAAACATCGCCGGCTTTGCATGTATTAGGTTTGTTCAATGACAATTGACAAATGGACTAGAAAACATGTCAAAAGCAAAATGGACCATTTTTTTCACAATCATTTTTTTGTAAATATTTTAGGATTAAGTTGTATTGAAGCACCAAATTAATGAAATCCAGCATCTAATTTCCGAAATTGCATTTTCAAACGTATTTTTACATAAGGGTCGGAGCACTTAACCTTGACCCCCTTCACTCAATTCAGCTTGGGGGACCAAGGCAAAAAAGGGAGCACTTAACTTTGACCCCTTCACTCAATTCAGCTTGGGGACCAAGGCAAAAAGAGACTTAACCTTGACCCCCTTCACTCAATTCAGCTTGGGGACCAAGGCAAAAAGACACTTAACTTTGACCCCCTTCACTCAATTCAGCTTGGGGACCAAGGCAAAAAGACACTTAACCTTGACCCCTTCACTCAATTCAGCTTGGGGACCAAGGCAAAAAGAGCACTTAACCTTGACCCCTTCACTCAATTCAGCTTGGGGACCAAGGCAAAAAGAGCACTTAACTTTGACCCCTTCACTCAATTCAGCTTGGGGGACCAAGGCAAAAAAGGAGCACTTAACTTTGACCCCCTTCACTCAATTCAGCTTGGGGGACCAAGGCAAAAAGGAGCACTTAACTGACCCCCTTCACTCAATTCAGCTTGGGGACCAAGGCAAAAAGAGACTTAACCTTGACCCCTTCACTCAATTCAGCTTGGGGACCAAGGCAAAAAGAGCACTTAACCTTGACCCCCTTCACTCAATTCAGCTTGGGGACCAAGGCAAAAAGGAGCACTAACCTTGACCCCTTCACTCAATTCAGCTTGGGGACCAAGGCAAAGAACTTAACTTTGACCCCCTTCACTCAATTCAGCTTGGGGACCAAGGCAAAAGGAGCACTTAACCTTGACCCCTTCACTCAATTCAGCTTGGGGACCAAGGCAAAAGAGCACTTAACCTTGACCCTTCACTCAATTCAGCTTGGGGACCAAGGCAAAAGGAGCATAACCTTGACCCCTTCACTCAATTCAGCTTGGGGACCAAGGCAAAAAGGACATAACCTTGACCCCCACTCAATTCAGCTTGGGGACCAAGGCAAAAGAACACTTAACCTTGACCCCTTCACTCAATTCAGCTTGGGGGACCAAGGCAAAAAAGGAGCACTTAACCTTGACCCCCTTCACTCAATTCAGCTTGGGGGACCAAGGCAAAAAAGGAGCACTTAACCTTGACCCCCTTCACTCAATTCAGCAGGGGACCAAGGCAAAAAAGGAGCACTTAACCTTGACCCCCTTCACTCAATTCAGCTTGGGGGACCAAGGCAAAAAAAATTTTTACATTTGTCAATACCAATAACTTTTTGCACAAAAAGTGTAAAATAGTTGTTTTTCAGTCTTTTTAATCATTTTTACGCAAAATAATTATTGGTATTTAAAAGTGTGAAAAAAATTGCCTTGGTCCCCCAAGCTGAATTGAGTGAAGGGGGTATAGGTTAGCCGACATTTTATGCCATCAGCTGTTTACCTGGAACTTTTGCACAACAAGATACCGTATTTCTTCTAATTGCCGCACATGTGCGCTTATTTTTCAATCACCCGAAAATCAGAAATTTTCAAATTCAATCTAGAGATTTTCGGGTGCTTATCCAAGATCTAAAAAGTAAAATCGGTAGAGCTCGTGGGAGTTAAGAAAATGCGTCAAACAGCTTAGCAAAATATTCACTCTGCTCCGAGATATAAGTCTTTAAAGTTAGGGGTGTGCGGTAATTAGAGACTGTGCGGCAATTAGAAGAAATACGGTAATCTATTTTCTTCTATTTTAAGTCATTCAAAAAAGCGACCCCGTGAAATGCCCCGTGATTTTCAAACTCTACTCCAGAGGATTGCTTTATCAGATGAGAGTAAAACATGAAAAATCAGGACATTATATTCATGGCTGCAATTAGGATATCAGATTGGCGAACACCCGGCTGGCCCGAATCCCCGTAATCCTTCGAAATTGCCCGGACCGTATAAACACCCGCCTCCGTGCTAGCCTAATCTTGATCTATCATTTTAAGGGCGACCCCTGGCGGACCAGCCAAATCATTTAGTCCAAGCCCTAGAAGTGGAATATTTGGACAAGTTGGAATGGGAGCCGGTTCAAGCTCTCCAGGTGGCAGTCAAAGGGGAAGGCCACCGGGTACTACAGGTTAGCAAACACTTTTTAGAATTGAACAATTTCTGCAATACAGTCAACCCTCGATTTAACGTCACCCCCTCAAGTCAGTTCCCACCCAGGGTCCGACACTTTTTTTAACCTAAATTTTAAAGCTTTTTGCCAGTTATTTTCTGTCAGTCTAGTCCGAAATATCGCAAGGATTTAGATTTTGCCGATTGTATTTGTACATGACAACAGTTTTGCCGAAAAGACCCGCGGGTACTCGATTCAACGTCACCCTACTTTGAAAAAGGTAAAACTTTTCGGCAAAATTGTTGTTATGTACAAAAACAATCGGCAAAATCTAAATCCTTGCGATATTTCAGACTAGACTGACCGAAGACAACTGGCAAAAAGCTTTAAAATTTAGGTTAAAAAAGTGTCGGACCCTGGGTGGGAACTAACTTGACTCAAGTTAAACCGCCCTCAAAACCTCCCTCTCTTAAAAAACCCTCGGTTCTTATCCTTTATCCCAACCCCACCCAAGTTTTGATTGTTGAATTTTCTTGGTGCAGTAGGACCAAGCTGACAAAAATTTGTTCAATTTCCATATTTTTAGGCTATTTTCCAGTATCACGGTACCCTTTTAAATTAGGGTGGGGTCGGGATAAAGGATAAGAACCTACAAAAATTGTTTCTACAAATTTTTAATTTTTTTTTAATTTTTGATATGAGAAAAAAACACAACATATAGGAAGGCTGTATATAGCTTTGTATTTTCGAATTTGGAAAACCGTTTATCTCGAAAAGATTTGTATTGGCAAAAAAGCAGTTCGAAAATGGTAGTTTTCGGGCAATATTTTTTTTATACCGAATCTACTTTTTTTTGTACCAAACCTAATTTTTTGCCCAAGAACAACCAAATTTTGCAAGAATTCAAATTTTTAAGTCTGACCTGGATTGCTCGGAATTCCACCCCGGAGTGGTCAGAAGCCCCTGAAAGCTGGTTATTGGAGGTTTACTAAGGAGGGGGGGAGGGGGTTAACTTTTTGCGGAAAAGCGATTGGGCGGGTCAGAATTTCAGGTTTACGGTGATTTTGAGTGGTATACAGTCTAGTCTCGTTTATCCGACATCCCCTCAAGTTAGTTCCCACCTCGGGTCTTTTCGGCAAAACTGTTGTTATGTACAAAAGCGATCGGTAAAATCTAAATCCTTGCGATATTTCGGACTAGACTGACCGAAGACAACTGGCAAAAGGCTTCAAAAATCGAGCTAAAAAAGTGTCGGACCCTAGGTGGGAACTAACTTGAGGGGGTGTCGGGTAAACGAGACTAGACTGTACACGCATGTGAAAATCCCTTGCTCTGCCCTATCGGCCCATCTCCTCTTTTCATAAATCGATCAGCCAACATGTACCATCTGCAAAACACACAAAAAAGGGCAAATGTGCGTTTGGCCTTGACCATTGTTTAGAGTAAGAGGTTTTTGGTGTTGTTATCTTTTTTGCTGATCGCAGAAATGATATACAGAAAAGGAAAAAAAATAAATATTGAGAAAAAGAGATTGTCCTCTGCTGTATGAAATTGGTGTGCAGTTAAATTGAAACTTTTCTCAATAAAACGGAATTGAATCAGAACTATTATTCTATACCACTTATAAATTTGGTTCGAAGCCAGTCACCTTTCTGGTGAGAATCTGGTCACGTCCCACTCAAAATAATCACATTTGACCTGCTTCCACTAGTTTACAACTAACATTATGGCAGAAATTTCGACGTCCAGAGATTGAATACCTATACAATGCTCTAATTATCCGACCCCCTAACTTGGTCTGAAATTTCTGTTTTCATTAACTTTTTGAGCTCTGTAAAAGTGACTGGTAAAGATTTTAAAAATCTAATAGGCACTTTTATATAGCTAAAAAGCAAGGAAAAACAAAAAATTTTGTATTCCTTGAAATTTGAAAAAATCACATTGTTCTAATTATCCGCCATGGCGTATAGCTAGAGCACTTACGGTATTTTAAAGTATTCGTCCAAATTCCATCAGGTTTTCTGGTTATGCGGTCAAAATTACGCGGCCACTTTTTAAAAATTCAGCTATGAATCCCCATGCCCGGTCGATTTCCGAATTAATGAGCCCTAGCCCTTGGAAATCTTCAACTTCAATTAGAATCCTGTGCAATGGACACTTGAAAATGTCACAATATTAGAAAATCAACCGGGCGAAATGCGACATAGCCAAATTTAAAAAAAATGGCCCCATAATTCTGACGCACTCTATATATAAGATGGTGAAACAGCAAAAAAACAGTTAATTTTATCGATTCTGATACAAATTCTCAAAAAATGCCGACTTTCTGAATAAATGCTTGAGTACACACAATTGAATCAATTAAACAAAAACGCGTTGTTGATGAGCCATCTGCAGACATACACACAAAGAAAGCAACATATAAGAAATAAAAATAGCAGATCACTTGTTCTCCACACTAGCTACTACCACTATTATTTCTACAAACAGTTGATGAGTCACCAGCACCAGCAGCAGCTTACTGTTGGCTTCTTCACTCTCGACCATCTCTCCATACCAGAATAATAATAACAACAGGAGCAGCAGTGGTCCAATAGCAGCACTAACAGTCCAAACCAATCAATAAAAATAATTAACAACAGCGCCGCATAAGAATTATAACTCGCAATGTGGGTGGGTGGCAGACCATGGATCCACCTGAATGAGTCAAACCAAGGTCATTTGGAGGAGGTGAGGCAAACAGGGGTGAGTCAGCAGCCCTGTTTGGTGCAGGTTGTCACCCCCAGCCTCCAATAGACTCTCTATTGTACAAATAAACACTAGTAGGTAGGAGGGGAGGGGTGATGATGATAAGGTATGCAAAGTGGAGTGCGAGAGGGATGGGCCACAACATTTTTCAATGGTCAGACACACTCACAAATAAATAGTAATGGCATAGGTCAGCACAGGTCATTTCTCTGTTGCCATGGACATGGGCAAGGTGTAATACATGTTAGAGTCAAACTTACAGAAGAGAAATGACCAGATCACCTCCTTTCTCTCACAAAAAACCGCCGGAACTGTAAAATGTAAACCCCTAAATTTTTATTTTCCGTATTTCCTCTAATAGAGCCCCCCCTAACTTTGAGGACCTATATCTCAGCCCAGAGTCAATTTTTTGCAAAGCTGTTTTACGCGTTTTCTTAACTCCCACAAGCTCTACCGATTGCACTCAGATTTTAGTTGAGCACCCAAAAATCTCGAGATCAAATTCCAAATTTTCCGATTTTCGGGCATCCAAAAAATAAAGCCCCTGGGGGCTCTATTAGAGGAAATACGGTATTTAATTTTGACATTTTTTCATGTTTTCCAATGCGCTAAACACGAAAATCATGCATTTAGAGATACAGTAAAACCTATCTATAACGTCACCCTCTCTATAACGTCACCTTCGTAAATCCCCGCCAAAATGTTGCATAACACGACATAACTTTGTCCGCTAAAACGTCACCCATTCCCTCTCTATAACGTTACTTCTGTTCAAAAATTCAAGTTTCAGAGCAGAATCATGTCAGAGCAGAAACGCAAGTGTACGGCCATACCTCTGGAGAAAAAGAGCTCGAAGTAAATTGATAGCCTTTCGGGAGTACATGAAGGAACACAGCAACAAGCAAAAAATGATGAAGGCATTCGATCTTCTCGACGATGAGATGCAGGAACTCCGAAGAAAGAAGATGCGCCGGCCAACGATTTTGGAGAGCTTTGGATTGAATTGAGCTCGTTTATGCCGAATAAAGCCCCTTTGTTTCATGTCTCTTTGTTCCTTGTCTCTTGGCTTAGAGCCCTTTTAATCAAACCTCTGTATAACGTCACCCTCTCTATAACGTCACCTTGGCTCGGCGTTATAGATAGCTTTGACTGTACCTGGGATCGACCACAAAAATTTTAATTTTTGAATGCCTTGGTCCCTCAAGCTGATTTTTTAGATTTCAGATAGCTAAAAATAATCTTAGGAGAACAAGGTATCCGAAAATTAAATTTTGTGGTCGATCTCAGGGATGGATTCACGCATAATTTTCGTATTCAGCGCATCAATAAGCATAGAAAAATGGTAAAGCAAATAAAAATTTTAGTGGTTTACATTTTACAGTTGAGACGGCTCCCTTGCATTGATTAGAGGTTAGGAAAAAGACTAGCTAGAGCGAGATATATATACATGGACAAGATGACCAGCAGGATAAGCCCAGACATACACACAAATATGTGTGCACTTACTCATACTCTGCCCCCACTCTCCTCTTCAAATGTCCAGTACTCTGTGAGGGTGCATTGAATGAGGAGCAGGAAATTTTCTCATTTCCCTTCAGTTTTTTCATCCATAAATTATTGTTATAGATTTTAGTTGGGAGAATGAGAGACTGCAAAAAACGAGAAATTTGTTTTTTTTTGCTTTAGCGGCAGCAGCTCATATACTGGCTCTATCTAAATTAAAGGGGATAAAATGGGTGGATAGAAGTAGTGTGCAGGAGAGGGAACAAATCTTCAAATAGACAGGATTACCTTCAGATGGATGTGAATAAATAGTTCATTTAGCTGTTTTCGCCTGAAAGTGTCATCCAGGAGTACCCTCTAAAGATGGCCATAATGCCCTCTTTAGAGGACAAATGCCCTCTTTTTGAAATTCTAGATTGGATAGACGAAAATACTAGAATAACCTGGCAATAGGCTAATCATTGACTTATTTATTCAAATAAAAACTCATTCACAGCATACAGACAACGACAAAAAGGGGAGATCAAATTATTTTATCTATTCTTCTGCAAGCCCCACTGTTTCGACAAGATCTGACGCTTCTCCATCGGGGTAGCTGACATCTGGCTTTTCCTCCACTTCCATCAGGTCCACAAAACCACTGTCGCTTTCCTCTACACCAGACAGCTTGTCGATTCTCGCTGTTGCTGCTTCGATTTCATCTTCTTAGCGCTGCATTTGATCGGATGTCCCAAATGTCCTAAAAATATGCTAATTGGCTAAAAAGTGCATTATACGCCGTCCTCCCAAAACTGTGCTTTGACTATTTTTTGAGATTTTCATGTTGTAATTAGGCGAAAAAACATGTTATTAGGTGGCGGAAAGACATTTTTCGAAAAAAATATTTTCAACCAAAAATCGACTTTTCGACGAAAAAATCATTTTTTTGTAAATGTTGTGGTGTGTGGTCGTATTTTATCTTGCTCTTGCACTTTGAAATTTTTTAGAAAGTAGTACAGACATTTGATTTTTTAGTATTTTCGTATTGAATTATGAGGAATAAAAACAAATGCCTGCACTACTTTATCATGTGCCTGCACTACTTTGTACACTCTTCCCCAATCCCTTGCAATGAGGAGGCCGCCAAGCGACCGAACATTGAAAGTAGTGCAGGCATTTGTTTTTTCATCATAATTGAATACAAAAATACTAAAAAACAAGGGACCACAGGCGCCTATCGGCGCCTCTATAGTATTTCGAAATTTCGATAGTGCATTCATCGTGAAAAACTACGCGTCTATCTACGTCTACGTTCTTTTCGAGACATCGCAAAAATGGCCATCGTTGGAAGCAGAAAAACCATCCTCCAGGCCTACCCCAAAATCCTCCAACTCAATTTTGAGGGACCACAAAAGTTTCGAAGACATTTGGGTGGGCGGACGCTGAATTGTCTGAAGTTTGGGGTTCCGTCGAGACATTGCCGAAAATAATCGGAAAAATAAGCAAAAATGGCCTGAATGTGGTCAAAATGTCCATTAAAAAGTAGGACGGACACATGCCAAATACTATATAGAGATTAGAAATGGAGTATTGAAATCTGAACGGCGGATTTTCTTTTACTTTTTTAAAATCACGTTTAACGTCGTCTAAGTAATTTTTATATGCTTAAAACGATAAAAAAGATAATTTCTGACATTTTTCTACATAAAAAATTGGTTTTTCAAAAAAAATTTTGTTGACCAAAATAGGAGGTTTTGCCTTGGGAGGGGCGACTTCGGCACCAGACCCTTGGCCGTGCCCACCCGTCTGATCAGCCTTGCTTGAGCAAAGACCATTATACCTCTACGGGTAAAATCCCATAATCTAAAAAATTAAGAGAAATAAATTAATACTGCTTTTTTAATGCACTTGCAAGCAAGAACAATGAGAGTTAAGAAAAATTACTGAATCGTTAAAAAACAAATGCTTTATATAAGCTAATTTTCCCTTAGTGTAGCTGGTAAACACAATATACTAAAAATAAAACCTCCAACCCCAATATATACCAACCCCGTCATCAAAGGACTGCTAAAAGCCTCGCAACGAATTATCAAAAAGTACACCAATACAGATTCCCTATAAATGGAACACTCTAAAACACAGTTAAGTGTACTTGGCAGGGGAGATGAACCCAGGGATCCCGTGCTTCAATCCTTTTTTTCAAGGGAGCACTGCTTACCAGGGCCGGGCCGCTATTCCTCCGGGCCGGGCCTAAAAACTTCAGGCCCGCGGCCCGGCCCGGTCGGCCCGGTAAATCTAATGTAACCCGGAATTTCCCGAATTTTAAAATTATCATTTCACAGTTTTATGAAAAATATGTGTTTTTATTTGTATTATAATAATTCAAAGAGAAGCGTTCAAATCAGTTAGTGAATGTGCAATAAGGGTTTTGTATACTGAAGCAGCTGAAACATCTTGGCGATAGTCTGTCAGAACTCTGGCAAGCTTAGAAAAGTAGCGCTCATTTTCTGTTGTATGACTAGCAATAGAAAAAATGGATCTAGCAATTCTGCTCATTGACTTAAAGTAATCTGATTGAGATTTCCAGAACTCTCCTAGATCTTGCGGGACTGATAAAATTTCGCAATTTTGAAAAAAATTAGAAAATAGTGTTTTAGAAATTTCCGGGCTTTTCGGGCCGGACCGGGCCTTCATGGTAAAGCAGCGGGCCGAGCCGCCCAAAAACCAACCCGTGCACAGCCCTGCTGCTTACCCAGTCCTCTCCGTTGGGTGGGGCTATCCAACTAGTTGGTCAGGCTGTTGGAGCCGCTGCTGCTCTGGATTGGTTCATTAAGAGCATTGGTAGAAGTGGAGGTGGAGGGGTTCTGGATGTGAGGACTGGAGGACACTGCTGGTTGGCTGGAGAGCGACGGACTGGTTGCTCTGCTGATCAACAGACTGACTATGTTAGGCTTCTCCTGGATACACTGAACAGCTGCATCATGCCTTTGGTTGGCCATGGATTTGCCGTTGATTTCGAGCTAAGTTGATTGGCGTTTACTGATTTTCGGAGTTTGATCTACAAATAAGTTATGGCCTTTCAAAGTGTGTCAAATTTCTTGACACACCCTCTACATATATATTGTGTGGACCATTTAAAATTTACGATTGGAACGGAACGCCTAAAGAGCTAAATTATTGCAACCAGAAGTGCGGTGGCTTCAGTGTAGCGAGACCCATACAATAATTTATTTATTTTATGTCATTGGGCTGTTACCTTCAAAGCTATAGCTGTGCCGGAAAAACATCAAGCTTGTTCAGTTGGCAAAGATTTGAATCGAAAATATAGGCCGGAGAAACTATATTTTACTTTTTTTTAATTGAAATGATTTAAAAGTGTAAATAAACAGTTTTTTAAGACTTTTGCGAAAAAAATAGTACAATTAATTGCTGGGGGTGAAGTACAAGTGCTCCATAAAATTTTAGTACAAGTGCTCCATAACACTTCTATATTTCTAAAACATGCAAACAAAATTTTTGAGAAATTTACCAGAATACTGTTTGGTGTCAGTGGAGTAGCCTGAGTTTCGTGAACATGAAAGATATTTTACAAATTTTTATAAGATCTATCCGACAGTTCTGTGAACTAAAAGTTATCCTGTGATTCTATATTTATCCTGTGATTGTCTTGGGGGTTTTTCGGTACTTTTACGCCCCCCCCCCTCATATCGGAATTTTTTCAGAAACAGGTTTTAACCATTTCTAAGCAATTCTTACACGCTAAACCCGATAAAAACGTTGTTTCCGACCACTTTCCATCAAAAATTTTGACTTTTTTAGATTTTCTACCTGCCTGCCTTCGGCAGGCAACCTACTCAATAGGAAGCCCCTTTGGGGTACATGGTCAGGCCAAGGACTGACCCTCTATATACCAAGAATATATATCTTCAAAATATATATCTATATCCCTTGAAAAAGAGCTGCCTGCTTGCAATGGAGAAGGGGTATAAAAAAGATTAAAATTAACATTGCAAGGCTGGGGAAAATACTACATTGCTGCTACTATTGTGAAATTTTGTTCTTTTGTTAGGGCTTGGAATAATGTTCTTTCTTCTTTTATATATATTTTCTCCTGGAAAAAAATAAACAGCTGAGACAGCGCATGTATCTTTATTTTTATTATTAAATTCCTTGATATATTTCTTGATATATAAAGGTCAGCCCTTGGCCGCACCATGTACCCCAAAGGGGCTTCCTATTAGTAGGTTGCCTGCCGAGGCAGCAGTAGAAAATCTAAAAAGTCAAAATTTGATGGAAAGTGGTCGCAAACAACGTTTTTATCGGTTTTAGCGTGTAAGAATTGCTTAGAAATGGTTAAAACCTGTTTTTGAAAAAATTCCGATATGAGGTGGTGTGGAACCGTATAAGTACTGGCTTTTCTTTGATTGGTTTCATTAATATTTTCTGAATTTTTTTCTACAAGTCACGCGTTTCATATACTGAAATGTAGCCAAGATTCTGGACTTTCATTCGAGTTATCATGCAAAGAAAAAGTAAACTCGAGTCATGATTGAAATTCGAAAAATATTCAACAATGCCCAATTCCTCGCCGTCCTACCCAGGGCTGTCCCAGAATCCTTCAGTATTACCTGTATTCTTAAGGTAAAAAAGGGTATCCAATTCATTTTTAGGGTTTGGGTGGCTCAAATCAGAATTTTGGTATTATTATTGGGTTGTAACATAAGTCATGGCGGTTTTTTATTCCTACAAGCTTTGTCCGAATGAAATATGTCTACCTTAATGTTACATGTCATTTGTAGACAAAAGTCTCCTTCTTTCATCTCTATTTTTCAGCCTTTAAAATTTCACAATAAAATAATGATTTTTAGTCTTCAGAAATAGAGCTTCAAGTTGAAGAAAAGAATCATCTCTGACATTTTTTAAACTGGTCAAAATTTTGGTCAAGCGTTGAGCGCTGCAACAGCGTCTCAGCCCTATGTTGTAGCGCAGATCAAGAGCTTTAAAATCTATTTCACAGAATAGTTTTTGAATGCAAGAGCGTTGAGATATGACCTTTTTAAAAGAGCAAATTTTCCAAAAAATTGATGAAATTCAAGTTTTCGTCATTTTTTTCGAATTTCATTCATTTTTGGAAAAAGGTCATATCTCAACGCTCTTGAATTCAAAAACTATTCTGTGAAATAGATTTTAAAGCTCTTGATCTGCGCTACAACATAGGGCTGAGACACTGTTGCAGCGCTCAACGCTTGACCAAAATTTTGACCAGTTTAAAAAATGTCAGAGATGATTCTTTTTTTCAACTTGAAGTTACAACCCAATAAATCGAATTCGCTACCCAATTTCGGGTATGATAGCATTATTCGTTTTTTATTTATTTTTATTTTCAGGCCATCCATGGATATCCACCTGAACCAAGGGTATCTACCGTAGGTTTCGAAGTTCAAACTTACTCACTTCTCCCATTAACCGAAAAACGAGTATTTTTGGTGTTTTCCATGTTAGTCTTGTCTTATCGAATTAAATCGGTTTAATTTTTATAGCTGTATCAGTATATGTAGTAAATAAAAATTAAATATTAGGTTAGTTTGTAGTTATGGTTTGTTTTCAATTTTATTTTGAGAATACAGGTGTGCCCTTGATCGCCACTCTGTGTATCGCAGGATCAATCAAATTAAATTTTGTTTTATTTTCAACACTTAACAAAAATACCAAAGACATGAGTTGTAAACAGTCTTGGGTGAAGACACAAAATTAAATGATTATTTTTTTAACCCTACAGCTGGCACATATTTCTTTTGCTTTTTATTGCGTTCACCTGGTAATTTTCTGGTACATATTGCATAGCTATCTTAAAGGGGCATACCAGCGCGTTATAAATTAAGGCAGGGACCAGCTATTTTTCAAAAATTGTCCTTGTTTTCACTCGTTTCATGTCAAATCTGATATTTATGACCTTATCCTACTTTTAAAAAATAGGCAGAAAACTTTCGTCGGATCAGGTAGAACGCTAATAGAAAATAATTATGAGAAAAAGAAATTGCTGGTCGCCGCTGGTATGCCCCTTTAAGAAAACAGCCTGTTGTAGGGTTAATGCAGGGTAGCGCAGAAAACATTCACCACTTAAAATGTTGTTTTAAGGCGCTGCGCTTTCGGCGTGTTAAATTACACCGATTCTAAGCAATTTGTGATTCACAAAATAGCTTATTTTGCGGTTTACAAATGAAGTGGTGGAATGTCTGGTAATGATTCCAATCAACCCATTAGGAAATTCTATGTCCCAAAACAACATTTTAGATAAGACATTTTCTCTGCTCCACCTTATATGCTTATATGCTCCAACCAGAAATGAATAACAGTATTAAATATAATTGACAGTTCTGTACAGAAAACATCAACGGCACATATACTTTGACCTTATTAGTGTTGACCAAATCTAATTGTTGGGGAGAAGAAGATTGGGCCAGTTCAAACTAGCTTGATTTCAAATTGGGATTGTGAGTGAAACAACAGTAAAAAAGGCCAAGTTTGCATCAGCTCAATTTTCTCCTCTCCCAATTGTTATATTAGTTGAATAATCTCAAAAGTCTCAAATAAAACAATTAATACGGGAAGCCCTGACTGTATCAGCACATTCTGGTGCAGAATTTCACGGAGAATCCGAATCTGCAAACCGTTCAAAAAAGGCCGTTTGGCTCGATCTTCCGACCGATTTCTGCATAATGTCAAATGTGACTTGAGTATGTTCAGAAAATCAGCTAGTAGATTTGCTCATGAAACTGGTCTTAAAATTTGAAAGTCTTGTCAAAATTCAAATTCCTCTCAAGACAATAATTATTCGAATATCTAATTTCTCGCAAGTTTAAATAATTGTTGTCTCGAGAGGAATTTGAATTTTGACGAGGCCTTTCGTATTTTAAGACCACTTTTATAAGCAAATCGACCAATCGACAAATCGACCGCCTAAATTGCAAGTTGGTTCAGCTAAAAATAAAGTTGTACGTTTTAAAATATTTCTTAGTTTTTTTTGAAACTGTTGCTTAACACTCTTAAAACTCAATTTAGTTTTATTTTAAAGCACTTTTTGGTGTAGTTTTGTTTGCTCTTTCAAATAGTATGTGAGTTTTGCTGAACATTCGGCTCTGTCACCCCTAATTTTGCACGTTTAAGTAAAAAACCTTTCTGGAAAAAGGACACAACTTTTTCTTTAGACCAAAAATTTCACTTTTATTGATCATTAACACTTGAGCAATATGTCATTTGAAAGCTTAATTCCTGCTCTTTTTAACGAGCTATGAAAGTTATGCATGTGTATCTTATATAGTATTTGGCATGTGTGGGTGGGTGGATGGGTAACGCTTTTTTACTTCGAAGGCCAGAACGGGTCGTAGATAGCGAAATCACTTTTGTCGCTAATACCATCGTGTTCAGAATGTCAGCTTTCGTTTAAAAAAGAACAGGTGAAAAAAATGAGTTCTAATAGGGATATACCTATTTTTATGAATGAAGTCATAGCCCTCATTGAAATTTCGAAATACTATAGAGGCGCCGATAGGCGCCTGTGGTCCCTTGTATAAAATATTTGAGTACTAGCTGATTTTATGAACATACCTAAGTCACATTTGACATTATGCAGAAATCGGTCGGAAGATCGAGCCAAACGGCCTTTTTTGAACGGTTTGCAGATTCGGATTCTTCGTGAAATTCTGCACCAGAATGTGCTGGTCTTACAGTCAGGCCGTAAAAATTAAATCTTACAAATTTACTTAGCTCATTATTGAAGCTTCAAGTAGTTACCACACAAAATTATTTAGAAAATATTAGTGAAAACATTGCCACACACACCTGGATAATCATTATATATGTCTAATTTTTCAGCAAAATTCTCAGTAATAACAATTATTAGCTTACACAAAGGCACTTTTGTAAAATAATGACAAGGTTACTGGTGCGTATCTATTTGTCTTCATCAGCAAAGCGTATATCTCCAGCTGCTCCAACCGTCCCGCCTCCTGGTAATTTTATTGGAATTATTCGGGTGCCAGTCATTTTTCCGTTCAGCGGTTCTTCTTGTCCAGTGGGTGACCCTACTACACTCCTTTCCTCCATCACATTGCCAAGACGCTGAAAATAATTGCGTTTAAAGTAGTTCATATGTAAACCGATTAAAAAGTGACCGTCACAGTCTTGTAGTCAGAAAATTTCACGTTACCAGTGGCGTAATGAAAATGAAATTTTTGCAGCCAAAAAACTATCTTAGAAAATAGTCTAAACTACTTTTTTCACTATAAATTCGAGCTCAGAGAGCCAAATTACTCCAGAAATAGCTCTAGAAACATAAGGCATCTCAAAGATGCAAAAATAAAAATACCCGCGAAAGGATCTTTAAGATTTTTTAAACCTTTTTGAATTGAGGGCGCACGGAATAAAAACCAAAAATAAGCATTTACCGTATTTCCTCTAATTAGCGCCTCCCCCTTGATTTAAAATCGTGTTTTTGGCATTGTGTTTTTGATCCACTTTTTGATCACCTCTCTCAGACAAGTTACCAATCATCTCATAGCTCATCTTTCTAGCTACAAAATGGGTGGTAACTTGCCTGAGAGAAGCGATAAAAGTTCATCAAACACGATGCCAAGAACACGATTTTGAATCTGAGTGTGCTAGTTAGAGGAAATACGGTAACCCTTTTTACATAGCGACACCGAAACAACTACAAAATTCCCTTGCAAAATAACATTGCTGTGTAGAAATAACACATGTAGGTACTTTGCAGACTATGAGATTCGCCACAAAAAAATGGCATGGTAAAATTCTGCGGAAGAAAATTCGGTTAGTCGTTCCCACTATTCAAAAGCCAACTTTTGACACCGGGTTCGTGTTCAAAATGGTCAATTGCATACAAGGGTGCTACTAAATTTTGAATTGAGGGGTCATGGTGTTCAATTAGAGATACAGTCGAGTCCCGCTATAGTGCGACTCTGGGGACCGGAAGGTAGTCGCACTATAGCGGAGTCCCTATATTGGGATCGCACTATAGCGGGTTTCTTTCACCAAACTTTGTGTTATACGCACTATAGAAGGATCAATAACCAAATATAAGCACGAAAAAGAAACGAGATGGCAAAAACAAGCGGAGAAACAGCGGAAAATAAATTTAAACTGCTCCAAAACAAATAAATAACTTCTTTCGTTGCAAGACATTAAATTTCAAATAATTTTTTAAAATTCGCATTATACCGGGATGAAATTTCTTGCGGGAGACCGGCCACAGTGTCGCACTATAGCAGGTAGGCACTGTAGCAGGTCGCACTATATGGAGTAAATTTTGTGGGGTTTCTTTTCTGGCCAACAAATCAGTCTCAGGGTCGCACTATGGCGGAGTCGCACTATAATGGGGCTCTAAATTGATTGAGGTTCGACTGAGAAGTACGGTATGTAAAAAGAAATTCCAGTCAGCAAAAAATGAAAAGAAGGGTAGCCAAATAGTAGCACATTGTTTTACAACAAATTACGACTCACTGATATTTCTCGCACACAATTCATTAGTTCGTCTGCCTTTGCGGACTCAGCATCCAAACTAGCCATTCTTTCGTTACGCCATTCTCGTTTCTTCTGCAGCTCGATACCCCGTTGGCTCAAAGTACTGCTGCCACTACCACTGTTAACAGCTGGATGCACTTGGGTGGTGGTGGTGAAGGTGGTTGAGCTGTTGTGGTTCTCTACCGGTTTATTGGCTGTTGGATGTATGATGTAGGTGGAGCATGGCAACTCTGAGGAGGACGTCAATGAACTGGAGGAATGGTTACTCATGCTGGCTGGTTTGCTGGTCGAGAAGGAGGTGGTGCTTTGGTTAATGCTCATCGAGTCTGGCTGTGGGAACTGAAAAAAGCTTATTCTGATATCGTACTTTCTCGACTGGAACCTGTTCTCCTAATTTACACCTGTTAAATTTATACGGCCTCAAAAATGTTTGGACCACATGAAAGCCGTAAATCTGGCATCAAAAATAATAAGAACTCAACTCGCACCGGATCTGACTCCCACCCCCGCACTTGCACCATGTCCAATACATAACCACCCTCAGAACAATAGAGCTCCGGGGCAATGAGCGTGTAATCAAAAAACTACCCTACTCAATTTCAACAAAAAGGGTCCTACCGCAGGTTTAGGCGCTATTGTAGGTGCTATTTTGTTAGTGGAATTGATGCTAGAAATAGGTAATGTGGTGGAAAACCTGGTTGCTTCATTTGTCTAAAAATTGCCATTCAGCTATATTAAACATGGCATAAGGACTTGCATGAGAGGACTTGAGATTGTGGTTTGCACCGCCTTCCCTCTGCCTTATGCTTTCTGCACTTTTCTTTGGAGGCAAGTCGGGAGGAATGGGTGAGGAAGTGGCCAAAGGCTTGCCGTTTTCAAATGAAAGAGTAACCTCACTCCTGGACTGGACAGCTACATTGGCGGGGGAGGCGGCAGCTCCGTTCACTTTCAACTCTTCGCTGAAGCCATCGCAAATGAGCAGGCGAACTGTGTCTGGCGCTCTTCTCAGCAATTGGGCAGCTTCTTCTGCAAAACAACTTGTATTATTGTGGAATTGAGTAAAGAAACGCTGAAGAAATTTTAAACGAATGCTTCTGGGGATTTTTTGCGATAGTTTCTGTACGGAAATGTTAAATAAAATGTCGGGGAGGCGATTAATTCGGCGACAATTTCTTCAATGCGAATTTGAAAAAAAATCCATTTCAGTGTTTATATACAAGGATGCCAAATAAAAACATTTGCTGAATTTTCTCTTGCTCAATTTTTCGTCACGGAATTGCCCTCCCCGGAAAGTTATCATTCCCAGCTATTGAGGATAGATCAGGTTCAACAATATCAAATTTTACACCTTTCTTCGAAAAACAACCAAAGGCATGTGCGTTTCAATTTCTTTGTTTACAAATACAAGAAAATATTCGGCGCTATTTGAACATCACCGCCCCAGTGAGGGCGAGAAAGTTTTATTAACGAGCTGCTGTTAAGGAGCTGCTTGTCTTCAACGCAGTTAAGTGGTGAATCCAAGCTGTTTTGAAGGTGCGACAAACACACAAAAAGGAGTTATTTTTGCCCTTGGAGTTGGAGAGCATGATGAGCATGATTTATTAATCATAACAAAAACACATTGCGTTTTTGAGCTTCCCAGGTGATTGTGGATTAAGATGTGAGTTTAGATAATATTTAAAAAAAGAGTTGTATTGGGTGAGGGAAGGGTTCACAGATTGAAAATTGCAACATCAGGATTGGTATTTCAAAAAAGCAGGTATTAAACCAAAAAATTCAGCAAATTCCTTATAAAATAGAGCCATTTGTGCACCCTGATGGAGTGGGTAAACGAATTTCTGACTTTTGACGATCGAAAATTAGGAAATTGCTGATAAAATCAGGAAAAATGTGTACCCTGAGAAAGGATATGCTTGCATCCAAGTAGTGTCGAATATTTTATTCCTTAGTCAAGCCCAGAAAAGCCCACCTTTGGTGCATCCAAGCAAGGAATCATCGTTGACCTCCAAGATTCGCTGTCCCACATGTATTTGAGAACATTGTTGAGCGCAACCACCCGCCTCCACATGCTCTATAAAGATGCCCTCGTCAGTGAGATCAGCAGGATTGGCGGCCGGTGAGTTGATACCTCCACAGATAGATAACCTAAAACATAGTTGTTTTCAAAGTAAATTTAACGTTAGTCCTTCCTACCCCAGAGGCTCTCCTTTGCGACGTTTGAACACAACTTCCTGCAAACCTTTGGGTTGAGGCTCATGCTTCACACTGATGTTCAGAGAATGGCCACTGTTTTTGAGTACCTAAAAGTAAGGAAGGTCAATTATTGATAAATGCTATTTCATATGTACAAAAATCGTTTGATTCAAAATTGCGTTATTGGTATTGTACTTTTTATTAGATTTTCGCTCACTGATATCAGGCAAATTATCGCCCAAAGTTATTGTTTCAGATATACGTGGTAATTTGCCTGAAATCAATGAGTAGAAATCTGGTCAAAATACTCACAATACAATGTCGAATCGAAAGGTTTGATCTCAGTCGAATTCTGAGTATAACGCTTCTTTTAGGACCGTTCCTGTGAGGCTGTTAGAGTTTTGACAATTTTTTTGGTGTTTTTTGTTTTCAGCTTAAAACGGGTATTTTTATGTTTGAGGATGGAAATCTCGGGGTAAAATTTTTGCCACATTTTTTTTAGTGTAGCACTGCGTCTCATCCCTTGTTTAAAAGAACGTGGAAAATGAGGGCTTTGGAGTGAATTTGATTTGTATTAGAGGTAATTTTGGAGGAAAATGTAGTTTTTAGCTCATTGTTTTAATTTGTAAATTTGAATTTTAATTTAATTGCTTTGAGACAAATTCACTTGAAAGGGAGGTGTTTTCAGTCTTGGGTTATTGTTCTCTAGAATATGTGTGTGTGTAAGTCCGTCCTTTTTTTTAATAATTTCTCAAAATCGTTTTTCGGACTGTGGTTGATGGATACCGTATATTCTTCAATAGGCCGACCGGTCGGTTTATTTTTCAAACTCCGAAATTTCAAATTTTGGGCTCAAACACGAACCAAAATTGAAAAAGTGAGCTCTTGAGTAGAGCTCTCGAGAGTTAAGAAAATGCAATAAACATTGATGTTTATTAGAGCAAATACGGTAAGGCTCAATTAATTCGAGTCAAATTAAAGTGTCCGCAAGTAAAGATATTTGCGTTTGACTGTAATCGATGATGTGATCTTCTTTTGAGTTATCTCTTTTTAATTTTTTTCAAACATGTTTTTGTGAATCAATATATAAACTCTGTAGCTTAGGAAGGCTAAGTTTTGTCGCCGCTAAAGTGTGACTTTGGGATTGTTATGATTGTAGATCTTTTTAGCAATCGAATTCTGTTCTCAAACGAAGTGTCAACATGGTTGTTCCGGACAATGGCCTGGGTAAGCAAGATAGACAATAAACACTTTATGAATGCTTAATTTTTAGACAAAAGCGTTCTTCTGGATGAACAGGGAGCTAAGCCTTTTCAAGAAGCGATCCGAGAATCTGGTTTCCTAAGAAAGTTCCTTGCTCCTCTTCTTCCATCCGCCAATAATTCGCCAACGATCAATGTAGATGTGTCCAATCTTCGCTACAGTCTCGACATCTGTGTGGGAGCAATCAAGACAGTGGAAATAGGATCAATTGTCCTTGACGTGGTGGAGCAAGACAACTTCCACGAAAAGCCCATTGTGATCGAATGCAAGATAGAGTGTAAGAAAGATCGAACCCTTGGGACTGTAAAAATCGATACGAAGGCCAAATCCTCTTCACATTCTTTCACCGCGGCTCTCAAGCTGGGTTACCCAAGTAAGAAAGTGATTTTTTGATAGATTCGCAACTAATTTTTTTTAGAGATTTTCGGTGTCGGCGGAAGCTATGGTCGAAATCGGGGCACAACCATGACTACTGGAAGCCAGACTGAAGACAAGGAATGCGTTTCATCCACTTCTTCGTTGACCAGTCGTTCAGAGGTTCCACACGGTTTCACGGGTATTCTCTCGGCGCATAAGGTTGGTCGTAAGCACATGGAACATCTTAACGTGATAATTCGCTGCTTTGGAAAGGTCTTTTGCGCTGCCACTAGGTTTTCACTTTTTCGATGTTGTTTGGTTGAAAGGTTGAACTTATATTTTTAGTGAGAAAACATCACCCAGCTTGAACAGATAGCAGTCGGTGAACTTTGCAAGAAAGTTTCGGGTGAAGGAGTTACAGACGCTCTAATCAAATGTGCTACTGTTGACGCGATGACGTTTTCTGGAGTGATAATGCTGAACAATCTTGGGAGGTAAAGACTTTAAAGATTTGACTCATGTAGCGTCTGGACACCTTGAGACTAATTCGTTGGATTTAGGAGGAGCTGCACAAATTCCAATTCGAATTGAAGGCTCTGCAGATAGATGCCATTCCTCAGGTACTTATTTGACTAGACATTTGATTAGAGATTGAAATTGACAGTTGTCAATCAAATTGATTGCTTGCTGATCTAATATATTGACGAAAAACATTTTTTATGGGAATTATGCTCACTCCTACAGCTGACACATTCTACGAAATTGTTAGTTTTATTGACTATAAAAAGTGAGACAGCTTCGATTTCTGAGCTGTACTCTAAACTATGTAATCAAGAGACGCATATCTCACCAAACTTTCATGGTAGTGGATAATAAATTAATCACAATAATGTTTGTTGCTTTTTCAGCTGCAGTCTAAAGTGGAAACCGTGGAAGGCGAGAAATGTCGTCAGCTCGAAGAGGTATTACACTCAATAAACTTTTTCATGCAGTCAAAGTGGATGCCAGAAATTCGTCACAGATAATTACAGTTTATTGCTTTTTCAGCTGCAGTCTAAAGTGGAAATCGTGGAAGGAGAGCCGCTGTCGTCAGGGCTAACGAAGAGGTGGGAAAAATTACAGACTCAATAATATTTTTTGCTTTTTCAGCTGCAGTCTAAAGTGGAAATCGTGGAAGCCGAGAAAGCCGCTGTCGTCAGGGCTAACGAAGAGGTGGGGGAAAAAATTACAGACTCAATAATATTTTTGCTTTTCAGCTGCCGAAAGTGGAAATCGTAGCCGAGAAAGCTGTCGTCACTAACGAAGAGGTGGGGAAAAAATTACAGACTCAATAATATTTTTTGCTTTTTCAGCTGCAGTCTAAAGTGGAAATCGTGGAAGCCGAGAAAGCCGCTGTCGTCAGGGCTAACGAAGAGGTGGGGGAAAAATTACAGACTCAATAATATTTTTTGCTTTTTCAGCTGCAGTCTAAAGTGGAAATCGTGGAAGCCGAGAAAGCCGCTGTCGTCAGGGCTAACGAAGAGGTGGGGGAAAAAATTACAGACTCAATAATATTTTTTGCTTTTTTAGCTGCCGCAGACTGATGATCCCAAGAAGGAGGCTGAAGATAAGAAAGAACAGAACGCCGAAAGGCATGAGGACACCAAATAATTGTTGTGTTGTGAAATGTTCCGTTTTGTTGGTTCTGAATAAAGTGTGTTGAAGTACTTCTTCTAGGCTTAAATTTCTCATCCGAATATTGATGATAGGCGAATGATATCTTGATTAACCAATTCGACCCTGTCGCCGACATTATGGTATTTTTCGACTTTGATTCAGGCCTTGCATGGATTGGGTGGGCCATGCTTCTTATGGTTCGGGTCGGCCGAGCACAATATTAGACAGCCGAGCTAAAAAAGTCGGTTGGGTCTTTTTCGAGCAATTACTTATTTCGCAACTTTTTTAAATCACCATTAATGATTAAATTCGCATTAATATTGTTTTTCCAGCTTTTTTTTGGCCTTAAGACTGAAAGATACCTCAACAGCTTCATTGTGCTTTGCCTTTTCTACATCTTTTCCGTTAACTCTCAAGATCCTGTCGCCCACTCTTAACTGCCGAGAAGCTGAAGCAGGCGAGTTATTGGCTATTTTGGAGATGAACACGCCTGGATTATCCGTTCCAAAAGGATGCGAGCAGTGGTCAATGCCTCCCACGATGGACAGTCCCAGAGCATTTTTGGAGTCTCGGACTAGTTGCAGGTTCTAAAAAAAAGGTAATTTACAAAATTAATTAAAATGAAGATCAGTCGATGTTGTATTTCGGACCGGAATCCGTTAGATTAAAAATGGCTAAAATTTCTCTATACATATGTCCCAACATATGCTAATCGGCGCTACCCAGTTTCATTAATTAGAAAGGGCAATAAAGAACTGTTTCGAAAAAGTCAAAGCTCGTCAAAAAATGAGTTCGTCAATAGCAGATTTTTTTCGACATTTCGGAAACAAATATTTTGCTAAACAAATAGTTTCTTCAGGTCAGAGTTTTCAAAAGACAATTTTAAAATCCATTCCAATAACATCAAGCGTCATCAATTGTCACCCCAAACCACTCGATTTCACCCCAAGCCACCCCAAAACAACCGAAATCATTCCGAACCAACCAGATCACGCAAAACTACCTTATTTTAATATAAACCACCCCATTTCACCCCAAACCATTCAAACCACTTAACATTAATTTTTTATACGGTAAACAGCTTTAAAAACCCAAATCACACCAAACTAGCTAATTTGACTCCAAACCACCCAAACCACTTGAAATACCGCAAATCGCCCTAAACCATCCAAATCAATATAAACCACAGCAATAAGTAGGTATACTATTTACATATAATATTGACAGATCAAGATTAATGTTTGCCATACCTATATGGCTCTAGGTCAATTGGTGCACGGTCAATTGGTCCACAGGTCAATTGGTGCACAATTTTGACTTGTGAAGAACTCTTATCATTTAAAATGTTTTCTGTAATCCAACTTCAGTTCTACTGGATGATCCATCCACCAACCAAACAAAGCGGTCGTCAATTTAGTGCAAATTTTTTTTTGTCAGTTTGGTTTAGTACACGAAAAAGATTTTTGAAGCTGAAACATAAGAAAAAAATATTTTTACCCTAGGTGGACATCCAGATTCACCACTTGTACCGGATATGGATTGAGTGGACCAAACAGTTAACGTCCTTATTTCAACCTGGGTGCCACCTGGATATCTTACGGGGTATGAAACTACTGCAGAACTGGGGTATCTGCAACCCAAATCGCTGTTTCAGCACTATCAAACCGTGTTCACGACATGATTCTGGATAAGGTACATTGATTTTTAATTACTGTCAGCTAAATCCGAAATTTCGGATTCTAAAGATGGATACTCATTTAGGGAAGTTACCAGGTGATTCCTATATCCAACTTGAGGCTTACTCGTCCTACAGACCGAAAAATGTTCATTTAAAACTATTTTGTCGCCCGACAAAATAGTTTTGATATTGCTTTGTCTGGTTGCCCTACAGACCAATACTGGTCCTATGAAAACTCGTTTGTGGCTTCTATATGTCTGCTACCATCAGGATTCGAACCTGTAACCTCAAAATTTTGAAGGGTGAATTTACCGCGGCCCACACACATCAGCTCAAAGCTATAAGTAAAAATATTTTGATCAATTTGGTGCCGCCTGCGTGGATTATCTAGTAGAACTGAAGTTGGATTACAGAAAATCATTTTAAATGATAGGAGATTTTCACAAGACAAAAAAAATTAAATGGAAAATAATTCTGTGGATCAATTGACCGAACGCCACCCATGTCATAGCACCAAGGAGGGGACTACATCACTTTCTGAGATATTAACAAGTTAAAACTAGGTTTTGCTCTTTATAAACTGTCTTTGGCACCTACTTTTCAGCATGATCCCCAAAATTTTGGGTCGATTACGTTGGAGTGGGTACCACCCAGGGTATTGAGATTCAGCATAGTCAAGACAGCATTTCACAGCATACCGTTTTCAGCACACAATTTTTGGTTGAACAGTATGGTTGGTTTGGCCCTCAAAGATAATAAAAATTCTGTGGACATACACGGTGGTCCAAGAAATTTGAACACTTTTAAACCGTCATAACTTTTTTTCTAGGTCGAATTTCAAAATTTTGTAAACGCAGATCGATTCTGCACACGATTAAAATTCGTTTGTGCATCACGCTCAAATTTTTTTCAAAATTTTCGAAATTTGCCTTGGTCTATTGTATGGCCCCTATCCAGGTGCATTGAAGTTGAGCCACAGTGTCGAACAAAGTTTTGCTGATGTTACAAATTGAATGTTATTGTTGCCTTGTTGTCGTTATTACGTGTTTTTGTCAATAAACGTGTAGCTTTCTATTAAAAACGTGCAAAACTGAGTTTCCAAACTTTTGGTATTTTTCGCACCATAGGGGGGGGGGACCAAGGCAAATTTTGAAAAAAAATTCGAGCGTGATGCACCAAACGAATTTTAATCGTGTGCAGAATCGATCTGCGTTTACAAAATTTTGAAATTCGACCTAAAAAAAAGTTATGACGGTTTAAAAGTGTTCAAATTTCTTGGACCACCCTGTATTAACCTGTGGACGAATTGACCTTTGCACGAATTGAACGTGGACGAATTGAACGCACACCCTTCAGTCTCTCTTATTAAAGTTTCTCGCCGCCTCTCGCAGTAATTTATTGGTGTTTGTGGCCTCGGCTTGGCTACGAAATAATTCACTAAAAGCGTGCTATTGTTATTCAGTGTGCTTTTGTCATCAATATCCATTGCCTGAAGCGAGCCACTTGGGTACTACTCGAATCGGACTCCATTGGTACATAGGTATTCCCTTCTGGATTTCTTCCGGACGGTTAGAGCCATGGCTGAGATCATATGATAAATAAAACGAACTTCAGGCGAAACGTCCGTGTCGCCAATTTTTGCCCTTATAGCTCGCTCACAATGAAGGTATTAGGTTGTGTCAAAAGTTCTGTCGTTTTTGCCTTGGTCCCCCTGTTGTATTTTAGCGCAATTTCAAAAGTTTATGTTCATCATTTTTAAAGCTCAGTAATTCACTTTTGTGACTTGCATGAAAACCTCTGTACTGTTGACCTCTGTACTGTTTTATTGTTTTCAGATGGACATCAATCATAGACTTCACAAATTTTGCTTGCTGCATTGGTTCCATTTAGCCCAGCATCGAAGAGAAAAAGCATGACGTGGCGATATGATTTTGTCCATCTTTTACAATAAAACAATCAGTACTTCGTCAATCACAAAGTGAATTACTGGAGCTTTAAAATGGACCGAACTTTGCAATTTTTAAAAAAACAGGTCAAGGCAACACAACTTTGACACAACCTAATAGCCGAAATAGGTAGAGAAATTGATATTTTAGAAAGGTCAGAGATTTTCCTGAATCAGTTCCTTTATCAAACGTGTATTTTTCAAATTTATGTTGCTCAAATACATCGCTGTCAGAAATGCGGTTGTTAAAACCTGTTTTTGGCGAAACTTTTTTGGGGAAATTTGACTTTTTCGAAATAGTACTTTATTGAACTTTCTAATTAATGAAACTGATTCAGCGCGATAATCACCTTATCATAGCGCCAACAAACAATATAGTCTAAACACACCAAGAGAACAAAGAAAACAATTTCTTAACATTGTAGCTAAATCGCGGCCTTAAAGTTATGAATTTCACCGGTAAAGTAGTGCGAAAAACCCGAAATTTCCAAAAATAGTAGCAACTTACCTCAATGACACCATCAAGAGAGGTGTCTCCAAATGCTAGATCAGCCACATTGAGCTTGTTTCCATTGGTGGTTGAGCAGCGATGGAGGGAATGTGTGGATGCAGACCTGCTGCCAGTTGCTGACTTGTTTTGCTCAGGTCTGACCACAACCAAGTACAACTCACTGGCTGGAGGTCCTTGGAGCAGTGGTGATGCATCTTGCAGGCCCATAGTTGACACATTAGTGCCATTGATGGACAGTAGCTGGTCGCCCACCTCCAACTTACCCTCTCCACTCGGTTTAATGGTGGAGATGGTAAGTGACTTGGATTCCCTACCTCCCTCTTCAGCTATGCAGAAAGGGGCACTGCCTGTGTCGTCCAGCCGAACACTGGTCGAGATCACATTTTTCAGGCTGTTGGAGCCGCTGCTGCTCTGGATTGGTTCATTAAGAGCATTGGTAGAAGTGGAGGTGGAGGGGTTCTGGATGTGAGGACTGGAGGACACTGCTGGTTGGCTGGAGAGCGACGGACTGGTTTCTCTGCTGATCAACAGGCTGACTATGTTAGGCTTCTCCTGGATACACTGAACAGCTGCATCATGCCTTTGGTTGGTCATGGATTTGCCGTTGATTTCGAGCACTTTATCACCCACTCTGAGGCCAGCCCTTTCTGCTGGCGCATTGGCTATTAGTTTGGAGATGAAAAGGCCAGAGTCTCCGTCCTGCAATAAAAAATATTTTTGGGAGATAAGGTTGGGGTGGGTTTGGCAGCAGTTTTTTTATACCGTTTGATATTAATGCAGCCAATACCATGTTTTTTCGAAATTTCACTAGTGTTAACGTAGAGTTGTACGCGGGTGAGTAATTTGGCGGCCCTAACCAAGAAAGGGGGAAGGGGGTTTGCTTTGGTCACCCTTTTTGTTTTTTTGTAATTTCGGCAAGGGCTGGCCAGCCAATATTTGGAGAGAATCAAAAAAAACCTCAAAGTAAATAAAAAAGATTTGAGTCTATCTTAAAATACTTTGGCACTATTGATTTAGGTACCCCCCAAATTTGCCTTGGTCCCCCCTTTGTTTTTTTTCAATTTTTTTTATTACTTTTTACTTTTATTACTTTTATGTTTTCGTTTCATTGATGAATCATTCATAAATCGTAGGGTACCTGAACCAAGGGGACCAAGGGAAAAAATTTTGAAAAAAAACCAAAGGGGGGACCAAGGCAAATTTGGGGGGTACCTAAAGGTAAATAGTGCCAACACTTTGGCTAACCCTTCAAAGGACCATTGCCGTATCCGACAACGAGAATCTACTATATAGTATTTTGATCAGGTGTGTGTGTTTGTGGACACTTGATTTGATATGATTTTGTCGGTGTTTTTGGCCATGTTTGGTGTCAATGGGAGAAATTATTGATATATAGTGGTTTTTTGGTGGATTTTGGACTTTGGAGCCATTTTTGACCACGTTTTGTTGGGAAAAGTGAGAGAATGGTCTTGGTTGACCAGAAGCAGGAGGAAAAGGGCTATCCAACGGTGTGTGAACATTGGAAGCGATGCTGGGAAAATAAGTGCCCGAATGGAGGCAAATTAAAATTTTTGTTGTGTGGTTTATTGTTTGCTGAATTTTGAAATTTTTTAATTCGGTTCTTATTTTACGCCAGTAGTCCATTCCCGGCCAGTCCAGGCCAGTAAACCCATCTCAGAACCATCTTCTAATTTTTCTTCTCTTCTTCTTCCTCTCCTTCTTTTTCTTTTCTTATTCTCTTCTTCTTTCTCTCCTACTTTTTATCAATCTACGAAAATGCCTATTCAACCTCTTCCATTCAAAAAACAAAAGATGCCGCGACAGCGGCACCAGTTCGGCTAGTTTAACATGTTTGAATGCGCGCGGGATACTACTTTTATTCCGAAAATTATCAAGGATTATTTTTCAGTAAACTAATCTCTATATAGTATTTGGCATGTGTCCGCCCTACTTTTTAATGGACATTTTGACCACATTCAGGCCATTTTTGCTTATTTTTCCGATTATTTTCGGCAATGTCTCGACGGAACCCCAAACTTCAGACAATTCAGTCTTTTTATGCCGAGACCCAGAAAATGTCTCGAAAAAGAAAACTTTTGTGGTCCCTCAAAATTGGAGTTGGAGGATTTTGGGTAGGCCTGGAGGATGGTTTTTCTGCTTCCAACGATGGCCATTTTTGCGATGTCTCGAAAAGAACGTAGACGTAGATAGACGCGTAGTTTTTCACGATGAATGCACTATCGAAATTTCGAAATACTATAGAGGCGCCGATAGGCGCCTGTGGTCCCTTGTAATTAAATAATTGAAAAAGTTGAGCCAGCATTGGGAATAGAACCCACTAACAAAATTGACGCCAGCTATTTTAGCCTAAGTAAATTCACTTCTAAAACAATGACACATTCAAAAAATTGTGCCGAAAATTAGAGGAATAAAAAAATATCCCGCGCGCATTGAAATTCTCGTTATCGGCAACGACAATGGTCCTTTAAAGCATCCTATTGAGGTTGAAATGCTCTACTCCTCGAAAAGGCCGCCCGCGTGCAACCCCTAGTCTAACGCATTGAAAAATCGTTTTTACTCCATTTTATGCAAAAATTTACCTTATAAGGTGTAGACTCCACCCCTCCAGCTATGGAAAGACCTAATCCATGGCTAGGCTCTCGCCTGACCACTACTCGTTTGGTGTCCACTGGAGTTGTGAAACTGGAAGGCGGAGTAGATGTGGATGGAAGTGGATTAAGCTGGCTGGTGGAAGCAGTGATGTCAGGGGTGGTTGCTGGCTGCTATAATAATGTATGCTTTTTATTGTATGGGAATGTGGTTTTAAACATAACTAAAGAATACTGCAAACAAAAAATTGGAAAGTGAGTTTTTGGAAAAAGGGTGTTCGGCGAACTTATTTGAAACTTATCCGTTGTTAAAAAAGCGGTGAAGCAAAACAGCTTTAAATAATCTAGAGAGAAAAATTTCACAATATGAATAGTCTCAAATTTTTCCCTTGTGCACATCAACGGAGTACGGCATAGTTGTTTTTAAACTTGTGATGTTTATTTTTAAAAATGCACTTTTCTTATAAATTTTTTTTCTGATGCCACTCAGTAATTAAAACTTCCTCCATAATGGGGTGGTTACACACTTAAGGGATCATTGCCACCTGTTTTGAATTGTCCCCCGCCAATTCAAAAATTGCCGAATCATTGAACTTTGGATGCCAACTTGGTTTCTAATAAAACAAGGCCTAGAATTTAATTTTAGGTATAGTTTTGTTAGAAACCAAGTTGAAAAATCCGCACATAAGTTGAATGATTAGGAAATTTTTTTGAATTGGCGGGGACAACCGTGGCCGTAGACGGCAATGGCCCTTTAACTTGAATTGGCGGGGACAACCGTGGCCGTAGACGGCAATGGCCCTTTAACTTGAATTGGCGGGGACAACCGTGGCCGTAGACGGCAATGGCCCTTTAACTTGAATTGGCGGGGGACAACCGTGGCCGTAGACGGCAATGGCCCTTTAACTTGAATTGGCGGGGGACAACCGTGGCCGTAGACGGCAATGGCCCTTTAACTTGAATTTTCAAAAAATTTTGACCTTTTTTGATGTTTTTAGGTGTACGTTTTTAACAAAATTTTGAGTATGTGACCCCGCAATTAAAAGTTTAGGCTACACAGTGGTGTAAAAATTCCTTCATTCAGCTCACAAAAATTGATCTATTTTGATAAAAACAATTTTGAGTCAGACAACTCGATTTCTATTTTAATACCACTGTGTAGCCACTGAAATAACTCAAAATTTTGAAAATTCGAGTTAACTGTGTAACAACCCTACTCCAGAATCTGAATCTGAAAAAAACAGAACTTTTTTACTTGAGAAAACGTCAAAAGGCACGCCAAAGTTGGGACTATTTCAAATTAGACCAATTAGAATGAATTTGTTTGGTATGGTTTGCACACAATCAGGAAATTTGTCGGAAAACAAATAAAAAAATACGCCTTGATCCCCCTGTTATTTTAAAAATCAGGTGAGACGTTCCTTTACCGCAGTCAAAATATAGGCTCATTTAAATTGGCCTAATCTTTGGGTAGCCTGGGAATTTTTCCAAAATTTCAACAAAAAAAAACCATCGCTAAATGGCCGGTGGCTGACATCAGCAGCACAATATCTATTCAAAGCAAACAAAAGATAGAAGAAAGAAAGGATAGATGCACACAGCACAACCACATTGATCACCAGCAACTCATTTACAAGGACAACCAACAACAACAACTCTACCTTATTAAGCATACCCTGAGAAGCATGTGGATTTGCTGGTTTCTGGCCTGATGAGGAAGGAGAGGTACCGATGGTAGTGGAAGTAGCTATTTTATGTCCTTTACCATAGTGTGGAGTGTTTATGCGTTTTAGACGACATTCAAACCCCTTGTCTTCTTCTTCATTGTTATTGCTGTTGTTGTTGTTGCTGCTGCCTTTTTGAAAGGAAAAGGCTACATTCCGCTCCTGAACGATCTCATTTGATTCCAACTAATAGACCAAATGTTTTAATGAGATTATGAAGCGAGAATTTCGCTATGAAGAGACAAGAAACACAGAATAAAGACTAAACTTGGGCATGCCCGGTAGGTCAGAATTTACAGAAATACTTCTCTTTTGAGACTTTGTATGCGTAATCTGATGAATCGGTTGAAATTTTTTGAATACTGTATTTCCTCTATCTAATCCGGAATTTCTTAAATTTTCTGCCTTTTATACCAGGTTTTGTTTTGAACACAACGTATGTTATATACCAAAATGTAGCTTAGATTCCCAGCTACATTTTGGTATATAACATACGAAGCGTTCAAAACAAAACCTGGTATAAAAGGCGGAGAATAAATTTAAGAAATTCCGGATTTTGGTGAGGGCGTTTATTAGAGGAAATGCGATAATCAAACTTTGGGCCATCGGTGTTATCAATTGATTGACAGCGCCGGTTGATGGGCCAAGGCTTACTAGATTTGGCACAAAATTAGTGAAAAATGTGACGGTTTTTGAAAAAAATTCAGTTGCTGCGCACGAGCATGTCCTTAAAAATATTACAGAATCGACCCAGCAAATAAGTACATGTTTTTGAAGTAAATACACTGTGTTTCAACGATTTTGCAACCTTTGTTTTGCCCATGGCTATTTTTGAAGGCCGAATTTTGTGAATGCAGATCGGCTCAGAAACAAAGACATTTTTTTGTTAAAAAAAATGCTGAAAACACGATTTTTGCTTGGGGTCCCTGTGGTTCTGGCCATGCAGAGTCCATCCACGGTCCAGGACCCAAACCTCAGGGGAGCAGGGGAAAATCGTGTTTTTAACATTTTATATAAAAATTTGCTTTTTAATTCCTCATTGATCTGTGTTCACAGAATTTCAAAATTCGGTCTACAAAAAATGTAGCCAAAACGAAGTTGGGAAACTCTTGAAACACCCTGCTTTGAGAAATGCTCTACCGATAAGGAAAATGGGTTATCCGTCAAATGTACAGGGTGCGCCAATTTTTTCGCACGTATTTGTTTTGGCCATAACTTTTTTGTTTTTCTTGATTTTGACGTAATTTTTTTTTAAAAGAAAGCTGAGACTCTAGGCAACCGAACCGTACCAAATTTCTTCACCGGCTCCGTTTGCCTGGCCGCCCTATTCGCCTGATTTGACGCCTTGCGACTTCTTTCTCTGGGGATGGGTGAAAAGCAAGGTCTACACGACTCAATCACTTCAATGGCCGAGCTCAGAAGAAGAATCACACAAGCGTTTGCAGAGCTGCCTGGTGAGATGATCAACAGAGCAATGGGAGCATATCAAAGCCGCCTCGAATACTGCCTAGAAGTGAACGGAAGATCAGTTGAGCAGGAATATGAGTGAAAAGAGTTGTTTATTTTGACTGTTGTCACAAAGTGGTGTTCAAATAAATTTTTTTGTCAATGTTTGGTACGGTTCGGTTGCCTAGAGTCTCAGCTTTCTTTTAAAAAAAAATTACGTCAAAATCATGAAAACCAAAAAAGTTATGGCCAAAACAAATACGTGCGAAAAAATTGGCGCACCCTGTAAATTGGGAGCCAGAAAATTATGTATGTCCAGCTACCACAATGACTTTGTTAGGTTCTAAAAGTCGACTACCTTTGCTGTTGTACTCTCCACTTCATCAAATGGAGCATGTGCTGAAGAGTGCTTCAGAGCTGATCTTGGTTGTTGTTCCTTGGTGGTTGGTCGTGTGGCTGTAGCTGCTCGTTGGGCGTGTGTGTCACTGGCTGTTGTCTGGTCAACACTCATTCTCTTGTTCAACGCCAAAGTGGTTGGTGGGTGCTGAATGATAAAGTTGATTAAAAAAGGCTTGGATGTACAAAAGCGCAACCTCATCCAAGTGAGGGATAACATGGCCATCGATGACTTGCTTCTTGTTCAGTTTTGGTGCTCCCATGTTGGGCTTGGGATGGGGAGTGTCGTGACGCTCAAAATTTCCGGGATTGTTGTTTACGGATGAAGCAGTTGGTTCTGCTGCTTCAGCTTCTGGACTCATATCTCCAAAATGTACTTTAGGACCACCGACAAACGAGCGGTTAGGCACTTTGTGGTTGACTTCTGCAAAATATAATCTTTTCTTTGAGCTTCAAAATGCTCCTGTAATGAACCCATAAGTACGCAATCTTTTTATTCCAACCTTATGCGGCCCATTCGGAAGTCGGAAATGGGAAGGGAAAAAGAGCCGAAAATAGGAAATCGAAATCGGAAATGGGCTGATATCTAGGTTTTTGTCTACTTTGTAACACACTAAATTTTTGAGAGTATTTGTAAAACTGATATATATTATTCCTAACTTTTCGAGCTTCGCATGATGGCAATAGCCAATTTTTTCAAAAGTTCAGAAAATTATTATTTTTTGATAAATTTGAGGATTGTTGAGGGTCAGCCCTCAAATCGACCATCTACTCGAGGTGCTCGTATATATTAAAATTTTGAAACATCCACGAAAAATTGACTTTTTACGAAATTCTCCTGGGTATTCACTGACTATATTTACAATCTTCGTGAGTGAAGAAAAGTTAAAAAGTAGAAATAAGACCCTTCAACCCTTACAGTTTCTTCTCGGTATGAGACCATACTTTTTCACACTACTTTTTGGGGTCTTTTGCTAAAGGTGATTTGTAAGTCTAGACTAAAAAATTGCTAAAATTTAGTTTTCATCAGTCGTTTATGAAAATGACCACAGCTTTTCTAGTAAAACCTGCGCCTCTCGGTATAAGAACGCCACTTAAATGAAGCGGCTGTCTATTATCGAGAACTGCGAGTTTTATTAACAAATACTTTGCCTTTTTTATAAAGCGACAGGTAAAACTCAAAATCATTGCGATGGTCGACTTGATGATGTGGTCCGATATCCAGAGGCAACTGTTTAATACAGTTATTAGAAAAAGTAAGGTGGTTTAATAAATTATTATTAATGTTTTTCATGGACCAACATCTACCTGACCAGCAAGCATAAAATAGTAAAACAAACCATTTTGTCCGGCACTTTGTTGAGGCAAAAGGTAGCAAGTCAGCACTTTGATTCCAGTCCTGGCATCCACTTCCTGCTGCAGTTTCAGCAGGGCTTGAGACTGGTTTTCAGACAGCCAGAGTGCCTGCAGATTAAAGAGCACATTTACAGTGAAGGGCAGGTGGGTGAGTCGGTTGTTGCACACATCCAACACGCGCAACTTGCTCAGTTTGCCGATTTCCAGGGGCAGCTCTTCGATCAGGTTGTCTCTGAGCGAGAGCAGGGTCATTGATGAGCAGTCCCCGATCTAAAAGCACAGGTAATAGAAGTAGAGTTGGTCTTATAATAGGACCTACCAAAGCAGGCACATGACTGATTTGGTTCTTGTCAACATTCAAATTCTGCAGATGACTCAGGTTTCCGATGGAGCTGGGTAACTCCTGAAAAAAATTAAATATTTTGGTCATTTCTTAATCTCTACTTTGGCAAGTACAAGGGTAACAAAAATTTTGAAACTTTTGTTTGGTGTTAAAGGGACATGCCCACGCTATTACAGGCGGCGCCCGCCAATTCAAATTTTTGTTAAGGTTTTTCAACTTGGTTTCTAACAAAACTATACCTAAAATTAAATTTTAGGCCTTGTTTTATTAGTAACCAAGTTAAAAAACCGCACAGAAATTCAATGATTACGAAAAAAATTTGAATTCGCCACCTGTAATAGCGTGGGCGTTTTAAAGGGGCATGTCTAGAGTTGCGAAATTTCCCGGAAAATTAGAAACGGGGAAAAATAGAAAAAAATAAAGAAAAATAGAAATACAGTCAACATCTATAAAAAAGTACTCGTTCTTCGATCAATATCTAATCCTTATTTAGCAAAAAACTTTATTGACACCAAAAGAATACATCCACCGAAACAATACTTACCGGAAAGTTATCGGTAGCCTACCACAGCCTTTATAACTTACCGAAAAAAAAAGTTAAAACTCGGTAAGTTAAAAAAAGTGTTAGCTGTACAGTTAGCTATGGATGTCCAGTTAAATCAGGGCTCCCATCCTCGCTGATTTCTCAGCGATTCGCTGATTTTGAGGCCGGAGTGCTGATGAAAAAATACAGGGTTCGCCATCCTTGTCGGACTTTTTGTTTTGCTCATAACTTTTTGAATTTATTATGTTTTGATGAGATCTTTTTTATTCGATAGAGACACCATAGGCAATCGAATGACACAAACATGCATATTAACATTTATTGAAACATCAACAAAAACAGCAGACAAAATCAACAACGAAAACCAACAAATTTTCATTCAATATTCCATATTCTTGTTCGACGCTTGAACTTCGATGCATTGTTGAAGGCGACGGCCATAGCTGTTCATTGCACGTTGGACCATGTCAGGCGGCAGTTCTTGAAATGCTCGGACGATTCGTTGCTTCAGTTCCTCGAGATCGGCAGGCTGCGTTCGGTAGACTTGATCCTTTATCCATCCCCAGAGAAAGCAGTCGCACGGAGTGAGACGTCTTCCATTGGCTAAACCGCAAGTTCCGAAACCGGTGGATGGGAAGAAGTTCAGCAAATCGTCCTGCTCCTTATGCTTGGCCGCCGTATTCGCCTGATCTCACTCCGTGCGACTTCTTTCTCTGGGGATGGATAAAGGATCAAGTCTACCGAACGCAGCCTGCCGATCTCGAGGAACTGAAGCAACGAATCATCCGAGCATTTCAAGAACTGCCGCCTGACATGGTCCAACGTGCAATGAACAGCTATGGCCGTCGCCTTCAACAATGCATCGAAGTTCAAGGAAGAAGCGTCGAACAAGAATATGGGAATATTGAATGAAAATTTGTTGGGTTTTCGTTGTTGATTTTGTCTGCTGTTTTTGTTGATGTTTCAATAAATGTTAATATGCATGTTTGGTGTCATTCGATTGCCTATGGTGTCCTCTATCGAATAAAAAAAAGATCGTATCGAGACACAATAAATTTGAAAAGTTATGAGCAAAACAAAAAGTCCGACAAGGATGGCGAACCCTGTAAATTCGCTGATTCGCTGATATTCGCTGATTTTGATAATTTTCGCTGATTTTCGCTGATTTTTGAATTGGCGCCTCTGTTCATTCACATTTCAGTCAATGTTTTGTCGTTTTCCTATTTTTCGCTCAATTTTTTCTTAATTGCTTCAGCGTTTGTTATGTTTTCTAAAGTGTTTCGGGCTGAAGCCCGAAACAGTTAAATGTCTTCTTCAAACAAATGTCAATTTTGATTTTTCGTGCACTGAAATGTTCCAGATGCTTTTGAATGATAGAAACTTTTTAACTGAAATTCTAGGAGGTAAAAAATATGATGTTTAGCATTGTGATGATGATTTGTTGTTGAATTACGCCGTAATTCTACGGTGAATAAAGTAATTATTACGGTGAATAAAGGTACTTTTCGAAAATTCGCTGATTTTTGGTGCTGATTGCTGATTTTATAAATAAATTCGCTGATTTTCAAAAAATTCGATGGGAGCCCTGAGTTAAATGTGGCTGCACAGTTAACTGTAGAAGTTAACCTCGATAATATAGCCCTCGTTGAAAAGGTTTGAAACTCCAATACAGTAGCCCCCCCAATTTTGGGTCGTCCTAGGCCTCGATAATAAAAAAAGCAAGCACATAACCAACCAAGCATACAAACAAGTCTGAATGGTTTAATAAAAACAAATTTCTATTTTTACAAAATTTTTTTCTATTTTCTATTTTCTGACGGAAAATTGAACAATTTTCCGTCAGAAATTTCCCATTTCAGAACTCTAGGCATGCCCACGCTATTACAGATGGTGCCCGGGAATTCAAAAAAAATTTCCTAATCATTGAACTTTTTTACGGATTTTTCAACTCGGTTTCTAACAAATCAAAGCCTAAAATTCAATTTTAGGTATGGTTTGGTTAGAAACCAAGTTAAAAATTCGTACATAAATTTAATGTAAGGATTTTTTGAATTCCCGGGCACTACGTGTAATAGCGTGGGCATGCCCCTTTAAGTGCTTTTTCAGAGCGCGAAGATCGAACGTTTTGATAAAGAATGTCAAAAACACGATTTTCGCTTGGTCCCCCTTTGGTCGCGGGCTTGCCCACTTAGAGACCATCTACTTACCAGGACCCAAACCACAGGATACCAAGCAAAAATCGAATTTCGGACATTATATATCAAGAAAGTTCTTACGAAATTCTGAAACGACCTGGGCTTACACAAATTTAATAAGGTTAAGGTCAAATCCAAAAATCCAAAATTTTTTCAACACCGTGCACCCGCAGCTGACTCATAGTTAACAGCTGACATCACCTACAAAAACTAATTACAACACAAAAATAACTAACAGAAATAAGATTTTGCATCAAGTACAGCTCAGTCAGAGCAACACAACTACCAATGGCTGGAGTCACTTGTGTCAGACTATTGTCATCAACCCTCAGCATCAGCAGCTTTTTAAGTCTTCCTGAAAATGAAAAGACTAGCTTCAGAACTTTCCACAGTCACATTAATTTACCAATTGAATTGGGTAGAGTAGAAAGACAATTGTGAGACAGGGTGAGATCGGCCTGCAAAAATAAGATGCAAACAGTCCGTTTGATGGCAAGATGGAAAAGTGCTCACCAAATTGGACAACTCGCCAATTTCTAGAGGTAGAGCCATCAGTCGGTTGGATTGGACATCTAGTTGCTCCAGGTTAGCACAGTAGAGAATGCTTTCCGGCAAATTTTCTAAGGAATTATCGTCCACGTAAAGCTCTTGTAGAAGTTTGAGTGCACCGATTTCAGCTGGCTGTAAAACACATAGACTTAATTAAAAAAATATAATGGTTGCCATTCCAAACCCACCAGTTCATCCAGCTCGTTCTGACCAAGGTCCAGCCGCAACATCTGAGTCAACTGTACAATGGAAGGAGGTAGTGAGCGAAGATGATTTTCCCTAACTTCCAGCGACTTCAATCCAGCCAGCCGTCCAATATCTTGCGGCAACTTAGTCAGAGAAGTGTCATTCAGGGCCAAATGGGTTAGCGACAGCACGTGGGTGATGTAGTCGGGCAGCCTACAATTTCATAATAACGGATTAAGCAACTTGTTTTTGCGATAGATCAAGTGAATTAAAATACCTGGCAATAGGGTTTGAGCTTACATCAAGGACGAGCAATTGACGACACACCTTCAAGTCTTCCGGCAAGTCAGATATGTCTATAAAAGTCAAAATGTTCGGTGTGTATAAAGAAGAATGGCATAAATTCAGTGCGTAGACCAGACTGCATATTTTTACCTTTTTTATCTTATTTTCCAAAGATGTTTCAATAAATGATATCTAGTTAGAAACTGAGCTCGCAGGGCTACCTGATGGTGTTATGATTTTGAAAAAAAAGTAAGCATGTTCAGGCTTTTTTGACTAAAACGAAAAAACTGGGCGTTTTTTCCCCATACCTAAAAATTTTTACGCATGATTCCAAAAATTGCCGAAAAATACGAAAAACAGAACGCCAAGATAGGCGCGAATTTAAAAAATGTCCCAAAACGGCCAAACGCACAAATGTCCATAAATTCACCAACCATTTCGACTGATGTTTAGCTCAACAAGGTTTTGAAGATTGGATATTTCAGGAGGCAATCGATGAATGTCATTGTCGCTGAGTCCCAACCTTCTTAGCTTGTGCAGTCGGAATAGAGACTAAATTGAATAAGGTTAATTTGATCATAAGTTGTTGGATATACACATTGACACGTTTTAGAGGAATTATAAAGAGAATGCAAGATACCTTAGGCAAGTCTCTTATGTGGTTCATATCGAGCAGTAACTCCTCCAATGTTCTTCCATAACGCTCGATTTCCGAGGGTATGGTTTGCAGATTGCATTGGCGCTTGTCCAATGAATCTACTTGCCTGAATTAGACTAGCTTAAACGAAAAAGTGTACGTCTTGTTAAATAACTTTATCAAAATTTTAAAAATTATGACTGCCTCTAAGCCTCATATGCCCCAAAGATAAATCCTAGCAATACTCTCAACAATGTATGCGTTCAGAAACTCTTTTTTTCAAAATTCTTATGAAAATAGCAATAAACTAAAAAATTGGGTGTCCAGCTACCCTTTACCTTTGTCCCCCAAGGCAAAAGCTGATTTTTGGTCAGAAAAATTTTGGTCGGCCGGTTTAAAAAGAATCTTTTAAACACATAAAAGGGGCTAAAACACCGAAAAACATGTTTTGGGTGCTTTTGGGTTGGTACCGAATGATGGAGTCTGGTCAAAGTATCACAGTTGGTTTTACGTACCCTGCCAAAATTAAAAGTGCATCACAGAAGCTGTCTTGTCAAAAGGGAGGACACTTCATATGCGCATCGCCTAGGGTCGAAGGTTATGTGAAACACTGCGTTGATGATCTTGTTGGATAGCCAAGGATGTGAGGATCCTTTTGACACCAAACTTGTAAATAAAAGGAGATGAAAAATAGGGTGTGCAACCAGTGGTAGTCTGTGACCTAGGCGATGCGTATCTCTATATAGTATTTGGGACGGGTGGGTGGGTGGATAACGCATTTGAGTACATGTTTGGTCACAAAGGAAAACTTTTTTTAGTGTAATAACTTTATTTGCATGTTTATACTCATTCGAAAGCTCTTTTAATGGCGGAAAACTTTTCGCAATTAGATTTGAAGATTGCTGTGAAAAAATTGAGATTTTGCTCCTTGAAAGTGAAAAGTGGTGGTTTTCAGGGTTAATCTTATGAGTGCCCATTTGGTCACAAGGAAAAACTTTTTTTAGTGTAATAATTTTATTTGCATGTTTATACTCATTCGAAAGCTCTTTCAATGGCGGAGGACCTTTCGCAATTAGATTTGAAAATTGCTGTGAAAAGAATTGAGATTTTGCCCCTTCAAAGTGAAAAGTGGTGGTTTTCAGGGTTAATCTTATGAGTGCCCATTTGGTCACAAGGAAAAACTTTTTTTAGTGTAATAATTTTATTTGCATGTTTATACTCATTCGAAAGCTCTTTCAATGGCGGAGAACCTTTCGCAATTAGATTTGAAGATTGTTGTGAAAAGAATTGAGATTTTAACCTTTCAAAGTGAAAAGTGGATTTATATTTGAATCTCCACTTAGTATTACGATGGAGTGATTTTTTTGGTGTCCGTCACGTTTTGTTTTTTTTCTTTTCAATCGTTACCCACGACATGTCTTATCATTCGTCTGATTTTTTCAGGGCCCCATACTAGAACTCTTTCTCTATCTTTTGAGTAATGGATGTCTAATACTAGCGACGATATTTCGCCCTTTAAAATCGGGAGATAACTCGGAACTCCGAAAAATTTTACGTCAAATTTCATTTACCTTCGAAAATTACACAAAATTCGGAAAAAAGCGTTTGAATTACCGCCTTTTTGAAATATTTGAATTTGTTGTTATTCTTCAGTCAGTCTCACCGTTATTGTATGGCGCCGTTAGGCGCCAGTTTTTCTTGTTTCAAAATACGATATAGGCGCCGATAGGCGCCTGCTGTCCCTAGTTTTTTATTATTTCGTAAAAAAATTCACAAAAACTGCCAATCTATCAATAACAGGACACCCCTCAAGTTCGTTCCCGCCTGGGATCCAACAATTTTTTAGCCCAATTTTTGTAATCTTTTGCTAGTTGTCTTTAGTTAGTCTAATCCGAAAAATCGCAAAGATTTTACGATTTTGCAGACAGTTTTGCCACCAAGACCTGCAGCGATTGATGTAAGGACACTTATTTTCAGAAAAAGGTGTCCTTATTTCGAGCGTTACGGGTCCAAATGGCGAAATTATTGTTATCAAAATCGGAATCTTTAACCAAAGACTGGCAAAATATCACAAAAGTAGAGGTAAAAGAGTGTTGGATGGTAGGCGGGAACCAATTTTTTATACCCCGACTTCTGAAGGCTTTTGCCAATTTTGTTGTAACAGTCTGGTCTCAAATATTATAGAGATTTCGATTTTACCAGTCGTTGTTAAAGGACCAGCACAGCAATTTGCAGAATTTGAATTCGCGCGGGACTGACCTAATTGTGTCGATAATACTTGCGCGAATTCAGATTTCGCAAATTTCTGGGCTTATCAAGTTCACTGGTCTTTTGAAAATCTGCAATTTTTCATTTTCATTTTCATAAAAAAACAAAATCCCAATAAACCCCCACCCTATTTTGAAAAAGAATAGCGATTTATTGAGTTTACAACTGTTCGTTTTCAGATCCTATAACCCATTCGACGTACCCTCAGCCAACTCCAAGTTCAGCTCTATCGACTTCTACCGGGTGGTGCGTGAAGCGCTACATCACACACCCCAAATGAGCTACCCATTCATGCTGAAAGAGCCAGAGGCGCTTTCCCGCCTTCTGGCCCTGCTGACGGACCCTGCCCAAGTGGAGCCGAGGACGGTGTACAACTACCTGTTTTACCGCCTTCTGAGGAAGAACGCCGCCTATCTACCAGGCCAAACCGGACCCAGTGCTCATTTAATAGTCGAGCCGAACCTATTTGCTGCAAATAAACACCTAGGCAGACTGGGTGGTAATCTGGAGAAGAGGAAAAGAGGCAGCTTCTTGGAGAATAGCCAATGGTCTTATGGATGGTACCCGGACAAGAACATGAAGGACTGGGCTTCAGTTGCTTGTGCTGCAGACAATGCATACACTATGCCAGCTGCTAATTCTAGAGTGTTTCTGGATGCGGCTTATCCGGATAAGGACAATAGAATGCAACTGAGAAATAATGTGGGCAAGATGGTGGCCAATGTGGCTGATGCTTTTCAGGTGGGTTCTGGGTCTAAGACTCAAGAAATTTTTGCAGTCAAAAAGGATAATACCATATAAGTCTAAATAATAAATCCTCCTCCTCAAAACGCACAAAATATACCCAAAACACCTCCAATTCCAATCTTCCTTCCTGAATATATATTCAGGCCTGTACACAGACCGGCTCATCCCAAGCCGGGCGGGCTAGTTTTGGCTGAACCAAGTTGGAAACAAAGTACTATCTGAGCGGCGCAAAAATTTTTTGGGTCGGGCATAGGCATCAAATAGATACTATTGAATACCGTATTTCCTCTAATAAGGCGGCCCTAGGGTTGCTGAATGGTCATTTGACCGGTCATTTATTAACATTTGACCGTCAACGGAATTTCGGTCAAATGATAATTTTGAATTTCATGATCTTCCAACGAAATATCGTTGCACATTGAGTTTTGATTCAAAGCAGTTCATGTCATTTAATGTTCCGTCAGTCACTATTCCTTCACTTTCAGTAGAGATGTCAGCCACAAGTAAGCCACCAGCGGGTATCCGAACCACCAGCGGGTACCGCGAACTACGTGGATACACCCGAAGCGGGTACACCAACCACAAAGATGCACCCGAACTACCAGCGATACCCGAACCACGTGGATACACCCGAACCCCCCCCTCTCAGCTGCGCCAACAGAAAGAAACTGGTCTCTTCGTAACGGAATTCACACCAAGCTTCGGAACAGGTTTGTGGATTTTATTATTTCGGTGGTTTGGTTTGTATATTGTTCGGTTGAAGGATGAAGGTCGACACAGCCTCTAAAGTGACGTTCATCAAACACAACCTGATGCTGGAGAACGCTTGTCTTTTCAAGCAATCTGCAGAGAAAGCCGCGGAAGAATCTGAACAAGAACAGGAGGCACAAATTGAAGAGGAAATTTTTGATGAAGTACAACATTTTGATTTTGGTTGATTATCGAATTGTTATGTAGAATAAAGATGCTTTTAATTGACCTTGATTACAAAAGTTTTGAAGAAATGGTTGACAAATTGATCACATGATACAAAAATGCTTGGTCCTATAAAATGACCGATATTTGGTCATTTGACCGGATTATTAAATGACCGGTCATTTCAGCAACTCTAGTAAATAGCATATAATGAATTTGTAATAAGTTTGTTTCAAGTTTTTTTGTAAAGAACCTACGATTAGCGGGAGTAGCATGAGAAGGTAAGGGTACGCATCCGGCTTGTCCATTTCGCACTACACATTTTGTGCCAGTTACACACAATGTCAATGCACAAGCTGTAAAAGAGGACGTAAGTTAGAGCACTTGAACCCTAGCCACAGGTCTCCACCACTTGATTGAATTCTGCAGCACTTTCTAATAGGGCAGCACCCCCCAGGCAAAATAGAGCGTGTCTTAACATTATGAAACGCACTTTTTCAATGTCTTATATCTCTATAAGGCTCGGGTGTCAGTTCATGGCGGAAATTCAGCAAATATAACTTATATCATATGTACCGTAAATACTCCAATAAACCGGCCCCCTACAGTTAACTATTTTCAAATTTGTTTTGCTTTTTTTAACCGCAACATTGTTTATTTTTTAAAACGTACGACAACTCATTTTGTAGATCTTTCCAAATTCTACAAAATGAGTGGCCATACGTTTTAAAAAATAAACAATGTTAGGGTTAAAAAAGCAAAACTAATTTCAAAATGATTAACTGTAGGGGTTATTATTATAAAATTATAAAGATAAAAATGCCTGTTATAGTTTATACGTAACAGACCACATTTATGTATGGGTTGCAAAATTTTTGATAAATCAGAGTTGGCACTCAATTATTTGCTGGGTTTGAAAATTAAAAGTTTGACTAGACAATTTACGATTTGAAACCCATCGGTTAATTAAATTTAATTAATGATTGTTAATTAATCATTTATTAATTAATTAATCATTTATTAATTAACCGATGGGTTTAAAATCGTGAATTATTTAGTCAAAATTTCGATTTACAAACCCAGCAATTAATGGACTGCCAATTCTTATTTTGTGGTCTTATTATATGGTCTGTTGACTAAATTGATCACATGATACAAAAATGCCGATATTTTCGACCAATATTTGGTCATTTGCTGTCATTTGACCGGATTATTAAATGACCGGTCATTTCAGCAACTCTAAGCAGCCCCCTAAATTCAAAAAACGTGTTTGAGGCATTCTGTTTTTTGAAAACTTCTGTTATGCAAGTTACCACCCATTTTGTAGCTCATCTCACTGGCTTCAAAATAGGCTGCGCTGCTGTCGTACTTGCATGCCTATAGAATTGCTTTAGCTTTATGTCGCTTGCTGGACTGCACGTTCCTTGCCCTTCCAACTTCTTGATGTTTCTATAGTCTACAGTCTTTGTATGAATTCCAGTTTTTTTTATTGCCGAGATGATTCAATTAAGACCTTTGACCATTGATTACATGATGTCCACGGAAGATTCTTGGCTTTTTCAATTTAGCGTCCAGCTTTCTTCTTTCTCTTGGCGAATTTCGAGCATTCTAAATGAGTATATTTTGTTACGTATGGGTTGATTACTAATGGAAGCTATATAGTATACCAAAAATAAAAATTGCTGAAAAATTAGAGAAAAAGATATTATCAAAATATTGAAGTCAAAATTTTTTATTTAGGGAATGGTTGCGCAACTGGATTGGATGACGGTATTTTACAGATAAAATTTAATAAAGCGAAACTTTTTTCAAATTATTAAATTCAGACTAATAGCAAAATGAATGCCTACTCCAAACTCCAGAACCTAGTCAAAAATATTGGATATCCTGGTAAGACAAAACGGTTCTTATCCTTTATCCCGACCCCACCCTAATTTAAAAGGGTACCGAGACACTGGAAAATAGTCTAAAGTATGGAAATTGAACAAATTTTGTCAGCTTCAGTCCTACTGCACAAAGAAACTCTGGTATGCATGCATGTTTTATGCCGCCAAAAAGGCGAATACAAGGGTCACTCAAAGTGGTCCTATACGACAATAGGTCCCATTTTTTGCCTTGGTCCCCCCTGTTGATTTTTTTCGCTGATTTTTATTTTCGAATCTATTTTTGCTTATTTTTTTTTCTTATGAATTTTTTTATTTCTATTTTTATTTCTTTTTATTTCTTATTTTTATTTCTTTTGATCATATGAAACATAAGATCAAGCGCCTCTATGGAACCAGTGATAATTTGCTCGCCTCGTACATTGCTGAAGCCGTTTTTCGTCAGAATGTCGCGCAAGAAATCAGAATTATTTCAGAAAATTTAATGAACAACTCGTGAAAATTTATGAATGTTAATGTGTCGCCGAAAGAAGAAAATAAAATTGGTTAAAATATAAGCAAAAATAAAAATCAACACTGGAAAATAGTCAAAAAAATGGAACTATTGTCGTATAGGGCCGAAACTCTGGTATGCATGCATGTTTTATGCTTTGTGTCAAAAAAATAAAGCTCAACAATCAAAACTTGGGTGGGGTCGGGATAAAGGATAAGAACCGACAAAACACGCAAACATAAATCACAAAAGATTTTTAGACTTTATTACCAATGACACTGCTCTGACTAGCTACTACAACCAAAGTTAGTTTTCGGGTTTTGAATGCAAAACTATTGAAAAAAATATTTTTTGACGATTCTTAGCAAAAAATGTGCAAAATTGTGCTTTTTTAGCTTAAAATTATACTTTTTTTAGAAAACGCCAAACTTGTATTTGACAACTCTCACAACTTTGCCACCATTGTTGACACAATTGCTAATTTCCAAAGGGTAATTTTGTTTCAACTCTTTTTAAACCCCCCTGGGAACCTGTGGCGACGAAATATTCTGGTAAGGCCAATGTTCTAGGTAATTATTTGATAAGGTGCAAAACTAAAAAAAAGTTTACACGGGTACCTATAGAACTCGTTTCTGCCCCAAAATGATCCAAAAGAGGCAAAACGCGAGCCGAAAAACGCGAGTAACTTTATTTTGGGGCAGGAAGGGGAGTCGAGTTTCGGCCAAATGATGGTCTGGGACATTGGTCCTATGAATATCTCGTCGCCACAGGTTCCCGTTCCCAATGTGTTTATATCAGGGATGTGATCTGTCCATATTAATAAGATTTGTCCATATTTTGAGACTCTAAATCTTATTTATTTCTAAGATTTTACGTCGAAATCTTATTTTTTCGCACAAAAATGGCAATAAGCAGTGGATAAAGTAGCATATATCGCCAAAAATACCCTAAAATGTTCTTATTTTCAAAATTTTGAGATCTCATCCCTGGTTTATATATTTTGAGAGTATTTTGTAACCATTTATCAACACTAGTGTCCGCTCACTTTTGTGTTTTTCAGGATCTAGAAATAGATTCCCTGATCAATTCACCCGACACTGACAGATTGAGATTCGGCTGGCCTCCCTATAGTGCCATTTCCATTGCGGATGCGTGGTATATGGTAAGCTAATTTTAAAAAGCACGAAAAATACAAAACACCATAAAAAATTTAGGCAGATTTAAATGCGCTATCCGTTCCGTTGGGCTTCATTCAAAAGCCTTTTTACAATTCCAACTACCCAAGCGCAGTCAATTTCGGAGCTTTGGGATCGGTGTTAGGACATGAGTTGGTGCATGGATTTGGTAAAAAGAAACTGAATAAATGCTTATTAGAGGATTTGATGAAAAAAATTTTTGGTTTGCAGATGACCAAGGTATCCAATGGGATGGCACTGGAGTGCTAAACAGCTGGTTGGATGCACAGTCTCAGCAAGGTTTTGACCAGATGGCTCAGTGTGTGGTCAAGCAGTACAGCTCCTTCCCTATGCAAGACAAGAAAATAGACGGAGAGCTCACTCAATCGGAGAATATTGCTGACAATGGTTAGGCTTTGCTCAAATTTGAAGACTGCTTCAAAAACCTCATGATTTGCACCAAAACAGTATTTTATTAATTATCGACCCTACAGCAACCCCTACTGATTCAAAACTGTTTTTAACATGATTTTGAATGACTTCTTGAAGATTGCTCTCAAGCAAATTACTCATTTGTTTGCAGCAAATGAAATTAGCTGTAAAATGGATGGTAATTTGTCTGAGAGCAGTCTTCAAAAAGTGTTCAAAACACAATGACAAAACGCGATTCTATATCAGGAGAAGTGGTAAAGGAGAAAATCAGGAGAAGTTGGCGATTAGAGTTGGGATATTATTTTATTGTCTTACTACTTTTGCAAACTGTGCTACAGTCAACTATTCCAATACAGTCAACTCTTAGTCGACAATACAGTCAAACATCACAACACAGTCAACTCTTAGTCAACAATACAGTCAAACATCACAACACAGTCAACTCTTAGTCAACAATACAGTCAAACATCACAACACAGTCAACTCTTAGTCAACAATACAGTCAAACATCACAACACAGTCAACTCTTAGTCAACAATACAGTCAAACATCACAACACAGTCAACTCTTAGTCAACAATACAGTCAAACATCACAACACAGTCAACTCTTAGTCAACAATACAGTTGTTTGAATGTTCGCAGCTTAAAGAAGTAAAAATTTGCTACTAGAACTAAGTATTTTGGTACCCGCAATAAGTATTATCCATTTAGAAAACAACAAACATGCAAAAAGCCATAAAAGGCGCGAATTTAAAAAAATTACAAAAATGTGTGAAATGCCCCATTGCCAAATAATTTCTGTTGGCCTAATTAGCATTGCTCAACCCTAGGTTTTACGGTAGTCAGCATGTTTTCTAGAAAAGCGATCTCAAATTCAGGTAAAGGGACGTTTCCGGTTTTTTTTTCAAATGAAAATAGATCGGCAAAGTGATTTGAAAATCGCCTTGGTCCCCCTGTTGTTTTGAAACCTTGCTTATTGGCGTTTTTAAAACAACAGGGGGGACCAAGGCAGTTTTCTTCAAAAAAATCACTTTTCGCCGTTCCGGTTTTTTTTTCATTTGAAATTTTCATTTGAAAAAAACCGGATTCTGCTTCTAACAAAAGCTTTAAGCTGGAATCCAAGCCGCTTTCCGAGCTTTTCAATCATACCGTGCTCTGTATGGCTCTGATCCACAGGTTAGTCTTTTTTTACACAAAAACTCGAATTGCCCACATTCCAACTCCGACTTTACAGCTGCCAGACCCCCTGTTCCAAGCCTTCAACCAAGAGCAACTCTTCTTCCTCAGCTATGCTCAACAGTGGTGCTCTAAGCCAATGGAACCCAACTTCCAAAAGCGACAATTACTGGTCGACACGCACAGTCCCTATCAATATAGAGGTTAGAAAGGTGAAAATGTTGGTCTTTGCACAATTTTTATTTGTAGTCTTTGGAACCATGCAGAACTTCCCAGCCTTCAAGTCTGCTTTTAACTGTCCTGCTACAAGGTCTTATTTCACATTTATCACGACTTTTTTTGAATTTTTTATTTTTCAGCAAGTATGCACCAGAAACCCACTGCAAGGTCTGGACCTCAGACAGCAAACAAGGCAAGTTTTGCAAAATAATTTATACAGTCGAACCTCTATATAACATAATTCAAGGGACCACCAAAAACACGATGTTATATAGAGGTTATGTTATATAGAGTAACCATTCCAAAAATATAATTACGCATCACAAACGAGAAACACAAAAGAAAATGATAATTTTTGATTCATGACTACCTGAATGTAAACAAATTTCTTATCTAGACAAAACAAATCTGAGTTTTTGAGAAATTTAAGCGATTTATGTTTTATAGAGGGTCGTTTTTTCGGGTGCGGCCAGGAAAAAACTTATGTTATACAGAGTTTTATGTTATATAGAGGTAAAAGTTATGTTATATAGAGGTTCACTTTGGTCTCATTTCAATCAGACCAACCAAACTGATCTTTGAGTTATGCTATATAGCAGGGATCGCAACCGTGCTGATAAAATCATCACCGTGCTGATTTTCAGGGTCAAAACTGATTTTTTTAAATGCTGATTGTGCTGATTTGTGCTGATTTTCAAAATTTTGCTGATTTGTAGATTTTCAGGTAGGGTGACGGTTGGCAACGGAGTTTTGGCCAAATAATGTTTTGAACAATGAGGATTTGAACCACAAATTATTTTGAACACTTCGCCAAAAGTTTTGCAATAACGATTCAATGCTTCGTCTGATCACGTGCGTATTGACATGCAAGATTTACCTGGAGAGTTCTCTATGCCAGTGGACGAATGAACGGAATCGGCTATGTCTCACGGTGAAGGCGATCCTACAAGTCCTGGCAAATTTGGACTACAAGTGCGGCGAGATGTTCAAGCTTCTGATGTCGGATGACGAGTTGAAGAAAATTGGAGTAGGAAAGTATCGTTGATCAAATTTTACTTTGTTTTCGGGATAAAGAATTGACGTTAAGATGTTGTTTTCTACAAAGATTTGTATAGTCGCACTTAGTGCTGATTTTCGAGCGTGCTGATTTTTAGAAGCTTGCTGAATTTCAATTTTTGATTCGATCCCTGCTACATAGAGTTTTATGTTATATAGAGTTATGTTATAGGCAGGTTCGACTGTATATAAATAGGGTTGTTCACCACTGGTTAATGCATATTCTCAGCTTACTAGGTCCTGCTCAAAAAGTTTGCAATAATTTAGATAAGCATTTACTACTATGAGATGCGCAAGGAATTTATCGTAGAAGACGAAATAAAATCAAAATTTACCTAAAAATTGAAAACACAGCCAAAACACCTAAATTTCGGGCTTTTAGAAATCGGTTTTATTTTTTTTAGAATGGTTTAGCTGTTTTTTTTTAATTTTGAGTGGATTTTGATTGGTTTTTTGAGCAACCGGACATTTGTCACTTATTCATTAACTGTTTTAGTCATTTTCGTCGTATACAGTTAACGAAAAAGTGACAAATGTCCGGTTGGCGTTTTTTGTCCTCGGTGATCTTTGAAATGGGGTACTCAAAATTCAATGGTACTAAAAGCTTATCTAGGTTTTTCAAAAATTCCGAAGCTATGCAAAACTGGTCGTAAGCCATGCTAGTCATAATTTTGGCAAGAGTGAAATAGTCCAGAATTGATCTCCAACTTAATGACCATTGAAAAAGAAAATTTCTTGACTCAAATGATTGGTCTTTAGTGACTGGAGTGCCACCTACTCCCAGCATCCCTACTCCTCTCAACATCCCAGCCATGGTGCCATCAGACTCGGATAAATACCAGAAAGCAGCTGCATATTTTGAATACTCGGTGGACAACACCAAGGATCCTTGCAACAACTTTGTGAGTCTATTTCAGCAAATATTGCAAAAATTTTTTGTTTTTAAAAATTCTCCTTTACTTTATAGTATGAATATGCTTGTGGGAACTACGATGATGCTATGAGTTTTGAGTATGCTGACGCATATACAATTGACGCTATGGTAAAACATAATTTTTTTCATGTAGGCATAGGACCTTTTTCGCGCTTTTAGGACATTTTTGAATTCGCGCCTTTTTAAATTTGACTTATTTTTTAATTTGAACATTTTGAATTTGGCTCATTTTTAAATTCGCGCCTTTTTGAATTTGGCTCATTTTTGAACAGACAAACCTCGGTTATCCGGCACTCCAGTTATCCGGCACCCTCGGTTATCCGGCACCTTAAATATACTTCATTTGGCTGAGATTGGCTTCTTCTCTGTCAACTGACACTCCAGTTATCCGGCACCTCGTTTATCCGGCACCCTGAGGCCGGTCCCCAGGGGTGCCGGATAACCGAGGTTTGACTGTAGTTCCTTTTTGAATTCTTATTTTATTTTCCACTATCTTCTTATTTTCCACTATCTTCTGCAGTTTTTAATAATTGTTAAATTCAGTGTGGAGCCGTAGGCATAGAGTAGGCTAGAGTGTGTTAGGACTAGGGTTGTTACACAGTTAACTCGAATTTTCGAAAATTTTTGACCTATTTGTTGTTTTTATGTGAATTTTTTCACAAAATTTTGAGCATGTGACCCGCAACTAAAAGCCTATTTCAGTGGTTACACAGTGGTATAAAAATTTCTTCATTGAGTTCACAAAAATTGATCTATTTTGATAAAAACAATTTCGAGTTGTACAACTCGAAATCGAGTTTTCTGACTCGAAATTGTTTTTATTTAAATACATCTATTTTTGTGAACTGAATTAAGAAATTTTTTTACCGCTGTGTAGCCACTATCCTAGGTTTTCCGTAGCGGGGTCACATGCTCAAAATTTTGTAAAAAAATTCACATAAAAACAACAAAATACCGTATTTCCTCTAACTAACGCACCCCACCCTGATTCAAAATCGTGTTTTTGGCATTGTGTTTTGACTCACTTTTTGATCACTTTTTCAGGCAAGTTACCAAGCATTTAATAGCTCATCTTTCTGGCTACAAAATGGGCGGTAACTTGCCTGAGAGAAGTGATCAAAGTGGGTCAAAAACGCAATGCCAAAAACACGATTTTGAATCAGGGAGGGTGTGCGTTAATTAGAGGAAATACGGTAGATCAAAATTTTTCAAAAATTCGAGTTAACTGTGTAACAACCCTAGTTAGGACGCACTCTATACTGCAAAAAAACAATAGTTCCTAAAGGCGCGAATTGGAATAAACGGGAGAAAAGACTATCTTTTCTAATTAATTTTTTTTAGATTTATGGCTTGAGAAAACCTATAGATGAAGACGAGGTTTTTGCTTTTTTATCTATGAGTAGTACCTTGTTTATAGTTGCTTTTAATATTGTAGATAGTGCCCATCCAGCAGGTCAAGCAGCTGTATCGCCAGTGCAAAGCAGATATGAGAAAGTGGTCGGATGTGATATCTGATGGAGCTGTTGTTAAGAAGGCTGTCAGAAAGTTCCGAAATCAAGCCCATTTCCCTTTTCCACTATTCACCAAGCAATCCATATTTTTGTGGTAGGTGATTTTTAATTAGTGAAAAAACTTGTGAAATTTTATCATTTGAAAATTTCGAAAAAATTCGGCTGCGTCCAAACCAGGGGTTTTCAGTTTTTTTGGAACTATTTGAGTACTCTAGTGGACATGATTATGTGCAAGTTAGTGCTCAAAAAAACGCCAGAACGCAGGGCTAAATTTTGATTACAAGGTTGAATATGACTATGAGTGCAAAATTTGCTAAAAAAACAAAAGTTATGAAAAATTTCCGAGGATTTTGGAAATGTTCGGAATTTTTTCGAAGCTTTTGTTTTTTTCGAAAATTTTGCAGGCACAGTCAAATTCAACCTTACACTCACAATGTAAGCCTGCGTTCTGGCGTTTTTTTGAGTACTAACTTGTATAATCATGTGCGCAAGAGTACTGATAAAAACGTAAGTTCTGAAATAGTTCCGAAAACTACCAGGATGCCCCTGATTTTAACCGAGGCAAATTTTTTCAAAATTTTCAAAAATTTTTGATCTAATTTTATTGGGTTGTTCACAAAGTTCGTAGCCCCCTATAACTCAATTTTTGTCCATTTACATTACAAGTCTGTGTTAAGTTTTAAGTCTATGTTTGCCATCAACAGATTTGTGATTTGAGAAAAAAACGTTTTTTTTTCTAGAATTTTGCCTTGGTCCCCCCTTACCTTTCAAAATGTTTTAAATTCATGTCAAATTTTTTAAATTCAAATTTTTCCTTTTTTAATAGGGTTGTCACTTGGGTTGTCGAATATTCGCAATCGAATATTCGAGTCGACAACCCTAGTTGTCACACAGTTAACTCGATTTTCAAAAAATTTTGACCGAATTTCTTGTTTTTATGCAATTTTTCGTCCAAAATTTTGAGCATGCTACCCCGCGATTGAAAGCTTGGTAAAAAAAATTTTAATTTAGTTTTAGAAAATGCACCTGTTTTAATGAAAAGATTTTCGGATTTTTTCGGATACAGTCAAACCTATCTATAACGTCACCCTCTCTATAACGTCACCTTCGTAAATCCCCACCAAAATGTTGTATAAAACGACATAACTTCGTCCGCTATAACGTCACCCATTCCCTCTCTATAACGTCACTTCCGTTCAAAATTTCAAGTTTCAGAGCAGAATCATGTCAGAGCAGAAACGCAAGCGTACGGCCATACCTCTGGAGAAAAAGAAGGAGATCCTTGGTGAATTGAAGAAGAATCCGAACCAGACAGCGGTGACCAGGAAGTTCAACATGGAGAGAACTACGCTTCGAGGTTGAAGAGCCGATGATCGTAAATAGGGCAGTTTCCTTCGGAGTAGGTCAAAGTGGATTGATCGCCCTTCGGGAGTACATGAAGGAACACAGCAACAAGCCAGGCGTGATGAAGGCATTCGATCTTCTCGACGATGAGATGCAGGAACTCCGAAGAAAGAAGATGCGCCAGCCAAGGATTTCGGAGAGCTTTGCATTGAATTGAGTTCGTTTATGCAGAATAAAGCCCCTTTGTTTCATGTCTCTTTGTTCCTTGTCTCTTGGTTTAGACCCCTTTTAATCAAACCTCTGTATAACGTCACCCTCTCTATAACGTCACCTTGGCTCGGTCCCGAAGGGTGACGTTATAGACAGGTTTGACTGCAATATTATCGAGTAAATCGAGTTAACTGTGTGCAACCCTATCAAAAAAGGAATAATTTGAATTAAAAAATATGGCATGAATTTGAAACATTTTGAGAGGTAAGGGGGACCAAGACAATTTCGGGATTTTTTTTTCAAATCTCAAATCTGATGATGGCAAACATAGTAAACATGAAAAAATATTATCAGGCTTGAATATCAGATTCGCAATTTAAAGTTGGTAAAAAATTGAGTTAAAGGGAGGCCACGAACTTTGTGAACAACCCAATACTTTTGTCGTGTAGATTCACGGTATTATCGTTTGCTGTAAATAAAATATAGGGGTTATAAAGAGTAATAAAATTGACTGAGATTCGAAAAATGCCATTTTTGAGTCAAAATACCTCCCCCCAAAGTCCGTACTCCTTTAACTATATTCCGACTGTAAAACCATCTAATTTTTCAGGCCCGACCCTGGCCACTTGAGTTATGCACTGGGATTGCTGTCCGGCCAATTTAAAACTGACACCCTTATTACTTTTTTCATTGACACTGACTGGATGGAGCCGCAGAACAATGATGTGCCCTACAAAGGCTACATAGACCAGCCGGTGCTTGGTTTACCCAAGGTCTACTATGAGAGCACCACCTGGGATCTAGTCAAAGATTCGTATTCCAAATCTATAACAAGTCTATTTCTGAGATATGCCCGTATCTCCGGCTTCCGCATGAACATGAGTGCACTGGAGGGAGATGTAAACGACATTCTAGAGTTTGAAAGAGTCATAGCCACCCAGCTGATGACTGATGATACCACCAGAAGAAACTTCAAAAGATCTTACAATCCGTAACTTTGTCCAATGCAACGGCTGTGGACTCGTTCAAGTTTTTGCAATTGAAGGTCTACTTGACGGGTGGGTTGACAATTTCTATAACAAAAATATTTAAAATTAGAAAAAGATTTGGTCCTTCTGCTAGGGATTTACCGAAAATACCGCCTTTTTTCCTAAAAGCTTTAAAATTGCCAGAATTTGGCAGAAAAGTGTGCAATTTTTTAAATTACATAGTGGATCACAGACGTTTTTGAAAAGTCAAATTTACTCATAAAGTTGACACCCCCACCCTCTATTTAGTAAACCCCAGGAAAAGCAACTTTCAGTGGCTTATCGCCATTCTGGAGACGGATTTTGATAGATCCAACTTATTTTCAGACTAAAAATTCGACCCTAGTATAGAATACCCCCCCAAACTTATGCCTTCTAAAACTTAAGTAAAGAGCACCCAAATATATGTTCCAGACCCCAGAAAAAGTGCGTAAAACCCTTATTAGTCACATCTTCCATACGCTGGCCTACCCTAAGCCTAAGTAAAGACACCCAAATATATGTTGCAGACCCCAGAAAAGTGCGTAAACCCTTATTAGTCACATCTTCCATACCTGGCCTACCCCTAAGCCTAAGTAAAGACACCCAAATATATGTTCCAGACCCCAGAAAAGTGCGTAAAACACTTATTAGTCACAACTTCCATACGCTGGCCTACCCCTAAGCCTAAGTAAAGAGCACCCAAATATATGTTGCAGACCCCAGAAAAGTGCGTAAAACACTTATTAGTCACATCTTCCATACGCTGGCCTACCCTAAGCCTAAGTAAAGACACCCAAATATATGTTCCAGACCCCAGAAAAAGTGCGTAAAACACTTATTAGTCACATCTTCCATACGCTGGCCTACCCCTAAGCCTAAGTAAAGACACCCAAATATATGTTCAGACCCCAGAAAAGTGCGTAAAACCCTTATTAGTCACATCTTCCATACGCTGGCCTACCCTAAGCCTAAGTAAAGACACCCAAATATATGTTCCAGACCCCAGAAAAAGTGCGTAAACCCTTATTAGTCACATCTTCCATACGCTGGCCTACCCCTAAGCCTAAGTAAAGACACCCAAATATATGTTCCAGACCCCAGAAAAAGTGCGTAAAACCCTTATTAGTCACATCTTCCATACGCTGGCCTACCCCTAAGCCTAAGTAAAGACACCCAAATATATGTTCCAGACCCCAGAAAAAGTGCGTAAAACCCTTATTAGTCACATCTTCCATACGCTGGCCTACCCTAAGCCTAAGTAAAGACACCCAAATATATGTTCCAGACCCCAGAAAAAGTGCGTAAAACACTTATTAGTCACAACTTCCATACGCTGGCCTACCCCTAAGCCTAAGTAAAGAGCACCCAAATATATGTTCCAGACCCCAGAAAAAGTGCGTAAAACACTTATTAGTCACAACTTCCATACGCTGGCCTACCCCTAAGCCTAAGTAAAGAGCACCCAAATATATGTTCCAGACCCCAGAAAAAGTGCGTAAACACTTATTAGTCACAACTTCCATACGCTGGCCTACCCCTAAGCCTAAGTAAAGACACCCAAATATATGTTCCAGACCCCAGAAAAGTGTAAAACACTTATTAGTCACAACTTCCATACGCTGGCCTACCCTAAGCCTAAGTAAAGCACCCAAATATATGTTCCAGACCCCAGAAAAAGTGCGTAAAACACTTATTAGTCACAACTTCCATACGCTGGCCTACCCTAAGCCTAAGTAAGAGCACCCAAATATATGTTCCAGACCCCAGAAAAAGTGCGTAAAACACTTATTAGTCACAACTTCCATACGCTGGCCTACCCTAAGCCTAAGTAAGAGCACCCAAATATATGTTCCAGACCCCAGAAAAAGTGCGTAAAACCTTATTAGTCACAACTTCCATACGCTGGCCTACCCCTAAGCCTAAGGGCTAAGCCTAAACTTGTTGTTCCAAAGGGTAGTTTCAACGATTTTTAGATGGTCTGATTTGGGGGAGGGAGAGGGTTAGTGGTTATTCTATACTAGCGCCGAAAATTCAAATTCCCGCAAAATTTTAAATTAAAATGTAAAATTTGACTATTTTATCAACTGTATTTGTTTAATTTAGCACTGACTAAGAAATATTTGCCGGATCTGGAGTCTATTCAAGAAGTGATCTTGATGGAGCCAGTATTGTTCACCCTCTACAACGACGTGTTTGTGGAAAGCAACACCTACGGGTTCACTGCCAGAACTCTCTACAACTATTGTAAATATTTAGGAAAAATTTGAAAAAGGCTAAAAGTATAAATCAAATGGTCTTTCTACTTTCACTTTTTGGGGATACATTTTTCAAAGATTTTGAAACAATGGTCATGGTATTACTCTAGCTTGCTAAAAACAAGCATCGCAGGTGATGATGTGATCACTATGAAAATTTTTAGCAAAATAGGCGTATGACGACCGGACAAAGTCAAATTTCATCTGAACTTGTCGCGCGACAAGTTCAGATTTTTCAAAATTTTTGTGATTTTTTAGGATTAGGCAAGGGTTGGCCAGCGTAGGCTAGGAGGAACATAAATAGGAGTCTAAGATGTGTTTAAGTCTGTTCTAGCATACTTTGGCCAAACCTAGCCTACGCATAAAAAGTCACGAAAAATCGACAGGGGGAAGAAGGCAAAAAAATCTGAACTTGTCGCGCGAGATTTTTGTGATAAAATTTGATTTTGTCCGGTCGCCGTACCGTATTTACTCTAATTATACCCCAGTCTCTAATTATCCCCCAACCCCAACTTTGAGGGTATATATCTAGAAGCAGAGTCAATATTTTGCAAAGCTGTTTTTTTGCGTTTTCTTAACTCCCACAAGCTCTACCGATTCCACTTTTTGGAATTGGTTGAGCACGCAAAAATCTCGAGATCGAATTCAAAAATTTCAAAAATTTCGGGAGGTTGAAAAATTTTATCCCATGGGCTATAATTAGAGTAAATACGGTAAATCCTTGAAAGGGACTTTCCTGAACTTCTGTACGGATTATTTAACTTGGTTTCTAACAAAACTTTACCTAAAATTAAACTCTAGGCCTTGTTTTGTTAGAAACCAGGTTGAAAATCTGTACAAAGTTCAATGATTAGGAAAAATTTTTTGAATGGGCGGGGGACAATTTAAAACTGGTGGCCAACGCCCCCTGGCGTTCCCTCCGTTCCTGGCTCTTAGAAGTAGCCAAAGCTGGAGCAACTTTTTTCAAGTTAAGAGCCCAGAGCAAGAGCTGGAGTAAATTTTTTTAAAGTAAGATCTCAGAGGCAGAGAAAAAATCGCGATAATACATCACTGGTTACCACTGGGGTGGGTGATGGTTTTTTAACCGGCACGTAAATTTTGGTTAAAAATGTTTTTAATTTTGTGGCCGAATCTCACTATACAGTTAACTCTCGCTATACAGCCAACTCCCATTGCATAGTTATTACTAAATTTCAAAAACCTCCGAATATATGCTTAAAACCCCTAAGCTAAGCTAGGTTTTGGTAAAATACCGTATGTTCTTTATTAAAAGCCCCGGGCCTTTATTTTTCAACCCTAAAAAAGTCCGGAAAAACTTGGATCATTTTTTGAGATTTTTGGATGCTCAACTAAAATCTGAAAAATGGAATTAGGTAAACTCGTGCTAACTAAGAAAACGCGAAAAATATATTTGCAAAATTATTTTTCTGGGCTGAGTTATAATCTTTTCGAATCTTTTCGATTCCAAATACTTGCAATCCACCTAATTTCAGTGCACTACCGTCTAATCCTCACTAATTCCGTGTATTTGCCAAATTTACCTAAGAGTCAGAAAATATCCGGTAAAAAAGCGCTAAATCAAGAACAACCAGCCATGTTCGACCACCATTTCTACAAGAAAAGATCAGTGGAAAGTGCAGAAAACCCGAAGGAAGTTGATGCGGACCTGCTGCTGAACCGCTATGAATATGTTCGGCCAGCTATTGGAAGGCCGAAATTCATGAGAAAGAAGTACCCGAAACCAGAGCAACTGAAGCGATTCAAGGTAGAAAAACCATTTGAATATAAATATTTGATCTAACCTTATATTAATACTTTACCCACTTTATTTGCTAAATTAAAAAAAAGCTCGGAAGGAGGAGCATTTTTAGGAATAAATATGGCAGATTTAAATTGCTAGACTTGCACAAAAAGTCCGAAAATGACTACTGTCAAACCTCGATATGGTGACCCTCCAATATAATGGTCCTCTGGGCCTGTTTCCCGCTCATGAAAATACACCTAGCATATTAGGGCCCCTATGTGCTTTATGGTAAAAAAACAAATTTCGGAATATAACTAGCAAAATCAGAATCCTTACATTTTTCGGCAACGGTTAATGGTTGTAGAAAACTACGGCATAAAAACTCTTGACCATAAAATGCATATAGAGTCTATTTTTGCCACGACCATAGTTGAAAAACATGGTAAAGCAGCTAAAAAAAAGTGGCCCCTATATTATTCCCTTCCCCTCCCAATGCAGCCCTTCATCCCTTTAAAAATTGCTTTTCTAGCCTTTTTATAGTGAAATTATTGCACAAAAATGGGTTTTAGACCTTTTCAAAAAACCGCCTTTTTAGGGGTGGTGGTTAGGGCCCTACCGCCTTTGGGACCGGGACCTTTGGGACCTACCGCATAAAGAAACTCTGGTATGTTTTATTCATAATTATTTATTTATATTTTATTCATACAGAGTGACTTTAGAGTGAATAGAGTTAGAGATGCGCACAGCTCTAACTTACCTTAGACATGAATCCGAACAAGATTCATGATCAAAAATGCATGTGAAGTATCTTTTAGCCAAGTTCTAGGAAGAAAAATGAGTAAAAAATGAAAAAATAGAGCATCCAGCTACCCTCCAATACCATTTACCTTGGTCACCTAAGGTGAGAAGTCAAAATTTAGCTAAAAAAATTTCTGAGAGTGCCGTCTTCCACCAAAAACATGTTTTTTTACACGTATCAGGCCCAAAAACACACAAAAAGTAGTTAAGACCACTTTTTGCGAGGAGTTGATATATTATACTCCCGCCAAGCCTTGTGTGCTAAACCTTGATATAGTCACCGCCGTGAGTTCTGAAGGATTTGAAACTTCAATGCAGTACCCCCCCCCTTCCAATATAATTTCTCACTAGGTCTACTTCGAAATGGGGCCACTATATCGAGGTTTGACTCTATTTATTGGGTTGATCCATAATTAATGCGGATTTTTTGTTGCTTTATGATTCTTTTGATCTATTTCTTCTTTAAATTTGCTTTTTTGTTTTAAAGTATGCCCTCGCTTTTAGTTAAGAAGAATGCGCGTCGAAAACCACCTTCACATTCGCCATATCATGCTCTACCACTTCGAGAAAGGATGGAGGGCAGCGCAGTCTTTTCGCGATATTGTCGAACTCTTTGGCGAAGAGGCGATCAGTCAAAGTCAGGTGGAAAGATGGTTCAAGCGTTTTCTTGTTTTTATGTTATTTTTTCTCTAAAATTTTGAGCAAGTCACCACACGTTTGAAAGCCTAGAATGTTGGCTACCCAATGGTACAAAAATTTCTTGGTTTAGTTCAAAAAAATATATGTTGGGTTGATTCATAATTAATTTTTGTTGCCTTTTGATTCTTTTGGATCTATTTCTTCTTTAAGTCAGGTGGAAAGATTCGAGAGCTTGATCATTAAATTCAGATGGGCGACCTCTTCCTTTCTCATCTTGCAAGCTTGTGTCACCGGATTTGAAACGCTTGAACCATCTTTCCACCTGACTTTGACTGATCGCCTCTTCGCCAAAGAGTTCGACAATATCGCGAAAAGACTGCGCTGCCCTCCATCCTTTCTCGAAGTGGTAGAGCATGATATGGCGAATGTGAAGGTGGTTTTCGACGCGCATTCTTCTTAACTAAAAGCGAGGGGCATACTTTAAAACAAAAAAGCAAATTTAAAGAAGAAATAGATCAAAAGAATCATAAGGCAACAAAAATCCGCATTAATTATGAATCAACCCAATAGTTTATGTGAATACTTATTCATGTGAAATCAACCGCCCGAAAAAAGTTTTATTCCGACCACATTCGTCTGTTTAGATGAGTCAGGACAATGATGACGACTTTGACTTAACTGACTACATTTGCGCTGTGGAAACTCTCTACAACATGCCCTATGCCAATGCCAGGTCTGCTGCCAGTTCAATAGCCATAATCCCATTGCTAATGCCAAAATTTTCAGAGTTTTCATTGACCAGGCCTATCCAGACCAAAGCAGCAGGTTAAAAGAACCCATTTTTTCTGCAATTTCGCCATTTTTCAGAGATCTCATCCAAAAATCCGCTGGACAGTTGATCAGCAATGTGATCACCTCTTTTAAATCAATGGTCGACCAGTTGGGGTGGATGTCTTGGGACGGCAAAAAAGGCGCTTTCGACAAAATACAGGTTTTCTTAAAAATGCTCACAAAACAATTGCGAATTTTGTAGAATTTGGTCAAAAACATAGCCTGGCCAGATTTCATCACGAAAGATGACCAGTTGTCCATCTACTACTCAAACCTAAAGTTCTCAAAGCCAGGCAGTTTCATTGCTATGGTGGAGGATCTGACCAATTTTGAACACCGAAAAGCTTATGACTCACTGAAGTTGACTGGAAATGCCAATCGCACAGATTTCAACGGATCTCCAGCAGTGGTGGGGGATGCTTTGAATGGTTTTAGAATATTTTATTGTGAAATTTTAGACTAATGCCTGGTATTATTATTTTCTGCTATTTTTTTATTTGGATATGTGATAATGTAGGTATCAACCCCAGCTAAACAGTATTACCTTCCCAGCTTCCATTCTGCAAATGCCTTTCTTTGATCCAGAGTGGTAGGTTTATGCTAAAAAATAGTTTATTACTAACAAGGGAACCCATGTTGATGTAGTCGCGATCTGGGAAAACTTTTATCCCCAGACCGATAGAACATTGAAAAACATTACTTGATATAAATATCCAAATTTGCCATGGGCTGGATTTTTTAAGGTAACTAACCGTTTCGAAATTGAAAATAGACGATGTACAGTCCTCTTCGGAGCTTGAGGGCTTGGAGTTGAGATGCGCACACCCACATACCTTAGACGCAAATCACTCGAAAGGGACTCTGGATGCATGGAGGGGCTTGGAGTTGAGATGCGCACACCCACATACCTAGACACAAATCACTCGAAAGGGACTCTGGATGCATGGAGGGGGCTTGGAGTTGAGATGCGCACACCCACATACCTTAGACACAAATCACTCGAAAGTGACTCTGGATGCATGAAAAAAGCATGGATACCCTGTTATAGGGCAAGAAAGCATGGATACCCCAGGGTCCGTAGTAACAATACTTCTGTGGCCAAAAGTGAAATATCTCGGAACTAAGCTCACATTTTGACAATCGGTTTTTTGCAAACGAAAGTAGAGATATTTTATCTTTAGATTTTGTTATAATCGTCTGGATAGCCTTATCAAAAGCAGAACTAACAACAAATGCGAAAAAATATCCGAAAAATATCCGCAGCTGGATATTTTCAGAACTGTGTACTGAAAATGAAATTTATCGTACCAAATTTTAAGTTTGACCAAGACTATTGCGGGACTATTTTAGGCATAAAATAGGCCTAGTTAGACCGAAATCCTCGTCCCAGCCACCCTTCCAGGAGGGTTGAAAAATAGACTCCAATGGGCTTCTAATAGAAGAAATACGGTATCCAGGTATCCTTTTAGGTTGGTTTACCTTGCTCCCCCAAGGGAAAAAGTGAAATTTTAGTCAAAAAATGTTCTGAAAAGTGCGGTCCCACTATTTTTTTGCCTTTTCTTCGCGTTTATGACGACTGTAAATAACGATGTTTTGGCGATTTCGGGCCATGACCGTATAAGAAATTTTAGCTTCAAGGTCTTTTAAAAAGTGACCATAACTTAAGTCAAGATTGAAAATCCACAGCTTTGATATTGAAAAAATTTTAGGCCAGCTTCCATAAACTATGGAGGGTTAGGAGTTATCGCAGGTCATGAACTGACTCATGGTTTCGGTAGGCTTATTGAAGCTACCGCAAAAAAATATTATTTTCCTAATTTATATTGCAGATGACGAAGGCATCCAGTGGAACGGCGTGGGAGCTCTCAGAGATTGGCTTGACTCCTCTTCTAAAAAGGGTTTCCTCCAAATGGCGCAGTGTGTGATTGATGAGTACAATCAGTTCTGCCCTCTAGACTCCCGTTACCAGCCTAACTGTGTGAATGGGGATAACACCCAGGGAGAGAACATTGCTGACAATGGAGGTTAGTGGTTTCGAAAATTCAAAAAGTATGTGTCGGAAAACCAACTATAGTCGAGTCCCATAACCCGGCACCCCAAATAACCCGGCACTTTTTAAAAATTTGGTTGCCTGGTAAAGAAAATCAACAAAGTTTACCCCAATAACCCGGCACCCGATAACCCGGCACCCCCAGTAACCCGGCACCTAAGACTGGTCCCGTCAATAAAAATTACCCCAATAAACCGGCATCTATCATAGTTTACAACATTTTTCAATTTGCGTCAATTTTTTTCTGTATGCGTTAGGCCAGTATTCAAAACTATGCTCAACATCTTCTTGTTAGTGTGACCTTTTCCATTAGTGGCCCTCTTTTTCCCTTCCTTTCCCTATACAACCCTTTACTCCTCTTAAAATAGTTGAATAAAGGTGATTATATAGAGGGTCGATTAAGGCCCGATAAAATAATACCACCGCTAACCCGGCACCCCGCTAACCCGGCACTTTTTGCCGGTCCCAGCCGGTTAGCGGGACTCGAATAAACAGGGTGTCGGATAAACGAGACTAGACTGTACAACATTTATTGACACCGTATTTCCTCTAATTGACCCCCTGATTTCAAATCGGCTTATATTGTGCGACTACTTTGACCACTTCTTTCAGGCAAGTTACCAACCATTTAATAGCTCATCTTTCTGGCTACAAAATGGGCGATAACTTTCCTGAAGATCAAAAAGTGGGTCAAAACCTGCCAAAACTGCGATTTTGAATCAGTGCGTTAATTAGAGGAAATACGGTATCAAATGTTGTACAGTCTAGTCTCGTTTATCACACCCTCAAGTTCGTTCCCGCCTAGGGTCCGACACTTTTTTACCTTGCTTTTTAAACTCTTTTGCCAGTTGTATTTGATTGGTCTAGTCCGAGATATCGCAAGGATTGTTGAAAAAGAATATGACCGATTTTACACTATCCGGTCATAATCGGAGGGGACCTACTGTACTTTAGGTCCCCCTTTTTTTTACCTTGGTCCCCCTATGGATTTTTTTTTCAATTTCCTGTGTTCTTGTCGCGATTAAACTGTTTTATCATTCACAAGTATATATTTATTATTCACAATGAAAATAATAGCCACACGCTCCAGCATAGCTTCAAAACAATCTTGTTATCAGCTCTGTTTGCCAGAACACGGCTTCCGCCACATAAGAGTCAACATTCATGCGTGATGTCCCCATAAGGCCTTGATCTTATGTTGCGTGCATCAGAATCCCTCAACTTTGTTTGTGTGTATTCTCAAGTCATTTCAGTCCTAAAATAAAAAGATTAACACTTATACCACACTTATCTTCCCACTTATCACAATTCATCTTGTTCTTGAGCAGACCTGGCGAACAAAGAAACGGAGGACTTCTTCATCACCGACATATACCGTATTTCCTCTAATAGAGCCCCGGGCTTTATTTTTGGATGCCCGAAAATCGGAAAATTTGGAATTCGATCTCGAGATTTTGGGCGCTCAACTAAAATCTGGAAAAGTGCAATCGGTAAGAGCTCGTGGAGTTAGAAAACGCTAAAACAGCTTTGCAAATTGATTCTGGGCTGGGATATAGGTCCTCAAAGTTAGGGGGCTCTATTAGGAGGGGGCTCTATTAGAGGAAATACGGTATATCTCTCATCCCGGAGCTTGCCAAGATCTAGCCATAACGTAGTCTCCACAAGAGATAATTGCATTTTGATCTGTAATTACAACGAAAACATGAAACTAATAGAAGCAATGAAAAAACAATGAAAAAAGGTAAGATGAAGCACATAGCAAAGAGTTTGCTTTAAGACCAAAAATTGAAAAAAATCCATAGGGGGACCAAGTGCAAAAAGGGGGACCTAAGTACAGTAGGGCCCTATCCGGTCATAATCTAGATAATGACCGGTTATATACAACTCGCCCAACGCTAATCCGTGTTTAGCACGGTCGTTGCATACAAAAGTGCTGTCATATTTAAAATATTGAATTTTTGTAAATTTTTGTTGTCTTGCAAAAAAATTTTAAAGTTGGCAGTAAATTTGAATTTTTATAGACCATGCTGAACACAAGTCGGGTGTCAGAATTTCTTTTTTACGTCAAAATAAATTTTCTCCAGCAGAATTTTTTTCACGCCAAAAAATTTTTTTAAATAAATAAATTTTCTGACTACTGAGCTGAGTATGAAAGATAATATTATAAAACTAGTGGATGATCCCATTCCAGGTATCCGAGCTGCCTTCCGAGCTTACCGCAATTCTCTCGGCCTGAAAGGACCCGACCCTAGTCTGCCAGGTGCCCTATCCAGCCAGTTCACCCACGACCAGCTGTTCTTCCTCAACTTTGCTCACGTGTGGTGTGAGCCACCTGCCCAGCCTGGCGACATTTTCGCCCAACTCCTGTTGGACCCACATTCCCCCTCCAACTATAGAGTGTGGGGCACTGTGAAGAATTTCCCTGCCTTCAGAACCGCCTTCAACTGTCCAGCCGACCAGGCATACACCCCTAAAAATCACTGCAATGTCTGGGTTGACGAGGTGAAGGCAGGCAAGATTTTTTTTCGGTTTTTTTAAATTTATTTTGGCTACTGAGGTTTTTAGTGTCTGGAGTGCCGGCCACCACCACCACTCTACCTCCTCTGAACATCCCACAAGTGCAGCATTCGGTCAACAAGAAGTATGCCCAAGCTGCCAGCTATTTTGCCAAGAGTGTGGACACAAAGCAAAACCCCTGCGACAACTTCTACAAATACACCTGCGGAAATTTCAAGACCAAGCCCCACTTCAGCACCACTCAAATGGCGGTGGGCGGAATTATTTACGAGTTTTTTTGTTTTTATGAATTTGATTTTAGAGCATAATGAAAAACAATTTGGCGCTGTCCAACGCAGTGAAAAACCAGAAAGAAAACCCAACAACAAAAATAGTAGGAGCTTTTTTCGAAAAATTTTAGCCTTTCAAAGTAGTCAAAAATGGGCAGTAGGTGAATTTGAAAAATTTTGCGGGAAATCAAAAAACTCTCCAAATTTGACTAGAAAAATGAGTTGCTCACTTGGAATCGTTTCTAGTTCACGAAATTCTAACTTTTAGAAAATCCATCTAATTAATATGGAAAAGGAGATTCTCAGCTTTTGTTTGCTATATAAAACGTCTCGAAAAATGCGACTTTTCGCATTTTTCATGCGAGAAAAATATTTCACTACTTTTTGCTCTTATATTTGACGTAAAGTCTGGACTTACCAAGATGGTTGGTTTCTGAACCAACCAACCCCCCGAAGGGGGGTTGTTTGGTTCAGAATATTTTTTCCGGCGTCGGCATGAACACATATAGAGCCAAGAGACTGTTTTTGCCCAGTTTCAGTGAGAAAAATAAAGTAAAAAGTCAATAAATATGGGCATTCAGGTACCCTTCAAAAACCCATTACCTTGGTCCCCCAAGGCAAAAAAAATTTTTTGTTCAAAAATTTTTTTCACGAAAAATGGTCTTCCCAATCCTAAAAACATGTTTTAAGTACGTTGAAAACGTTGAAATAACATGATTTCCAGCGATTCTAGGCTGGGGTCGTAAAATGCACTCCGGCCCAGTTTTGGACTAAAAACCCGTCCAGAGGTCTATGCCCCTGCTGGAGTTGATCTCTGACATTTATTCGGTGATTGGGGCTATTTTTTAAATTGCTACATGACTAGAATGGGAATTTCGGAGGCTGAGTGGTGGGTTGGTTGAGGGTATATTCCGGTAGCGTTGTTTGAAATAATATAACAAGATTTTCAAATTTGACGGTATAAATTACTAATCTGACGGGATTTTTGAATTTTTTGACGGGTCATTTCAAGCACAGCCCTACCAAAATTATGGTTTACGACAAAGCTACGAAACTTACCTTACATTCATTTGTGTACAATTTGACAATTCTGTGTTTTCACACCTTGTTTTAGCCCTCTTCATTGCTGAAAACTACCAATCTGTACAGCAGTTGCTTGACATCTTTGCCGCAATGGAATTCATATGCCAATTTGTCTATTGGAAGATTTGTGCGTGGATTCCGCGCTAACACTGGAATTCCTTTCCCCCTCATCAATAAACAGAATAAGGCAAATTTTTCATTTTTTATATATTTTTAAATACATTTTCTCGGGTTTTTAGTACCACTGGCCAGAAAATGACATTCTAGGTTTTGCTCTTGGCTACCTTCGAGGAATTCTGGGCATAGACGTGCTGCTAAACACTTTTGTCGACACCACCTGGGCCAGTCCACAAAGCAAAAAACCGTACTCTGTGTATTTGGACCAGCCAAGTCTGATTATGCCTAGAGAGTAGGTTTTTAGAACGTTCAGGCCCTCCCCAGACTCCATGCAGTCATGACTTGGCAGTCATTGACTGCCAAGTCAACTTTAAAATTTTTGATGACTGCGCAGTAAAACGTGACTGCGCAAACATGAAATTTCGACTGCGCAGCCATCGAAATTCTCGAAAATTGGGGTCGATATGTATCACAGTACCATATTATTTGTCATTTTCCTTTTACAATCGACTCTCTATTTTACGCAATTTCCGCTTTTACGCTACTGAAATTTGGTCCCGAGGGGTGGCGTAAAATCGAGAGTTGACTGTACCGTCATCTCTCGAATCCGTAGTAATTATCAATCTCTTCGAATTTTTATTCTTTCACCAAGCACTTAACAACATCTTGCCATCAGAACCAAATAAATATGTTTCAAGAAGACAAATTTTTCAAGTCTCCTCATGTACTCTTCAAACTCTTTGTCGTTCATATCTCGCAATGGCTTCTGGATCTTCATCACAGGATATTTCCTCTTAGACTGTGGATCAGCCGGGCACTCCTGACTGTAAGACAATGTGATCATCACCTGGGTACCTTCTCCTGGCTATTCCCTCCTGTTTACCTTCGCCTGAGTAACCCTTCTTGGCTGCCACCACCTAAGTTATCCCATCCTACCCCAACATGGGTACTCGTCCGGACTACTTTGACCCTTCATGCTTTTCATAATCTATTGGTTGATACCTCATTTTGTAGCTGAGATTCTCTAGTTTACACCATTATGAAACACCAACACTAACTTTTTACAAAAATTGGCTCAAAATTAGGTTTAAAGCCGAAACTATGCTCTGACAGACAGACGAAAATCGCTTTTAGTAAATATAGATGTACTTTTTGCTTTATCTCATTTATTTTACAAATATCTTTCTGGTCTTTACCACTCTTTTTTGAAAACTTGTTTAGCCAGAATCATCGACATGTAAACATTTTAACGCAAGACTAGGCTTAATGCAGAGTTTAACAGGGCTAATTACCTGAAAAGTTTTTTTCAAATGTCAGGTGGCGAAAAATAAGTCAAGTAAAAAATATTAGTGCAACGAGTAGAATGTAACTGAATTGAGGCACCGAATTTGTAACATCTAGTTTATGATAATTTATGATAGACTTTGTCTCCAAAGGAAAACATTTTTGAAGTGTTAACTGTATGTCGTGACGGACATGGAGCCGAATCCTCCGTCTCCTAGAATGACATATGGAAGTCCATCTGTTCCAACAGGTGGCAAATTAGCAGCTGGTGACTCCATAAAAGCTCGAATAAGGCTAGAGATCCATAGCGCTGCATCACTATTTCTTCCTGCAGCACCAATATCTACAGCGATGAACCTTGACTATGCATCGGCAATCGCTAGCAACATAATCGAGCGGAACTTCTAAAAATCTTCATAAGCATAATTTCTTCATGGTATCAATACTGACTTTAAAGTTGTAAAATATGGATTCCTAATTATTTGGTTGAGCAATGGCTATGTGTTTTCCGTCAATAGATCCAACAGCCTTATCGAAATTTCGCAGTCTCCCGTACATTTCTGAATTTCGTTTATTAGAAACCAAGTAGAAAAATCCGTACAGAAGTGCAATAATTAGGAAAAAAAATTGAATTGGCGGGGACAAATTTTCAACAGGTGGGCATGCCCCGTTAAAGGAGGGTGCCGCTCATTCCGCGGGAAACTCATTTCTACGTCTGGGCTAGGCAAAGAACGAATTTCTGACACCGAATTCATGTTCAGCATGATTTTTTTTCTTAAATTCAAGCTCAAAATTTCAGATTCCTTTCAAGACAAATAACATTTGAAAAAAAGTCTAGTATTTAAATTTTTCAGTGAGTTTCGAATTTAAAGGGCCCTTTTGCATGCAAATCGACCATGCTTAATGCAAATGGCTCAAATTGAATTTACACGCTAAATTTCTGAATTTCCCCACTGAATTTTAGATTTCCTTTAATAAATATAGTGATTTGTGCATTTTATGTCATAATTTTTTTGGGAATTCGATTTTTTGTAGTCAGAAAATATCGCGCAGAATCCCATGCCAAAGCTACTAAAAACCAGTGAAAACTTTTTTTTGTGTGGTTTACTAAAAAAAGGTGAAATTCTGAGCGATCCAAGCTATTTTCAAAGCATAAAAATCGAATTCCCGCAAAATTTTGACTTTAATTGCACAAATCCCTACATTTACTGAAGGAAATTCGAAATTTAATGAGGGAAAATCAGTTACAGCCGATGCAAATCTGGTGTTAGAATTTTCGTTTTTGCCTTGTTTTCAAAAAATGAAGTTTCCGCGAAATGGGCTTCCGCGGAAATCTCGCGCTGCCAAATCGGAATTCTCGCAATTTTTCAAAATGAACTAACCAAAAGAGGGTTTGCGAAGTTCTTCAAAAGTTGGTGTGAAAAAGTGTCGGATTGCTTGACTTAATTTTGAGTTGGAATCAAACACACTTAAAAAATTGATACCTCGCCTTATCAAGTGAACCGCGTTTTTATCGACTGTACTCAGGGGCGTAGACAGGAAAGAGGGAAGGTCAAGGCCCCCTCTCAGATTTTTGGAAAAAAATTGTTAATTAAAAACACTAAAACTCGAAAACGGTGCAGGTAAATGACCTTCGGAAGGGGGCGGCTTTGCCAATCCCTCCTTCCCCTACGCCTCTGACTGTACTACAAAAAGGCTTTTACAGCAAGAAAACATTTAAGATACTACATTGGAAGTGCCTGGGAAAGGATAAAAAACTACTACATTCTGGACATAGCCGAAATTCTCTACACCTATACCAATAGCGCAGGAGGTTATCAGCCTACTTCCCAGGAATTGGTGCAAACTGCAGCTAGTGTAGCTGATTTTGAACAAACTTTGGCCATGGAGTTCATGTCAGATGGCACCAGTCGCAGAAACTACTCTCGCCAGTACAACCCGGTCAGCTTTAATGATCTGCTGGGTCAAACTAAGTTTGCCAATCTCGAATACTACTTCCTCTATTCAATGCTCTTGTCGGACAGCAGACAAGCTGCTATTAGGGTAATTGGGTTGGATTTAGACGGTTTTGAATAAGTGTTTTTTAGCTGTTTTTGAGTCCAAATGAGAAAGTGGTCGTGATGGAGCCGGCTAAACTGAAAAAGTTTGAGAGAGCCTTCAGCGAACATAACAAATACAAAATTTACTGCCAAACAGTTGTGCAACTATTTGTAAGTTTAAAGGATTTTGAGCAACTTGCTAAGTGGTAGGATTTTGGATGTAGTGCAACCAGGATTGCCACACTGCGTGGAAAACCTAGCATAGATAACCTATGGTATACTTGGCACTTTGACTAAAATCGCATTTCAGCCCTTTTTTGATAAAAAAAATCTACTAAATTTTTGATCGTTTTCATCATAATTTCTCACATTTCATTTGGAAAAACCCATTTTCCAGGATTCCCTGAGGACCCTGTGCAACCTGAGATTTCAAAATATTCTTGCTATTACAGCACCTAAAACAATTTTTAGCAAAGTAGTTCATAGCCTTAATCGATTTTAACATCTGATGAAAACCAGCCTAGCCCAATTCCAGGTATGTCCGCGTCCTTCACAGCTTGTATGGAGTCTCTGATTCTCTAGGAATGATGCGAGTTGACAGCATTATCCCACTCAAAACCTTTGTTCGACCAGCAGTAGGACGTCCACGATGGGAGGAGAGGCTGCCTATCCACACCTTCTTCCTAGACCAGAAAACACAGCCGAAGAGCTTTGAAGACCTGGAATCCATGACTAACTCATCCAATTTGCCCAGCCACCAGCAACTGCATTTGAATCCACTGTACACTGAGATGACCTGCGCCTCATTTGTCATGTTCTCTGTGCCCTACACCACCACACGCTACTACCTGGACCAATTCTACCCATCCAAAGAGTCCAGAGCACAATTTCGCAAAGGAGTCGGCAGCGTGGTTGAAGGAGTTTTGGGCGGATTCGGGTCCATGATCAACCAGCTAGACTGGATGAGCATATCCACCAAGAAGGGGGCCCAAGACAAGATTTTAAACCTGGCTAGAAACTTGGGATGGCCAGACTTTCTGACTAACGACACAGCTCTGGATGCCTATTACAATAGTTTGAACGTTGATCCTACTGATTTTGGCTATAACTTGCTAAATCTACGACACTTTGACTTGAAACTCCAATGGGACTATTTGAATGTGGTCGGTGGTACTCAGAGAGAGGACTTCAATGGACCTCCAGGCATTGTAAATGCATGGTAAGTTGTTTTCGAAAAGTTTAGCAGGTTTTTCTTTGCAAAAATTTTTTCTCAGCTTATTAAACTAGGTTTAAAAATGTACTATAAGCTATATAAGACATCACCTATTTTAACAGGTGCGTAGCAGTGCTCGGAAGTCGTACTCGTACTTCGTGCTCGTACTTGTACTCGTATCGTACTCGTACTACGAGTACGGAGTGCGAGAGAAAAAAAAGGTCACTACGAGTACGAATACGAAGTAAGAACGCTAAGTACGAGTACGAAGTACGAGAAGTAAAGTACGAATCGTACCTTCACTGAACTTTTGCATGCGAGCATTTTTTGTTTCTTTATATGAATATGAAGCTGTAACTATTTTTCAAACTATAAATTTATGAAATGTGAACGAATTTAGCTTACATTTTCTACACATAGAAAGGTATTCGTCTACGATTTCCTGAGCCTCCTGATCAGTGCTCGGAAGTTGTACTCGTACTTCATACTCGTACTCGTATCGTACTACGAGTACGAGTACGAAGTGCACCCGGCGAGCTGTACATCTGATAGCCTAAAAATGGACAAAAGGTAAATCACTAAGGTTTGAGAATAAAAAGAAACCTGTAGCGAATGACCAACCATAGATGAAGCAGTCTGTTGAGGAAAAGCAGCCACAAAAACTTGAGCGGAGGCAGCAGAAGCACTAGGATACATAAACTGAGTATTTCTGCAAAAAAGACTTATGTGGAACAAACAGACTAACTAACTTGTAATTCGAAGTCGGAGGAACAGGTTTCGTTATCAGATGTCAAAATCCTACACTCCGTGTTGGCGTAGGAGTCGGAGCCCGAGCATTCGACGTCCCGCAACCATAATTTATTAGCGGATTGTAGCCTTGCATTTCGTTATTGAAAACTGCCTCGATAGTTTGCAAACTGAATTCAGTCTCGTTAAAGTAAGCCAAAAAATAGATGGACATGAAAAAGAATGAGCAGGGCTTCGGCAGCAAAGAATAACCTATTTTTCCCTACGGGTACAAAAAGGAAAAACCAGAAAAGCAAAATTTTTTTAATTTGTCAGGTATCAGCCAGAATTGAACTCCATAACACTGCCTCTGGGTATTCTGCAACAACCGTTTTATGAGGAAGATTGGCCAGCTTCTGTCAACTTTGGAGCGATGGGAGTGGTTATTGGTTAGGAATATATATTTTTTATGCAAAGCATATAAAATTGAAAGATTTTAATATTTAGGACACGAGCTCACTCATGGGTTTGGTATGTTTTAAACAACCTTTTTGTCTACATTTTTCTTTCAATCCACAAAGCTTGCTTCATTCACACAATTTGCTTTTCAGACGACCAAGGAGTGCAGTTTGACGGTGTTGGAACCATGCGCAGGTGGATGGATGACCCTTCTCTAGCTTCTTTCACAAAAATGGCTCAGTGTGTGATCGATGAGTACAGTGGGATGTGTCCTTTGAACGAAAATGAATACCAGCCAAACTGCATCAATGGAGTCCAGACTCAGGGGGAGAATATCGCTGACAATGGAGGTCATTAGATGCTTGTTTAATTCAATTGAAAAATTCTAAATTTTGCTTTCAGGCATCAGAGCTGCCTTCAGAGCTTACAGAAATGCTATCAGCTTCAAAGGAAAAGACATGGTAACATATACCCTTATCAAAACTAAGGTTTCAATAAAAAAAATTATAGGCTTTGCCAGACAACCTTGTCGGCCAGTTCACCCAAGACCAACTTTTCTTCTTGAGTTTCGGCCAGGTTTGGTGTGAAGCAGAGTTCAACCCGATGAGCACTTACATCCGTTTGCTGGTCGATCCACACAGTCCACATGAAAACAGAGTCTGGGGCACGTTGCAGGTGATTTTTTGCAGATGCTTTCTAACATTTGGTTGGCGAATCTTTGAGATACTAGGCTGAACACCGATTTTTACAGATGGACTCAGAGTTTTGCGCTCAAAAAACAGGGTAGCTGGAGCTTCATGGCTCTTACTTATTATTATTTTTTTGCTTTTCGTAGACCTAAAATATGTCAAAATCATCACATGAATCTGCGCTATTGAGTTTGTTTCTATAATTAGAAGCTAGGGCTCTGTAGCTTCACCGATTTTAGTAAACTTTCCCATTTTCCAGAACTTCCCTGCCTTCAAGAACGCTTTCAATTGCCCTGCCAATAGTGTATATGCCCCCGAAAACCACTGCAATGTCTGGGCTAGTGAAGCCAAACAAGGTAGGCTCTTTCATTCATCTTTTGCGGTTGCAACACTTCTTAAATTTACAGTGAACAGCCTACCCGCAACCACCACTGTCCCGCCCAGCCTGAATGTGCCACAAAAACAGCGATCCTGGTCGCCCAAGTACCATGAAGCAGCCAAGTACTTTGAGCAGAGTGTGGACAACACTCAGAGTCCGTGTGACAATTTCTATGAGTATGCCTGCAACAACTATCCTGAATACAATCAGATGGACACTTTTACCACAATCGACTACAAGAACATTGGAGAGCTGGCTAAGGCTTACAGGGTGGACGATGAAGAGGAGGTCGGTTGATTTTCGTCATTTGGGTTTCTGCAAAAAATTAGTGTGAATTTTGAAGAAAATATGTAAGTATCAGTTGATATTAGCGCCGGGTAATGGCGGAATATGGCCGAGCAATTTCAAAATGACCGGCCATTCAACCAACCCTTTTACTTGGTGGTCAAATTTGTCAAAATCTGTGCAAATTTACGGTATAAATGACTTTGAACTTTGAAGTGACCCAGGAGAGTGTGTAGAATCCTGATAAAATCAAAAATGCCAGTTTTAAACGAAACGTGTAGTGCACACCTACCCCTCCAGGGCTACACAGTGGATTTAAGATTTCACGAAAAAGTTTTATCTAACACGTTAAGACAGTGTCCACGAATTTCACCTGTATTTGAATTAGCGTCCTAAGAAAAGTCTTCAGATAGGACTTACTTTAAAAAAGCTATTAGGTTGTCTCAAAAGTTCGCACCGCGTTGCCTTGGTCCCCCCTGTTGAAAATTTTGTACAGTTTTAAAAAGTTCTCTGTGTTTATTTTGCAATGTTTTTCAGTTTTTCGTTTATTTTTTTGCTCAGCTCATATTGTTTATTGTTTTTAGATGGATAGCAATCGCCACGTTATGTTTTTTTGTTTGATTCTGAGCTGATTCTGGGATCGTTTCTTTCTTCAAAGCCAGCCGGATTTTATGTCAAGGAATCAGTCGTCTTCAAGAACGCTGGGAGAAAGTTGTGGAATTTGATGGAGATTATTTTGTTGATTAATTGTTATGCTTTGTTTTGAATAAAATTTGAAATTTTGCTTTATTTGAACGTTTGACTGTGAAACGGTGCGAACTTTTGAGACAACCTAATATTTAGTCCTCAAAAAAAACTTTAAATTCTGAGATTTTTCATTAAAAATGAAGAAATTTTGTAAATTTCTGATAAATTGAGAAATACGAGTTGAATTAGCGTCCTGAAAAACGTCCTCAGAAGGGACTTTTAAAGTTTAGAATGGTTTCGAAATAAATATTTAGCCTAAGATCACCTCAGACTGTGTATGTTTTATGAGCTATCCATCGTCAAAGCTATTTATCATTCTCACCATCAAATAATCTTTTGTAAAATTGATGTCTTATATTTTTAGCTTTATTGAAATTTGGCTCAAATCGCTCTGACTGAGTCAACGGTTATGGAAGCTGCTCCTCTTTATCGAAAGTATGGTTTATCAAATTTTACAGATTTTTTAAACTGATTTTGAAGTTATCGGGAAGTCAAGCGTCGTCCCTATGAAAAATTCCGATTATCAGTATGTGCTCCTGTCAAACGGTAAAAACTCATATCGCTTAATCGTTTGGAAAGAAAAGTTGAATTAGGCGGCGGAAAAGCTGAAGCTTCAATCGGTACATTTTTAACCTCTTTCAATATGACTATTTCCTAAAGATATGAAGATTTGGTTTCAGGTTGTTCGTCTTACCGGAATCAAGGTGAAGCTTTTCTATTTGAATGACAAGGATACCGTCCCGCCTGAATTTCTCGTCTTCTCGCAATTTGTAGATACCACGATAATTGTGCTGCTTAAAAACCTGTGGTTGAGTATCCGGAGAAGATCATATTGATCAATGGAAATTTATTAAACCACTGACTTTGACGTAGATTCATTTCAGTTATGCGAGCTCTGTTGTTGGAAGAGCCTTCTCCCAAATCAATTGCTCTGGATGATGCCAAATACGAAAAGAAATGAGCACACATTGGTGATGAAAGTGGCTTCCAAATCCTACTGTTCGTTGCCTTCAATGTCAATGAATAAGAAAAGAGTGAAGCAGTTGAAGCATCATCTCCATTTCTTCGTTAAATTCATTTGTTCAAAATCCAACATCCTTTTGTTGTCGATAAATTTGTTGTTCTGTTTTCCTGCATCACTGGATGAGCTCACATGTAGCTAATGGTTGCTTTTCTGAGCCTTTTAAAATTTGAAGAATAGCTATTTGTAGTACTGTGGAATACGAGTTATACTAAATAACTTTCTTCGTTGGATTTCTGTTTTGTGATAGAGGGTCAATGTTTGTGTACGCATTGAAAGCCAAAAAAGTAGACATTCAAGCCAGGATAGAAAATCACAGTGAAAATTTCTGGAAGAGATTATTTTTTCTCCAAGCAAGCATTTTTAAGAGAACTTTTTTCAGAGAGCTTTTTTTGAAATATGAATTTTGTGAGATGGAGTGTTTTCTTAATAATCGAGCACCGTGGCCGCGAGCAGGGGTCCGTCGCAGGTGGCCCAACGCGAGCTAGTTGTAAAAATTATTGAGATACCCGTCTCTGGATAGTTTCGGTGCATAGTCGTTTCCCAAATATTCCAGAATTGGAATATTTGGGAAACGTTTCCCAAATCTTTCAACTTTGGTTTTATGATATTCTGGACTGGAACTTATCAAAAAGAGCTTCTATATGAATTTCATGGTCAAGAGTACTTCTCGGAATCTTGTCTAAGATAAGTGAGTGCGCGCATTTATAACCCACTGCATTTATAACCCAATATAACCAACTGCGCCCCCTTCGGGTGCGCAGGAGGCTTGGTGGCTTGGGGTTAAGATGCACACACCCACATACCTTAGACACAAATCACTCGAAAGTGACTCTGGATGCCTGGAGGGGGCTTGGAGTTGAGGTGCGCACACCCACATAGGCTAAACTATACTTTAGTGCGGTTGCTCAAAACGCGTTTTTAGTATTTTTTCTGACGTAATTCAATGTGAAACGTTCAAAAACATGTTTTTAGGTGTCGAAAACCAAAACCGAAAAAAATTTTCGTGTTTTTTATTTTTGCCTTGGGGGACCAAGGCAAATTTTTAAATTTTGATAAGATAAGCTATTTATGATAATGATAATATAATAATATAATGATAATATTTATGAATGAACCAAAATGAAA
>JAMRYI010000300.1:0-184727 GCA_029231635.1 Ditylenchus weischeri | reverse complement strand
TGGTGCCTACCGCAAATAGAAACTCTGGTATGCATGTATTTTATGCATCCAGAGTCCCTTTCGAGTGAATTTTGTCTAAGGTTGTGGGTGTGCACATCTCAACTCTCTAGACATAATTCCGAGCAAGACTATTGATCATAGAATGAATATAGAGTCTCTTTTTGTCACGGCCCATGTTGAAAAACATGGTGAGACAGTCAAAAATTACAATCATCTACTTTTTTATCATTTTGCCATGAAAGTGGCTTTTTATTTCCTTCCCCTCCCCTATACAGCCATTATTCCCTTTTAAAATTCAATAGGCGCCAATTCAAATTATGAAATTTTGGCTAAAAAACCATGACACCCCTGTGGATAGAATTTTTTTTTTCGCTCAGAATTAAAAAAGCAACCGGCTTTCTCATGAAATCGGGGTCGAGAAACACGAATAGGAGGTTATTTCCTCCAACTGACCCTTCTGCGTGGGGGGATGGATTCTTTACTGCAACCGTGATTTTACTAAATTATTTCGTGTACATCATTCTTCTTTTTTTTCAGAGGGGCAGAGACTCTACATGGTGTTCGAATACGTTGATCAGGATCTAAAGATGCTGATGGAAAAGATCGCACCACGCCCTCTACCCATCGTATATATCAAGATATCTATCTGAAACTTTTGAAATGCATCGTTCTTGTACAAAATGAATGTTTTTAGAGCTTTCTTTTCCAATTGCTGCAAGCGCTTGCATATTGTCATACGCATCGAGTGGTTCATCGGGATTTAAAGCCTCAAATGTATTGGTAATCTATTGGTAATGAATACGGGAATAATCAAGTTGGCTGACTTTGGGTTGGCAAGGTTCGCTATGAGTTTTGATCCCAGTCCAAATAATCGTCATGCCCATTTAGATCGTTTTCAATTCCGTCAAGATGCTACACCCATGAAGTGGTAAGAAATTCTTATAAACCATATTTTTCTGACTGTTTCCTATTTAGGTTACATTGTGGTATGCTTTTCTAGATGATTTTCTAGATTAAACTAAGTTAACTACCAAGTTAAACTACTAAGCTGCTTCGATTAGAACAAACCGAAACTGGGCCAATTTCATCTACTGAATAACTTTGCAGGAGCCCCATCTACAGTAGGGCTGACTCATTTGAAGTATTTTTTTGTAAATACCTCTAGAAAGTTTCCGAAGTTTTTAAACACTGATTATTACTAGGGCATAATTCAAATATTCGGGGAAGGGATGTTTTACTTTTTTGACATGACATATTATAACAAGAAAAAATGGGATTGGTAGAACCTGCCAGTATGTCCTCACCAGGGTGATATACTCGACGATTACCTCAGCCGGCTGAGTTGAAAAAATTTTCCTCAGCCTCATCCGTCCGTCAGCCGGGCACAAATTTTAACTCAGCCTTAGGCTGATGGCTGATTTCTTACTCAACCGGCTGACTTAAATTCAACAATAAGCAACAGCCTGGAAAGAAAATTAATCAATGATTTTTTTATTAACTGAACATTTCAAAATTGTCAGGAAAACAGTTAAAAATGAACAAAAAAAACGCCAAAAGTTTATATGAAAACTTTTCTCAGCCGGCTAAGTTGGGAAAATTTTCCTAAGCCGTCAGCCGGGCTTAAAATTTTAACTCAGCCTCAGCCTTCTGAAGTCAGCGGGCTGAGAATACCAGGTCCACGTGTTTTTTTTCTCATAGAGAATAACTGTTTTTTTTTCAAATAGTCATTAGAGGCTATTTTAAGCAAAATTGGCGTTTGATCTTTTTTTACAAACGCCTGCTCACCAATTTTTCGCTTAGTTTGGACGATTATGAATGGCCCAATCTAACGCTATACTTTTTTGCCAGTTTAATTTACTTTCTAGTATTGTCTCATCTTACAGGTATCGTTCCCCAGAGGTCTGCCTTCAAACTAACAGCTATTAAAGGAATTATTTATTGATTCGAAAATTAAGATTCTGCTGGGTGCCAGGTTTGATTCTACAGCTGTAGACATTTGGTACTCAATTGCTTTCTTGGCTCATTGTTTTGGATTAAGCAATATTTTAGGAGTCTTGCTTGCATATTTGCCGAAACGATTCGTGGAAGTCCATTATTTGATGGTCAGTTAATTTTTTCTCATTTGTCTTGTACTACTCCATATAAAAAATTAACGTCTTCAAATTCAGGTGACTCTAAAATTGATCAATTGTTTCGGTAAATGTTTCACCCTAATCTTTTCTATTGTCGTTTGTGCCTGCATTATCATTGTGTGTTTAGAATCTTCCGAGTTCTTGGGACACCTACTCGAACGGTTTGATTGGTCACATTTCCAAGTTCTTACTATTATTGGTATTTCACAGATATGGCCGGGTGTCGAGAAATTCCCTGATTATAAAGCTGACTTCCCAAAATGGAATGCCACAGATTTGAGGAGGTATGCACCAGCAATCGATGGTAAAAAATCTTTTCTGGTTTGTTTACAAATTTATAAGCTCTCTTTGTGAATTTTCAGATGATGGTTTGGACTTATTGGAGGTAGAGTGTTTTCGAAATTAAATTTTTTGTAGTTTTTTTGTCAGAGATATTTGTAGATGATGCTCGCGTATCCGCCAATGGAAAGAATAACAGCCAAAGCAGCCCTATGCCACCGATACTTGCTGAATGTGCCAATAGCGACAGCTCTTCCAGACATTTCAACTTTATTCTCCAAAACGTAGTGTTGCTGTATATTCGTGTCGTTATTTTTGTCATGAAGGGCTCGAGTAAATGTGATTTATTTTGTCACTATTTGTGCTTTTGGTTAGGCATGTAGGATGGCCTACTCCGGCACGGAACAAAAGTTGTGATAAAAAGATTTCTGGGACAGGACACCGGAACAAGAAACATTTTGAAAACTATTCAGGACGGAGCGTGCCGTACCAACCGATCTGCACTCATACTTTTGATTTCTGAAGATGTAGCTAGATCGGATTTTTCTTGCTTTTTTCGGTCGTGGGAAAATTGCTGGCTAGAGAGGGACTATCAAGTGTATTGTTTTGGTGCAGAAACACTTCAAACAATGGAAGAGGCATTATTCCAATGAGTAATTATATTGGCATGTATTGTTTATAGTTATGACACCTCCAAAAGTTCATTCCCGCCTTGGGTCCGACACTTTTTTCAGCTCAATTTTCGAAGTCTTTTGCTAAATGTGATTCGCCAGTCTAGTCCGAAATATTGCAAGGATATGATTGTTTTTTCAAAATCTTTAAATTTCGCCATAAAGGTTCGGTTATCCGGCACCTGATTTTCAAAAAGGGGTGCCGGATAACCGAGGTTCGCTGGTCTTTATGACGAAATTTAAAAATTTTGGAAAAACGAATGGCAAAAACAGAATCCTTGCGATATTTCGGACTAGACTGGTGAATCACATTTAGCAAAAGACTTCGAAAATTGAGCTAAAGAAAGTATCGGACCCAAGTCGGGAACGAACTTTTGGGGGTGCCGAGGTTTGACTGTATTTTGAAATATAAAATGTATTAATTACAAGTTGCGGGTCTTTATAGCAAAACTGCCGTTATTTGTGAAATCGGAAATTTTTCTATTTCCGAAACGAGGCTAACGAACCAAATTTTACTGAAATGCTAAAAAATCCAGTCTCCTTCATCACATTATCAGTATTCTAAAAATTAAATTTAATGAATAGGATTTTCTTACTTGAAACGCCATCGTTTATCCACCACCCGGTGAAGACCACGCTTAAATTTAAAAAATTGACACGCTCACATGGTGAACCAGTTCCCTTTTCTAAATTCACTCCATGCACCTATTCTCCCAATTTCCCTGTAGGAATGCAGAAAAAGTAAGGAGATTTCATACGCCTTCTTCACTGCCTCATCTTTAGCAGTGTCCTTGCCCTGCACACTGTCATTGTTCACGCCATCGATTGGTGGGTGCAGCAGTCAGTCAGACAGGCTGCACCACCATAAATAGATTATACAGTCGACCCTCGATAGTAGATACCCCCCTCGGGACCGGGCTAGGAGTATCTACTATCGAGGGGTATCTATTATCGGGGGTATCTACTATCGAGGGGTATCTATTATCGGGGGTATCTACTATCGAGGGTCGAGTGTAGTAGTTTTGGCTGTAGTAGCAGCAGTAACCAGCCAAGTTGTTTCCCTCTTGTCACTGTGTCATTTTGATTGTATGAGTGATTGTTATTGTCGTTGGATGTTGTTGGTATGATTTAATGGTATACCACCGATTGGATACAAAAACTGATTGGATACACCGATTGGATACACTGACGATTGGATACACCGATTGGATACACTGACGATTGGATACACCGATTGAATACACTGACGATTGGATACACAGATTGAATACATTGACGATTGGATACACCGATTGGATACATGGACGATTTGCTTTTCCTTTTATAGTAATAGTCAGTTTTTACTAATACAAATACAGAAAAGCTTCACAGCTAAATTAATTTTTTTCCTACACGAGTAATCATTTTCAGTAATTGAAAATATTTAAGGTTATATGATGGCTAACATTCAACTGGTTCATTCAAAGCGGATCGGAGCTAAAACAGCGCCTCTAACATACACTAATGATCGCAGTGGTTGCTATATTTGGACAAAAACAGGCAGAACGAAAGTGAAGGAGGGAATAGAGCAAGCCTACTTCTGATGTTCCGGATGCAAAGCGATGAAGGACAATAATCGAGGGCGTCAAACAAGTGTCTCTTCGGTCAAATTCAATCTTACAGCGATGGAGAACCTTATAGTCAGCAGATGCCAGAATGTGTGGAATAGCAAGCGATTTCCCTACACCGGTGTCTGAAAAAAAAAGATATAATAGTGAATGGAATTTATTGTTGTGACCTCCTTGAATGTAGGTAAACTTATGATTTTCGATACTTCTCATAATTTTGTCTTTCTTTCCATAAGCGGGCAGGTTTTCGAAAGACATTTGCTCAAGTTTCATGCTTCGACACTGAAATTGGTCACTATACCTGTTCAGTAATCCTGTTACATTTGAAACTAACAAATATATGTATCTGTAATATATATGAACGATCAACGAAGAATGAGTTGTTAGACTTGGACAAATGCCGATATGGATATTTATTTATTTATCACGGAAGACAAAAAAAGCAAGTGGAAGAAGTATATCGATGGAAGACATGGAAGAAGAACGCACAATAATGGAAGAATAGTGGAAGAATTTTTGCTTTCTTCACTGCTTCACTTTCTTTGAGTGAATGACGGATTCAGAAATCTTGTTCCACCACCAATAGCAGGCTTTCCATTCAGTGTCCTCAGGGCCAGTGTAGCTTGATCGACTGTACTGAACTGTACGAAGAAGGCTGCATTGACGAAGTTCTTCTTGTCTGCCTTGTAGACACCGTTTATTTTATCTATTTGGTATTCATCGATCAAAAATTGTTGGAACTAGAAATAAAGTTATAAGTAAATTTTCTAAATTAAAAAACCCCGTACCTGCGCAAAAGTTGTTCCCTCAGGACCCGCGATCTGGAAGTACAGCTGGTTTGTCGCATTAGCAAAATTCCTAGAGAAGTCCTTATCTCGCTGAGTTTAAAATAATGTTGAATTGTGAAAATTGGCATTAAAACCGTCAAAAAAAATACCCTATCTATTGTTTCTCTTGTGGAAAAAAAGTTTTCTATGACATCGTATCGCTGCGGCTTGACGGGTACAATCATTGGATTGCCACAACAGACTTATCTCTTCACTGCGGGGTTTGTGATGACAGAACTAACAAGAAATGCGAAAAATGTAATGTAGGCCTGCATCCTGTACCTTGCTTCAAAGAATTCCACGTGAAAAACTAACGAAAATAGCAAAATCTCATATTTTTCATTATCAAATGCTATTTTTGACAACATCTTTATAATAAAACCGGTACTTTTACCCCTGTATATGATGTTTCCAAAGAAAAAAAATTTTTGAAATTTTTAGGTTAATTTTTATACCCGTGAGAAAAAAGGGGTTAAGAAGTAAGGCAAAGCAATAATATGCTGCAAAATTACGAGAATTTGCTGCAAAATCTCGTTTTACCCATTTTGAAATTCTGATATTGATGATGCTAATCCAACTTCCAATTCTGCGCAAGTTTTTTCGATATTGCAACACCGAGTTATCGACAAAATATGGCTCTACAACCACATTTCAAAACCACAAAACTGGTATCGATCTTTTGGGTCGAGACTATCTCCTTAACAGCTTTCAGCCGCCTTTTGAGTGGTGTTTGCAAAAAGGCAAATAGGGGCTATGTTTAATTTTAAGATATGTATAGTATAGAATTTTCAATGGTGTGAAAAAAGTTATATTGCAAAGACCACTCCAAGTAGGAGTAGTAGTATTTTAAAGACTTATTAGACACATTGAGAAGTCTTTATAAGACTAGATGTGAATTATATGAATCTCCACAATACTTAGTAATAGTCGTTTACTACTACTCGGAGTAATCTTTGCAATACTGCTCTTTTTCACATATCACCTCTCCCAGCCCAAAACATAAGTATCAAAAGAGTATTTTATGTTTTAAATTAGGTTTGAGTCAGAAGTGCGAATTACTTGTACACAAAGTTTTTTATTCACATGATCCTGGCCAGCAGTCTCGTTGCTAAATATCATGTTTTCAAACAAAGATCCTATAATTTTTCCAAAAAAAATTATTTGAAGATAGTAGGCTTATTGCTCAACATCTATCATTTTTGGTGACAGTTTTTGAGCAAAAAAGTTTTAGTTGTACCGTATCAAAATCGTAGTTTTTCATAGCAAGTCATACCAAAATGTAGTTGAAATCATCTCCGACATCTGAATCGCTGCTAGACATGATGGAAGCTGAAAATGAACAGACAAAATAACCAATCTGACCAAAAGCGATAGCGTCGCTCGATAAAATCAGTGTTGGCCAACCTTATATATAACGTTCTTTAATAGGCCACAGTCAGGTCGTGCCTTTCCCGTGTTAGAAATCACCACCAATCAACAGGCGGTCCAAGGCATATTTTTGGTAAAGGGACGTTAGGCCAATTTTATGCATTTGCATAAATTTGGCCAAACGTTTGGCCAACTTTATGCATATGCATAAAATTGGCCTAACGTTCAAAAACAACAGGGGGGACCAAGGCATATTTTTTGTGAATTTTTCATGATTGTGGCTTTGTCGGCCTTTTTACGGTTTCTATTCTTCTGTTATCCCGCATATTTAGTTTTATTTCTGTCTTCACTTGATCGTTTACACTGGTTCAGATTTAATTTCAGCTAACAAGATGAAGGTTTTTGCTTGGTCTAACGAAGATGTTCTTACTTGGCTAAAGCAAGCCAGCATGCGTAAAATTACTCAGAAGGAAATAACGCGCAAGATTCTTGCCGAATATGGGCTCAAAGTCAATCAGACAACGATAAGCAGGCACATACCAAAAGAAGCAGAGCAGGAGGCGTTGCATGTGATGTTAACATTTATATTTAAATGTCATAATTTTGCAAAGTTTTGATCAATAATTACCTTGATGGTGTAGTTAAAGCCGTTTTTAGTCTTTACCGTCGTCGTAATTTACTACAAATGTTAATCATCAAATAACCTTTACGATGCTTCTAATCCGCAAACTTAGGATCAATACCAAAAACAAGTATGGAGGTGAAAAAGTACCTATGCTTGGACTAAGACCAAGGAATACAAACTGAATGGCGCTTTACATCACGATGGTTGCAAGACTCTCACACAAAACGAAGTCTTTACCAGTCAGTAACAACAAGGTAGAGAGAACGTACGAGAATTTAACAGTACAAATCGTTCATGAGTGTATCATCGGTACATTACGTGGAACCTTTACGTACATATTCTGCTGCATTTATACCAAGCTGCGGATAGGCTCTTTGCTTTAATAGTCTACGTGCCTGGTGAAAACGGCTTTACTTGAGCTTGGGAGTTTCGTTGGCGTTTGCTTTGATGAAGAAGAAAGAAGCTGCTAGCTATGAGATGATTTCAATGCAATCAAGGAACAATGGAGTCGCCTAACAGTTGTACCCGTTTTCCGTTTGATGCTTATGGACTTTGAAGATTCTGTGGTGAAAGCAGCAGTTGCAGCGGTGGGGATAGAGGTCAGCAATTAGATACTTGAGTTAAGCTAAATTGAACATTTCAGAAAGTTAAGGGATGTCACTTCCACTTCAGCCAAGCCGTCATCCGCATGATCAGAAATCTCGGTCTTTTTCCGCTCTATGACAAGACGAACAAGCGTTTTTTCCGAGAACTTCAACAAGTTAATACGAATGTGCATTGCCCTGCCATTGCTACCAATGGGTATGATCTCTCTTGCTTGGACCGACATAATGAAGTCAGAACTCAAAGAAATGGAAGCAGAGAAGTCAGAATTGGATAAGATCAAGGTATTTTTGCACTATCACGATTCTTTCACTAATTTTTTACAGCAATTTGCGGTGTATTTCGAGCTGGAGTGGATGAGTAAGCCGTTCCAGCACTGGAACTTCTACAAGCAGTCTGTGCGCACAAACAACGCATGCGAGAGTTTTCATTCCTTTCTCAAACGGTTCTAATACTTTTTGCCCAAAATTATCCTTCTTGTGTATAATCTTTTTAGCCGGCCGGGTTCATTGCGTCGACCGGGATATTCTCGCCTTTTCAATCTACTTCATACAATTGAATATCAGCAGAGTCGCAGGATCGTCAAACTTCGAGAGGGTGTAAAAGTCAAGCCAAAGTCAAGGATTTATAAGAATGTGAATGAACGGCTGGAGAAGCTTTGGGATAAATATGATGTAAGTGTTTTCTTATTTGATAAACTATGTAAGTGTGACATTTTAAGGAGAGAAGCAAGAGAAGTCGGGAATCAATTGATGTGTTGTCGGCTTGTAGAACTTTTTTGCGAAAGGCATCAAAGCTGGTATCAGACGTCGGTGGGTCAGGATTGAGAACCGTAAAAGCTGAAAAAGTGGCAGCTAACCGAAAAAGCTCGTTAAAGGAGGTCGTGCCAGCCAAAAAGCAGAAACGCCTGACTATTGATTTAACAGGTTTTTGAATTTTCACTTTTTAAATCACGCAGTTTTTGTCTGCAGGTATCTCAGCCGAAGCACTCGCCATGATCAACAGTTTTTCGTCTCAATCGTTGGATGAGGTGCTCGTTAGAGGATTTGGCATTGAATTGAGGAAACAAGATTTGAATAAGCTACAGCCTGGTGGATGGATCAATGATGATATCTTCTACTTTTACCTCAACCTAATTGTCCAGCGTTCCCAACAAGATCAAGCGTTGCCAAAGGTATGTTTGTTTGTGTTATGATTCTCTCAATTGTTTTAAAAAAGTCAGGTCTTCGCAATGAACACCTTTTTTTACAATACTCTGTCTCTGAAGGGCCCAGCAGCTGTCTCAAACTGGGTAGCAAATAAAGATTTGTTTTTGGCTGACCTAATACTCATTCCCATAAACTTTCCTGCCCACTGGTGTCTAGCAGTAATTTTTTTTTCAATGGGTTGTTGAGTGTGTAAAACGATCTGTGATTCAGGTTGTCAATATGCGGATGGGAAATATAAGTTGCTACGACTCACTCGGTTGGGATCGTAAAGAATGCACACAGAAACTGAGGTTAGTTTAGATATTACACTGCCTTTGTTAGATTCAATATGTTTGATTTAGGCGGTATTTCGATTTTGAGGCCAAGCAAACAGGCCTAAACATGGAGCCGCTTGAATGGCCAGACGCAACTCCGCAGGTATGAAAATAGTTTCTTGTCCTTTTAATTGGCATTATAATTTTTAGGACCTTCCTAAACAACAAAATGGAAGCGATTGTGGAATTTTCGCTTGTGCTTTCGCCGAACACATCACCAGAAACGCATCGATCAGCTTTGACCAAGAAGATATGGTTGGCTACCGAAGGAAAATTCTCAAAGAAATTCATGGAGGAAAATTATGTTAACCATTTTGTTTGCAGATGTTATTCTTCAGTTAAATAAAGCTAGAATTTAAAAAAAAATTGGTTTAAAAAAATAAGACTAGCTGAGAATGGTTGAATGTTTGAAACAGAATGTATAAGGCCAATCTAAAACAGTTTCTTAAAAAAATTGTCATATGCCGTGAAAAAGAGACTTATAAAAAAAATTTGAAATGGTGTGAATATGGTTTCGGATGGTTAGGGTAGTTTAGGTTTATTTGGGACTAACGAGGGTACTTTGAGATTGTTTGGGTTGCTGGGACATAATCATGAAAAATTCACAAAAAATATGCCTTGATCCCCCCTGTTGTTTTTGAACATTTGGCCAACTTTATGCATATGCATAAAGTTGGCCAAACGTTTGGCCAAATTTATGCATATGCATAAAGTTGGCCAAACGTTTGGTCAATTTTATGCAAATGCATAAAATTGGCCTAACGTCCACGCACCATATTTTTTTCGGGTCACCGCCGACATATATAGAGCCACGTTCTGTAAGATGGAAATTTTAAGTCGAGTCACACCGGCAGCAAAACAAGAAAAGACCAAAATTATTGAGAATAAATTTATTTATATAGCCCCTATATAACACGACAGACACATAGATAATTGAGCAAACCATAAGTCTTATTGATTGTTTGCCCACCCATAATTTTCTTTTACATTGGTAGCTGGCGAAGGCTGAGGCATGCTAGGAGTTGGATAGGCCGGCGTTTCTCTCTCATCTCGGCAGGCTTCCTTATCGTGACTGCTTGATTTTTTTGTCTTCAACTGATTGTAGTACATATATTTCGGGGCAAATCCACGTGCATCCTCTTTGGCACCGATAATACCACCACCTGTTGCCGAGTTTGCATAAGAGTAACGACCTGCGTATATGTCCACTTCATCTAGAACATGAGATTAAGCCAAACATTTCTGAAAACCACAATATGACTTCACCAGAACGAAGAACAGTAGGTTGTGGAGGAGTCAAATTGAAAGGTGCCTCAGCAACCTTAACTCTTGTTTCCGCCGGTATGTTTCCGATTAAAACAGGTATTTCGCAGCTAACATCAGAAGTGAACGTACCATCAACACCGGCCTTGACCTAAACAGAGACGCTGAATCGTACATTACACAGTACTATAAGTTAGACCCACATAAATGCTGTAGTCCACCTGAATTATAGGGCACATATTGAAAGAAGGAACGACTGGAGGAATGACGAGAGCTTGTTTTACAGTCCCGTTGGTATGAGGATAAATTCGACATGCAACCAAAAATCTCTTAAAACATGAAATCAAAAGAATAGCAGACAAAACAAAGCAAGACTAACCAAAACGCACCTGACACCGATTCGAGTCTTACAGTAGCCACAGTGCTGACCTACATTGCGAGATATTTCGTTCAGGACGATTTCAATTTGATAGACATACTTAGATGACAGATTCTGCACGTTTACTATGACAACCGCTCTTTCCCCCGGTACAAGACCGCATTTGGAGACAGAGGCCTATAACCAGTAGGTTTCATAGCACAAAGTCAGGAGACCACAAAATCAGCATTTGAGGTCGCAAATTAACAATATGCTGAGAAATCAGCGCACTTACAAACAGTATTTCATTGTCTTCAAGGGAATAGAAAAGACTTACATCCACAATTATTCGTCCGCGGTCACAGCAACAACAAGTGGTAATCATTTCTGAGAACTGGCGACCTATTGATCTATTTGCATACGGAATCATATTCAGATCTTAAAATTCGATTTAGTAAAAATTCATTACAAAAGTCAGCGATTCAGCAAATGTTACCAAATATTGGCATCACAGTGAAAGCTGTAGCTGTTGTATCATCCACTCTCCATGGTCGATCGATTTTGGCACGACAAAAATAGCGAATAAACCCATAAATCCCTAGAAATAACTTATGAATAAATTGCAATTTAGGATCTTCTGGGTTATCCATGTACACTTTTTCAATTATTTTAAACAAGGACGGAAATGTTATTGAATGTGTTTATTTCGTGGTAAAACAAGCAAAATTGAAAAAGTGTACATGGATAACCCACAAGATCCGCAATTTAACTATCAGACTTAATTGTATACCCTCGAAACTCGGTGGACAATTCAACGGCAAAGTGAAGTGGAATGGAAACTCATGCATTCCTGCCGGCACAAACGGAAAAGTCGGATTATTGGGCAACCAAACAGGTATCTGTAGATTGAGATAGACAAATTCAGCAGTGTACACATCGGTAGTGTTATGAGAGCCATTAGTTCGAGTCCTAAATACAAAAAAATTTATTTATATAGGTTTGACCATAAAAACATACTCGCCCCAAAATGTATGTGCTCTCGCAACGACGTAGACGACGACTGCACGGGCTTTTACTGGTTTAGGTAGAGCAACAATTAGACGACCATTTACCGGTTGACCAGGAGAGAATACACCGCTGTCTGAGAAAATTTCAATCCTGAAAATATCGACCATCGCTTCCAATCACACCTAAAAAAATACGTGATTGAATTACTTTTTCAAAAACAAATAGGATTCAGTGGGGTTTTTAACTAAAGCAAATGATGCTTTTGCTCAATTAATAATCACATCATCAATAATCATATCATCTATCATTTGTTTTCTGAAAACTTCTGTCGAATAAAATCTTTTTGTTGAGTGCGATGCGTGACGCGATTTCGTCAGACCGTTAAGGCTCGCTTACAATGGAGGTGTGAGGCGCAAGGTCCGTTTCTAAAATTTTATTTTTTATATTGGATAGTGCGAAAGTTTATTTTATACAGTAGCGGACCTTATGAATAGGTCAAAAAAGTTTTAAGATCAATAAAACGACAAAAGCTGACTGAGATACGGCACTTTAAAGACCTCGACCTCACAGCTACAATGTAAGCGCCATATTATTTCGTTGTGCCCACAGTATGCCATAAAGTTATTAGAGAGGATGGAGTTATCAGAAAGCGGTATTTAATAGAGAAAATACGGTAATTTGAGTTGTCCTCCGATAAACGACTGCCCTACGACTAAATACAACTTATGACTAGATGCAACGACTGGATGCAATTACGACTGGATACAACGACTCGATACACTTTTTCGTACATGACCTCTGTTTAGGGGAGGTTAGCCAGTTAGAAACGGTACCAGTTAGAAACGGCCAGTTAGAAACGGTTTTTGAGCGGCCAGTTAGAAACGGTTTTTGAGCGGCCAGTTAGAAACGGTTTTTGAGCGGCCACTTAGAAACGGTTGTCCTGCTAATAAATTTATGCCTTTTCTTGTTGCTTGATTTGTTATTTTGTCTTGTCTCGAAGGGAAAATTTTAAAAATTTCAAACCAAAGGGTCTCCCAAGGCAAATTTTGGTCAAAAAATAATTTTTCCGAAAATATCGGGACAGAGTCTTATCCCACCTAACTCGGCGAGACAAATTGATTAAAAAAAACCACAGCCTCACTCACAATCCCAATCCTGAGATCTGGCAGCGTTACAGACACACAGACAAACACACACACAGACAAACACACACACAGACAAAACAACTCTAATAGTATATAGGGATTTGCTGTGTAGGTCGCCAGCTCCCCCCTTGCCTACGCCTCTGTCCATATGGTCTTTTTTTCAAAATTTCCATTTTTTCTTCATTTGTTAAATGATTTTTTATTTATGGCAGCATTTAAAATCCTAACGCTGCCAAAGCTATAATTATTTATTTTAAAGCAAAAGCACAGAGAAAAACCATTCATTCGTCCAACAAATATGTTGTCTTCAATTAAATTGAAAAACCGCAAAGTGGTTATTCGATTGTGGAACCAGTTCTGTGAGTTCACTTCCATTGCTGGTTTTCGTTTCATGACCACCAACATCTCACTAGCTATTCGGTAATCCAAAGTTAATTGTAATTACAATCGAGTCTTGATCACCCGACACTCCCTCAAGTTTATTTAGGTCTGACCCTATGTAAAATCAGATTTTCACGACTTTTGCCGAATCTAATTACAGTGCCTGGTCCTAAAAATCGCAAAGATTCTGATTTTACCGGTCGTTTATGGCAACAGTTTTGCAGTGCAGACCCACAGGGTTCTATAATCCTTTTTTGAAAAATGGTAAAAAAACATTCTCTCAATTTTCGAGGAACGACCTCTAAAATAAGAATCTTTTCAAATTTTAAGACTAGACTGGCCAATCAAATTTGGCAAAAGTCGTCAAAACAAAAAGTTGAAAAAATTTCAGACCCAGCTAAAACTGGAAGGGGTGTCGGCTTACCGAAATTAAGCTGTTTTAAAAGCTAAGTTACAGTTCGGCTGCTTTGCTCACCTTTTGTGCTGCCCTCTTAGGATTGGTGGTCCAGCTGATATATTTGGTGGACCAGTATATTGAAGATAGGGTGGTGGTGTCCAGCATCCAGTCATTTGTTACTTTCTTGCCACTTCCTTTAATTTACATCTGCAGCATTTTGAATGGGTAGGCAATGCAATAATATATTGTTTTGAAACTAGCTCGCGCTATTAAGAACAGGACCAGTGCCTCTGTCCAATATATGCAGAAACAGAAGTGGAGAGGCCATCCACCAACAATTGCTCCACTACATTCCTGAGTAGCCTATTTGATTGTGCGGTTTTGTTTAGTGTTGTCCTTATACCTTTTAGCTGTTCCTACCACCTTGACCAGATAGACTTCTTTTGCCAATTGCACTGCAAGTGGACTTCCAATGGATTTGTGGGTTCAAAATTTTATTTTGTCTGAAACTTTTCAACTGATTTAACTTTAATTTGCCGAAAGTCAAGGGTTTTTGCTTGAAACAACCAGTTCACTCGTAAAATTAGCATCTGGGTAGACCCCGGGGCATGTTCCAAAAACTAAGTTTTGTGCATAGACACTTTCTTCAAAAAAGAGGCTAGGCCAGGACATCACTAGTACCTTGTAATGATACTGGCTGATTAAACCAAAGAAAAGGGACTTTTGCGTTGATTTGATGCTACCGTATGTCCCAAATATTTCGGCGGATTTGAAATGGCTATAACTTTTTTTAAAAGCAAAATTTCGACATTCTGTTTTTCATAATTATTTTTTCTTGATGGGCATTTTTGTTTTCTCCATCTAACTGGAAATTTTTTTTGTGAAAAAATTTCACTTTTTTGCCTTGGTCCCCTCTGTGGTCGTAATTTTGGTTCATTAAACTAAGGCGATTTTTGAGGCAACTTTCATCTTTTTTTGCACAAAACATGAATACAAAGTAAGGCAAAAGGTAAGGCAACTTGGACCATAACATTTTATTGAACATAATCACTCCCAACAAAATTAACAACAATTTGAACGAGAAACAACAAAATCCTTCTTAAGCGTAAGCCTTAGTCCAATGAACCAAAATTACGACCACAGGGGGGACCAAGGCAAAAAAGTGAAATTTTTTCAAAAAAAAATTTTCCAGTTAGATGGAGAAAACAAAAATACCCATCAAGAAAAAATAATTATGAAAAACAGAATGTCGAAATTTTGCTTTTAAAAAAAGTTATAGCCATTTCAAATCCGTCGAAATATTTGGGACATACGGTAGTATAGTCGATTCATGGGATAAGCTGCGCCCTCTTGTTAAGAAAGGAGGCTTGAGAGTTAGAGATGCGCGCACTCACTTACCTTAGACATCATTCCGAGAAGTACTCTTGTTCATAAAATGCATATGGAGTCTCTTTATGCCACGGCCCATGTTGAAAAACATGCTAAGACAGCCAAAAATACAATCATCTACTTTTTTATCATGTTGCCATAAACGTGACCCTCTTTTATTCCCTTCCCCTCCCAATACAGCACTTATTCCCTTTAAAAATTCAAAAGGCGCCAATTTAAATTTCGACTAAAATACCATGATACCCCCTGTGGTTCGAAATTTTTTTTGCTCAGAATATAAAAAAAACGCGTTTTTTTCATGAAATCGGGGTCGAGAAACACGAATATGAAGTTATCTTTTCCATCCGAGCACTCTGCGTGGGGTTGGGGGATTCTGAACTGCAACCAAAAATTGAAGTACCCTGTACTTTTTTATAAAGGCAAAAAATCTGGTATAAACTAGTAAAATACTTCATGAAATTTTGAGTTCAGTGCATAGACTACTTTAGTGTATAGAAGCACGTATTGGGAATGGCACAACCACCAACAACTCAACTATTATTACTCCACCAGCACAGATAGATATCATGAGTTGCTTTTTTATCCATTTCAGCCATAAGCATACACATTTGCAGCAGCTGTCTACAAGTTCCAAATAGAGTTGTCCTACGTAACCAACAATTCCCTGTCACTTGTGTATCTACGCTCTCAAATAGACCCTCTTATCAACAACTCTAGCACTCCTCTGGTAGGTGCTGCTCATATGATGGTCGAACGGGACTCCTTCAACTTGTTGAGACTGACAGAACAACTCAAGGTTTTTAATGAAAAAATAATAAAAAATTTAAAAATTCCAAAAAACTATTTTTATTATAATTCCGTGAGGACAACTTAGCCCTCCCTCTATTTTCAGCAACTGAACCACCGCCCCCTCCAGGGCGCAAATTTTGCGGAATGGCCCAAAATTTTCAGTTTTGTCACGACCTAAAAGGATTTTTAAAATTCAGACCCCGCACAAGTCGGCTGGACCGAAAAAGCCCAGTCTGTGGTCAGGTCTGCACCCATCCCCTGCCTATTTAAAATTCAAAATTTTGGAGACTCCCGAGAATAAGAGTCCATTAAACGAGAAAAGACTAGACTGTATCCAGGCGAGGTCTTTTGTGAATTAGGTTGAAGAGAGATTTTTGTACTCACAGTTGTCAGCTATCTCTAATATTTTCCTGAAAAATTGTGTCAAAATCAAGATTTTTGGCATTTGCCGTGACATTACGAATTTTTATGGTAAAAATTATAGAAAAAAATTTATGCCAACTTTTGTGTCTTTTGGAAATCTATGACCCCCAAAAATTTCAGAGTTAGTAGGTCTAGTATTGGGTTAGTCCATAAGTTCGTGGATGGTTATACGTAACAGACCATATTTATGTATGGGTTGCAAATTTTTGATAAATGAGAATTGGCACTCAATTAATTGCTGGGTTTGAAAATCGAAATTTTGACTACACAATTTACGATTTGAAACCCATCGGTTAATTAATAAATGATTATTTCGCGAAAATTTCGAATTTTCCACTTGTCTTTGATTCAATAGTCGTCCATATAGAATCTTAACTCCGGAGATTAGATAAGACAGCATCTGCTCTAGCCTGGCGGCTTTTCACCTCATTTAATACGCAGCTCTGGCAGTGAACGCTGCAGAATAAAACCCTTATTTCAAATCCTTTGTAACATTTTACACTTTTAGTTCCACTGCAAAATGGCTGAATTTTCAAAGCATTGCCTCCTTTTTATGTTGCATAAATGTTTTGCATTGTCTATAGTTGTTGAGTCTACATAAATATCACTCGTTCTAAGTTAAAATTTATCAAAGACAAGTGGAAAATTTGAAATTTTCGCGAAATAATCATTTATTAATTAACCGATGGGTTTCAAATCGTAAATTGTGTAGTCAAAATTTCGATTTTCAAACCCAGCAATTAATTGAGTGCCAATTCTCATTTATCAAAAGTCTTGCAACCCATACATAAATATGGTCTGTTACGTATAACACCCCACGAGCTTATGGACCATCCTAAAACCTTCACACACTCTCAATTGCAGATCACTCACAATGAGCCAGTCTCGCTGACAGCAGCCAACAAAGGAGTGGACCAGACTGAAAAATCATTTGAGTACTGTATTTGGGAGCAATATAGTGTGTTGAAGAGGCGCAATATTCCACCCAATTGCACTTCTGAAATATACACTGAGTACAGATATTTGCTTACTTTATGTTGGGTTGGTCCATAAATTCGCGGGTGGATGTACACGGTAGTTAACATCTCTATATAGTATTTGGCATGTGTCCGTCCTACTTTTTAATGGACATTTTGACCACATTCAGGCCATTTTTGCTTATTTTTCCGATTATTTTCGGCAATGTCTCGACGGAACCCCAAACTTCAGACAATTCAGCGTCTTTTTATGCCGAGACCCAGGAAAATGTCTTCGAAAAAGAAAAACTTTTTGTGGTCCCTCAAAATTGGAGTTGGAGGATTTTGGGGTAGGCCTGGAGGATGGTTTTTTCTGCTTCCTTACTATACTATAGAGGCGCCGATCCCTTGTTTCCATATGATTTTCATGCTTGTTAATTTATCTACATAGTCAACTCACTAACCGATGGGTTTCGCTATTTAAAATTTATTAGAAGAACTGGATCGATATTCTGGCAATTTACGCTATTTTGCGCTACAAAAATAGCACAATTTGATAGAAAATAGCACAAATTGCCAACCTTGGTTTTGATCAGTTCCAGTTAAGGAAAAATTATTAGGCTCTAGTAACACTTGGAAACAGCAGTTGAGATCTTGCTTCACACTGCATACTTCTTGCAACTCTGATAAGTGCTTTAAAAAAATACATGAAATTATTTCTCAACGTAAAAGTAAACAGATACTTTTTCAAACTTTGAGACAAGTTTAAAAAACATACGCGAAAATGGAGACATGTCGTTATATCGGGGGTGAACGTTGACTAATTTCTCTTTTCGCCAACCAAATTTTAAAAAAGTGTCGTTATATGGAGTGTGTTGTTATATCCAGGTCCGACTGTATTTAGTCCCTGTTCCTAATTCAACATAAACAAAAATTTGAAATTTGTTTTGTCAAAAATAAACTATCTAATAAGGTAGTGTATTTCCTCTAATGAACGCGCCCCCTTGACTTTGAGGGTTTGTATCTGGGAGCAGAATCTGTTCGATCTGTTCTTTTATGCATTTTCTTAACTCCCGCGAGCTGTACTGATTTTGCTTTTTAGATTTTAAATTTTTGCTCAAAAATATCGAGATCGACCTCTAATTTGCCCTATTTTTGGGGATCCAAAAAAAACGGCGCGTTTATTAGAGGAAATACGGTAAGTGAATATCCCTAAAAGACAAAAAGAAAACAGACAGAAACGTCACCGGAAACTTTTCTATAACTGAACCGAGAGCCGGGTCTTTCGAAGCTTGCACAATCCAAAACCGATATTCTCAAAATGCCCAAACCGATGCAACCCTATTTTCTAGTTCAAAACTCCGACTCAAAATTCAAGGATTGTGATGTTTAGTTTGTTCGCAGAGACTGATCAAGATTTTGCTTCTGTAAACTATGGAGTTAGTAAATGTGCCTTACAAAGGGCAGATTTGGGTAAGTGGAGTGGAGAAAACATGTGAAATAAAGAAAAAAATCTTTATAGCAATCGCCAGGTGCAAAAATGACATAGTATTCAACCGGATAGAAGTTGAAAGCACAATCAACAACTATGGCGGCAACAAACAAGACATCCCGAGATGGATGCCCACACCTATAAGGTGACTTAATTACACAATATTTAGTAATAAGTTGGATCTGAGCTTGGGTTCAGAGTTTGAACGCGTCAACAATTATACACAAGACTGAGATCCTGGACCCAGACACAATTCTATAAAGTGTGCCTATAGCAAAAAAATCGACAATAGCAAAAACAAATTAACAAAATGGATGAAAGAGTGGAAAATTCTGGATTATCACATCACCCTAGATCAAAGTGACAACACCCCCAAAAAAAATATGCCAACAAAATAATAAACGTTTCAAATATTTTTGAAAAGTGTGGGGTGTCTGTCTGTGTCAGGGCTATTTACTGTAGGTATACTTTTGAGTTTGGAGTCCTGGGTAGTGACTCTGAGTCTAGACTCTAGAGTCTGAGTCTAAAGTATGATAGGAGACTCTTTGGAGTCTTGTGTCTCGGTCACCCGGAATCTGTTTTTAAAGGACCATTGCCGTCTACGACAAAGAGTTTTGTGTGCTTGAATTGGCGGGGGGACGCCTTCTTTCACTCCAAAAATGCACGAAAATTTTTATTTCTTTTTTTCCACTTTATATTTCGTGCGTTTTTGGAGTAAAAAAGGTGTCCCGCCAATTCAAACATACGAAACTCGTTGTCGTAGACGGCAATGGTTCTTTAAAGGACCATGCTCACGGTGGTCTGGTGGGTCCCCACCAATTCAAACAAATTTTCCTAATCATTGATCTTCTGTTCTGATTTTTCTTATTTATTTATTTGAATTTTTGACCAATTTCGACTTTAGCCCTCTTTATTAAAGAAGGTATAGGTCTTCAAGGGGAGGAGGGGGGATGTGGGTATTCTATACTAGGGTCAGTTTTTCTATTTTTCTGGTTTTTTTTAAGAACCGGTCCCAGCCCTGGTCTACACCGTAGACTCTAAGGTTTGAGCTCGTTATCTCATTATAAAAGCCAGATCTGGGATTCCGATTCAGAGTTCATTTATTGTAGATGGTCGTTGACACCTCTATTTTTAGCAAACAAGTACCAACAACCAGGTTGACAATAAATATGAATATGAAAGGTCCACTACTGCGTGAAACTATTTTCTCATCTAGGTCTGAGGAGTGGAAATTGTTGAGTAACTCATTTCAGCTAATAAGCATAAAATAAAAATACTAAGAATACTTACAGGTGAATTAGGTGGCAGCCTGTCCATATACATCGGCTTCACTGTCATGAGTTTGGTGGAAGCGGTTGGTGGACAACGTAAATACTGGAGTTTAAAGTGGAAAATATATTTTAGGTGGCTTTCTTTGCAGTGCCCCAATTGCGAAAGGATGCTTTGCTGGATGAGGAGACTATGATGGAGAGAAAGAACCCGCCTATTAAAAATTTTCCAGCCATTTTAAAAGCGGCAAAAGAGTCCATAATCAACAGACTTCATTTGCATTCTTCAAAAATTGAACCTGGCAAATAAAAATTTTGGATCCAGATACAGAACTGAAAGCAACGAACACATTGTGCAGTAAAAAGTGAAACAGTCAATTTTTTTCTTGTCTTCTAGATGGGAAAATTTGGCTAAACTTCCTTATAAGGGAACTACATGTTTTGACAACTTTTTTAGATGTTTTAGACCTTGAATGCTACAAAAAACGTGTTATTTTGATTAAGAAACACATTTGCATAAAAAAAATTTGACAAAAAATTCACTTTTTTGGTTTTTTTTAACAAACATACTCAATACTAGATACCTGGTTTGGGTCCAACCCTTGGTCCAACCATGGTCCAGCCATGATTGGACTTGGGTAAAGGGTTGTATATGGGGCCTACTTTATCATGTGCCTGCACTACTATGTACACCCTTCCCCAATCCCTTGCAATGAGGAGCAAGTTGCGCGAAGCGGCCAAACATACCCAATACTAGGATACCTGGTTTGGGTACCACCCTTGGTCCAACCATGGTCCAACCATCCAACCAATGTGTTTCCCAATCAAAATAAGACGTTTTTTGTAGCATTCAGGGTCTAAAACATCTAAAAAAGTGGTCAAAACATGATTTTGGGTAGTTCCCATAGGCGGGTAATTCCCCCCCTAGGAATTCCTGCCGAAAATTTTCCAATTTTCCTTGCAATGACACACCCTCACTTTTTGGCACTTTTATGAGCGACCCGCATGATAGATTTTGCTTTCTTTCAGTCAAAAAAGCTAGTTTTCGATAAATACTGGCAGCTTATTCTTTTTTTTTTAATTTAAGCAATTTCGGTAAGTGGTGTTATGCTCAGTGGATGTATTTATTAGATGTTCAATATCGATAAAAGAAAATTGAACGGTTTGTCAAAGACGTCGAAACACCAAATCTGGCTGGCCTTCATTGCGGCCTGTTTCACGAAATTGCTTGATAGCATCCGAAACTGTTTGCTTTGGAACATTCATATCACGAGCGATCTCACTTTGCTTCTTCCCTTCTTCCCAAAGTCGCACAATGCCTGCTTTTATTGACATAAAACGACAAGCGATACACTATTCAAGAGAGGATAACAAGGGCTTTCTGATGATACCAAAAAAATGCATTTATGTTCTTATTTTACTGAAAAAATTGGCTTTAAACTTTGTCCGGGAACTTTTCGGTCACGTGATACAGTTAACTGTCGATTTAATGTACACACCAAAAGCTCGTTCCCGTCTAGGTTCAACACCTTTTTAATTTTTAAAGACTTTTGACAGCTCTAATGCAAAGTATAGTCCAAATTATTGCAAGAATTCCAATTTTGCTGGTCGAAAGCTGGTCGAGGAAACACTATAGTTTCGCCATTTATACATTTTTCAGGATCTAAATAGCAAAACTATAGTGTTTTCTCAGAAACCACTAAAATTAATAAATTTGGTTAAGCCAGCCATGTGAATAATGCCGGAAAACTGCACTACAATATCAATCACAACTGCAGTACAGTTCTGTAGAACTGTACTGCAGTTGTATAACTGTACTAAAGTTTTTCAGCATTGTTTACATCACTGCGTTAAGCATTGGTAATGAAAACAAACCAAAAACCACGAAGTTCATGTCGGACAAATCTACGGAGAGCTTTAAAACTGTTTTAAAAAAGAAATTTCACTTAAAGTAACAACTTTAATTAACAAAACTTGACATGTGTCACTATACAGAGGATATTTTAATTTATTGGGACCGGCCCTGGGGTGTCACTATAGCGGGGGTCTAAGGCGTTTTAGACAAAACAAACCAACGTCTGCAAAGTGTCACTATAGCGAGGGTGTTCCTATAGCGAGGTGCCATTATAGCGGGGGTTGACTGTATGGATAGTTTTATATGTAGGTAATGCTCTAGATCAGAACTTAGTATGTCCTCGCAAAATTATCGGGAATTTCTTGGGGAAATACAGGGTGGGCTAAGAAATTCCCCGATTTTCAAACGGTCATAGCTTTTTTTCCTGACGCGATCTCGACAAACGGTTTTTTGAATTCGACTCAGCAGACCGTCGGATTCAATTTGACTACAAATGCTCGGAAAAAAATTTTCGTCGTTTTTTGCCTTGGTCCCCCTGCTCTTTTTAACTGCTTTTTTGATGTTGGACCCAGATTATCACATTCATCATTTGCCGTCTCCACCGATGCATAGAAATGAATGGAAGAAGTGTGGAGCGGAATTATGGGAATTGAGTATTATCATCTTCTTTGCCGTTATTTCCATGTTCTTCGTTTCGAATAAAGTGTGTGCAGGAGTGTGTATGGTGTGTTTGGTATCTGGTTCCAACATCGAAAAATCTTTGACGACAGAGGTGACCAAGGCAAAAAATGACGAAAAATTTTTTCCGAGCATTTGTAGTCAAATTCAATCCGACGGTCTGCTGAGTCGAATTCAATAACCGTTTGTCGAGATCGCGTCAGGAAAAAAAGTTATGACCGTTTGAAAATCGGGGAATTTCTTGGCCAACACTGTACTCGAAACTGTACTTTCGCTGAAGAATCACACAACTCTATTTAATAATGGCTAAAATTGATTTCCCGCTGTAAGATACTGATTTTCCGCAGTAAATACATAAACACTAGGGACAGCAGGCGCCTATCGGCACCTCTATCGTATTTTGAAAGTTTGATGAATATTAATCCACCACATACCCCTGATTACCCTTTCTTTGGATACCCCCGTCTTGGCTACCCTCTTCCTGGGTGCCTGCCTGCAAATTTCACGCCAACCCTCCTACTCGGGTACTTACCTTGTGGTTCGATCTCTATCCTGGTGATTTGGGCCCTATCCTGGTGGTTGGAGGTTATCCACGTGGTTTAGGTCCCATTCTGGTGTTTGTGGGGTATGCACGTGGTTAAGGCAACATCCTTAACTTAGGGTTAAACAAAAATCAAAATTGCGAACCTCGCTTCGTCGCCAGCCTCTCTCGCTCCTTCTTGCGCGACTATAGAAGTCAATTCTATTCAATTCTATGTAAAAATTAACAAATAGCGCCGAAACATACAATTTTTGGCATCAAATTCGTGCCCAGCGAGAATCTACTCTAAGAATGGTTTATGAGACAAATGAAAAATGTTTATGCAATTCCAACTCGCGCCAAAAACAGTTGTCCGTCCAAGACAAATCAATGAAAATGAAAAATTTGAATTTGAGAACAAAATTTTTGAAAACTATGAGATTTTTCTCGAAAAATGGCCTCCATACTTTTGTCAACGCCCCTATTAAAAACGCGAATTTTTCGCCGCTCTTTCTTTTAAATGAAAGCTGACATCGAGCCTTCTATGATTTTATTTTTGGCCTTTAAAATCGAAAAATACCGCAAAAACATAACTTTTATTAGAAAACTCAAAATTTTCATCACCAAAACATTTTTCTGACAACGGATTCACGTTTCTCGACCCAGATTTACGATAGAAACTCTTCTCAAAAAAATATTTGGAGCACTCCCAATTGCCGCCATTAAAATTGTGATCCACCCAATCCAAATACTATATTACATAAATATGAGTATTTCTCAGTGTTTTTACAATAAAAAAATTAATTTTTTCGGATCAACATGTAGCCCTGAATCTCTAGTTTTTGATGAGCTATCAACTGGATCTATGTGTTCAAAGTTTTTTATGAAACTACTTTTTGTTTTTCAAAACCATTAGTCCTCTCACCTTTGCACATCAAATCGTGCCAGTTGATAGCTCATCAGAAACTAGAGATTCAGGGCTACATGTTGATCCGAAAAAATTAATTTTTTAATTGAAAAAAACACCGAGAAATACTCATGTTTATGTATTTACTGCGGGACATCAGTATTTTGGGGTGTGTTTTCAGGTACAGCCTTTAATAATTTACTTATTTTTTCATGGCTCAAACAAAGATGGAGTCCCAATGAGAAAACTTTTTTGCAGTCTTCTGCACAATGCCAACTGATGCAGTGCTGTAGAGTTTGTTTGACTATTTTGCAAAAAATTGAGCGACACCTTCAGCAGTTTTGTCTTACCACCTAAATATTGGTTGGAAATCGCGTGTTTCATATAATTTTTTCCACAACCCAATACATTCGCCATCATTTTCAGCCTTGTCCAAGTTGTGATTAGCCATGCTTTTCGTCTGTGCCACTAAAAAGTGGATGTGGGTTCTTCTATCTGCTCTGTTAATCTTATCATGTAAGTTTTTATTTTACAAATTTGGTGGTATCTTAGTGAGACTTGTGTTTTAAGTGAATTCCCGATTGACAACTGCAAATGAGGACCTTGCCGATGGAGAGGTGACTGACGAGGGAGATGGTGAGCCGGCGGAAGACGACATGATGCAAAAACAAAATGTGGCCAAGGTATGTTTTTAGATTTTAAAAAAAAAGTGGTTGTAAGCAGGCTGCGCAAGACTACCAGAAGACGAGGAATGAGAAAACAGGGTTTTTCGAGACCTCGAGAACCGGGTTTTTTAAACAAAAAATTTTTAAGGTGGTGGAGATCAACACTTTTCATAACAAAAATTAGGACTTAGGAACCAGGTCTTTTAGGCAACAAATTTTGCTGCAATTAAGCTCCGAGTTGGGTTTAATTACTGATTTATAAAATGGGGCATCACCGAACTTAAAAAGCAGGCAGGTACAAAAAAGTCGTGAGGGAATTTTTTTATCAAAATTAAAGCGAAATATAGTACAGAGTTTGGCAAAACTGAGCACTGAATAAGACGAAATAGTTTGCGCCTTACTTTTGAATTTTTAGTATGACGAAGTTCCCCAAAACACGGCATCCCACATATTTTCTTAACCACAAACTTGTAGGGACTGCATCCTTTTTTGGTTACATTGTTAGGTGGAATTCTATCGTTAATGTTCCGCCACTACAAAAATTAAAAATAAATAATAAATTTAAAATGATTGCAGGAAACAACAGAAACCACTCCAGATGCTGAAAATGGTGCCTCATCGGACGTGCAAGTCAATTTCCTATTCACTTCCAAGTCGCCCGAACCAAACACCAAAGGTAATCTATAAATCTCATCTTAATTTGAAAAAAAAACTATTCGATCTAAAAAATTTCAGAGCTGGTCGCCAGTCAACTGCACAAATTCCTGATTGGATTTTCCAACCGAGGCGAGAAAGACTTTGTGGTCAAGGTACTGATGCAAATTTATTTTTGGATAATTTTTGAAACTATTATCTTTTGTTCAGGCAATCGACACTTCTTTCCGATACCCCATGGACTTCAGCTACCACATCCAGAACGTAAGCTACTTTTCGGATGCTTTATCAGAGCAGTGTAGTTGATGACTGTTTTCTGGTTTTAGTTCAGTTCTGTGCGTTATGAAAGGGTTGTGCAGCCCAAACAAGAGGCCACTTTTGACTATGCCTTTATTCCCTCAGACCAGTTCATTGGACGTCCTCTCGGCTTGGTTGTCAATCTTCACTACATGGACGCGGTTGGTATTTTGGAAACTGTTTGAAAATTATTGCTGCAAGCTTTGATGGTGAAAAGGAATGAGCAACGACTAAACCCCAAGTTCACAACTTTCTTTCAGAAATTTAAACATTATGCTTCTATCAAAAAGCTGTACTTAAAAAATTTGAATCATTTGGTCACCTGCTCAAAACGAAGGTGACTCAAGCTATTTTAAAATTAGTGATGGGGACAAACAAATAATTTAAGTTTGGTTATTTGGGGTATGGGGTGTTGTATTGTATAATGTATAACTCACTAGGCTGTAGAAAAAGTCGTAATTTAACCTATATGTAACATTTCCCCTTTTAAGTATGAATGTATATTTCGATGGACTTATAGTTAACCGTTCGCGACATTTTGTTGTATTGTTAAAAGTATAAGGGATAACAGCAACTGCAGCAGCAACGCACATTGTTACGGCATTTTGGGCATTAGGTGAATCCGAGACCCTACGGGTTTGTTTTCCTCCGGACAAATTGTTTGATTTTTTTAAAGCCGGTTTCAGTCCTCTCATATACAGTCAAACCTCGGTTATTCTCGTTCCCAGCTAACCGCCACACTCAGTTATCCGCCACCCTAAGCCTGGCTGTACATAGGGTGGCGATTTGGGTACTAAATACCGTATTTCCACTAATAGAGCCCCCGGCGCTTTATTTTTCGGATGCCCAAAAATCTCGAAATTGTAAAACAAAAATGGCCCTAACTCAGAAATCCTAAAAAAACAAGGGGGCTCTATTAGAGGAAATACGGTAGTACAGTCGACTCTCGATACAACGCGACCCCTCGGGACCGGAAAAAGTCGCGCTGTGTCGAGAGTCCTTGGTACTCCTATCAAAAGGGCCCCCAAAATTTTTGCCTTTTTTGCCTTGGTCCCCCCTGTTGTTTTTTCCATAATTTTTTTACAATTTTAAAATTCCGTTTTACTTTCAGTTTTACAGCTAATATTTTCATTTGGATAATAAATTTGGATAATTATTTTATTAATCATCATAGGGGAGAAAATTGAGTTTGGGAAATGATTTTGGGTCATTTTTCAAAAAATCCGAGCATGGGGGGGACTATAAAAGTGCCTTAAAATGAAAGAAATTTTGTGGTTTTATTGAAATTTATTGTTAATTTGTTGGCTGTTTTGTTGATGGGTTGAAAGGACGTGTTGTTATGCAATTTTGGTGTCTAACAAATGCTCATTCTGCCCTCTTTCGAGTAAAAAATACATTTTGCCGAATGGATGAAAACTCAAAAAGTTGTGAGCAAAACAAATGTATCAGACATATTTGGGACACCCTGTACAAACAGCCGATGATCACTGCCAAAAAAACAAGCTACCTCATTCTGCGCCTTTTCAATGCTCTCGACTGGCTTCTTCGGAATTATCAGATAATGGACGGGAGCTTGAGGTGAAACAAGAAAAAAACAACACTGGGGACCAAGGCAAAAAAGGCAAAAATTTTGGGGGGCCCTTTCGATAGGAGTACCGAGAGTAACGTTATATCGAACGTAAATTTGACTGACTTTCTTTTGCTGGTGTCATTTCGAGAGTCGCGCTGTATCGAGAGGCGACTGTACTATCTTAGTACTATTTTAGGTACTTAAATGAAACTTTACTTTAAACTTTAAAGCATTATATCTTTTTTGTTTTTGTATCTTTATCGGCTACCCGACACATCAAAAGATAGCCCTGAATCTGCTTTTTCGAATGAGATATATGTGATATAATATAAGCATAACTTGAATAACGGATAATGGATAAGAAAGAGGCAATAGTACTAATTCAGTATTTTGCACCTTTTGAAATAGTACCCAAATCGCCATCCTGGCTGTACCTAACAATGCGTACAGTAAAACTTCGAAATAACGTAATAGTACTCAACAAAAATTGATTGAATAGTGACATGTCGATATTTGACTTCCACAAAAAGTTATGGTCGCTTAACTTCCTGTGCCAGCATGTATTGAAAAAAATGCGTAAAAATTTCAGGATGGTGCCTACTACACCCATGCTGTCTACAACGAGACAATCAATGTGGTGGAGGACGAGACGGCCTTCTCCACTGAAACGTACGTTTGCATCTACTTCTTTTGTGAGTTAATACTAAAGTTAATTATTTTAGTGGTTTCCTCTACGTTGTGCTAGCTGCCCTCGGTGTGCTTGTTCTGTTCCTGGGTCAACACTACTTGTCCAAGGTTCGACCTTTTTCTAACTTTATGGCCATGCAAACTTACTTTGTATTTGCAGCTAACACGCAAACCAGTCAACTCTTCCTCATCATACCAGCCAACAGCTCAAGAAGTGGGAACAAACAAGAACGAGGTGGACTACGAATGGATCCCAAGAACCAACTTTATGGGTTGGTGATGCTTATACTTTTAGAGACTCGATAACCTAGTGGATGGTGAGCAGAAATGTTGAAAAATTGACGTTGATTCTGTTTTGGAAAAGTGGAAAGCCTGGAAAAGTGGATTAATTGTTAGAATGCTTGTACGCGTAATTGCTAGAATGCTTATGATTTTCAAAACCCAACGAACAGCGACAGAGCTGCTGCGGCGCCTTCTAGTCTAGTTACTAATGAGTTACTATCTAGTTACTACATATTAAAGATCGAGAAAAGTTAGTTTTTATGAAACAACTGATTGGTTTTTGAAAACTAAGTTTTCTCAATGTTTTCTGAACCATAACAGGTTACTTGATCATTAGAAACTAGAAAAATAGGGCTACAGGCTAGTCTAAAAAAATAAAAAATTAATTAGAGACTTTTTCAATCTCATTTTTTTTATTAAAAAAGGTTACAATGCAAAGAATTTGTAACTTATTGAACAAAAATGCACTAGATTAAAAAAAATTGGTCTGAATTTTTCATTTAGTTTTTTTAACTTTGCTTTTGCAGAGAAAAAATCGCCCAAGTCCGGCCACCAATCTCCTCGCAGCCGAAGACCTATCAAGACCAACTGACCAGCTAAATAACTTCATGCAAACCTCTCTTCTATATTGTTGCTCTGTGGTTTTGCTGGCGAGGTTTTGGCAAAACTATCCCCACTTTCCTTATATTTATTGTAGTGATGTGTGTGCCTGTTCCCTTTGAATAGGACTTTTTTTGTTTTTGTTGATTTTTTCTGTGGAGCTGAATAAAATATTTTTTTGGTAATTATTTATCATTTTATGTTGACTCTAGAGCCAAGTGTCCAATGAGTGAGAGTAAATTTCGTGTTTTTAAACGTGGGAACGGAAGTAAATTTTTATTCTGTTGGTCTCATTTTGTAGCTAAGATGCAGTGCTACACAATGAAATTTTTTCCCGCCACACATCACTGAAAGAGTTTTAATAAAAATGCGTCTACTCTCACTCTGCCGTTCAGTCAAATGACAATCAAATGACTGAACGGCAGAGTGAGAGTAGACGCATTTTTATCAAAACTCGTTCAGTGATGTGTGGCTGGAAAAAATTTGATTGTGTAGCACTGCATCTTAGCTACAAAATGAGACCAACAAAATAAAAATTTTGATGAAAAAAAAATATTAAAGGACCATGCTCACGGTGGTCTGGTGGGTCCCCACCAATCTGGGTGGTTAACTCAAGTTTCAAAAAAGGTGGCAAAAGTTATCAAAAGGTGGCAAGTGCCAGCTAAAGGTGGTAAGTTAACCACCCAGCCACCAATTCAAACAAATTTTTCTAATCATTGATCTTCTGTTCGGATTTTTCAACTTGGTTTCTAACAAAACTACACCTAAAATTAAATTCTAGGCCTTGTTTTGTTAGAAACCAAGTTAAAAAAATCCGCACAGAAGATTAATGATTAGGAAAAAAATTTTGAATTGGTGGAGGACCACCGCGATCATGGTCCTTTAAGGAGTCTACATAAATTAGTTATGTATAATCTTCGCGGTTTATTTTGGATAAATTTTGCGGGCAGCGTTTTTTTGCCAGCTGTGCAGTGAAAAAGCGAAAGGTCATTCGAAGAACATCATGCAATCGATAATCATAGGCCGAGTTGATTAATTTTCAACTGACGAATTTTTTATTATTTTTAGTATGTTTGATATAGATTTTGAAAAGCAGTTTGTTAGTAGATAACGTTAAAGACACAATGGCTGACACATATAAGGCCAGCAGAACTATAAAAAAGAGGTCAAGAAAACAAATATGTTTGTGTAGTCACATTATAAAACCTAAATTTTCACAAGTTCACTCAATTTAAGGCTCATATTGTGGCAAGCAATAAATTCCAGCAATAGTTACGACAAAGAAAGGAGTAATTTTTCGTACGTTTGCTTAGCACTCCAAAAGACTTGTTTTGGCTTACTTCAAAGCACTATCTGGTGCGGTTTTTCCTCCTCTGTCGTATGATATCTAAAAAACGGGACCCGGAAACTGGCACACATACTCAAGCTATCGAATCGATCTGGCAGAAGTACAAGATGCGTCACAAAAAAAAGAATTTGGAACATCACGTGAACTTTTTCTAAGTTATGTATCAGATTTCGTGTGGCGTCGAAAATTCAAGGGCCCACATGTTTTTTTCATTTGTGGTCCATAATATCGATTGTTTATCCTGTTGAAAGTGTTTAATAAAGAATCATTTCGATGTTTCATTCTAAATTTCAAAAAATATGAGGGGGCGTGAAAACAGCAAAAGTACCCAAAAATTATAATGTTAATATGCTCGAAAAATTAAAAAATGAATATTTTACAGCCGCCAAGCAAAAATCAAGCTTTTTTATTTGTTCTAGCAGCCTTTTCTTTGTTATTTATGAACAGACATTTGAATGGGTGGGCATAGATGCTAAATTGGCGAACAGACGTTTTTTGTTTCGACGAAAAAGTTGTCGTGTAAAATTAGTAACGCAGCGATTTTGTCAAGTGTGGTCTCTCGAGATCCGAGAGGCTACTAAATTTGTTTGGATCCAACCCAAATGTCTTCTTCGAACAAAGGCTATGTCAAGTTGACCAATGACGCCAGTTCTTCAGGCACTTTTGTTCATGACACATTTAAACAACAGCAGGTATATTGTTTTAGAACTTGTGGTGGCAGTACAGTCTCTTTTTATTTGTACGGCACCTCTGGACCCTGGAAGTATAAAAAATTGATGTGCTCTAAACTAGAGATGGAGGATGGCCTATTCCGGGACGGGACGGGACAAAATTTTTAGCAAAATTTTTCGGGACGGGACACCGGGACGGGACAACCTACAAATCTGTTCCGAGACGGGAATCCGGGACCAAGTGAAATTCCGGGACGGGGGACTGGTTTTTCCGGTCGGGACGCAAAAGCTCGAATTTGACATACCAGTTAATGAAATGACAATGAGAAATTCCTCGGAAGGGAATGTTGTTGATACGGAAGGGTTTTCACGGTCGAGAAATGAATTTGATACACTCGTTTATTCTCATATAACAAGTACAAGAAAAGGGTACTAGATCAACACTTTGTTCAAGAACATCAACAGATAGAGTTTTTAGATAACATAATTTTAGCGCCAGTTCCGGGACACATTTCAAAAATCCGGGACGGGACAATAAATATGGAAACCGAAAAATTTTCCCGGGACGGGACAAGGGTCAAATTTTTTTCGGTCGGGATACCGGGACGGGACAATCGCATGAAACTCCACCGGTCGGGACGGGAATGTCCCGTCCCGTCCCGCCTCCATCTCTACTCTAAACTCTAGACTCGACTGCAGGCTGTATAAAACCATGTCAAAGCCATCTTTTGACACAGTTTTCATGCTTTAAAATGTGCAAAAAAAGATATGTCATATGTATAATATATTTCATAGCAGGAAAATGACAATAATTTGATTTTATACCAACCGAGGAGGATATCTGCAATATATTTCCTCTAATAAAGTTCTCAGCTCGTAAAAGTTGTGAAACATGTCTGCTATAGTTTTTAGAAATCTAGCATGTACCTTTGACAAAATTTCCGATTTCAGAAGAAAGGAAGTTACTAGACATTCGATGCTTTTTGAAAAATGGGAAAAAGGTCCATTTTTTCTTTTCTTTTAGGAGCTCTGATTTTTTAGAATTGGTAAAAAACTTAAAAAGTGAAGGTAAAAATGGTTGTACATAGTGGCAATGAAACTTGAGGAGGTGGCGTTATACTAAGATTGGAGTCCATTTAACGGATTGGGCCAAGAAATCCGGATGGTTCCAAATGGTCATAACTTTTTTCCTGACTCAAAATTCTGTTTTCAAAGATTGATTTTCTTTGAATCTCAAATTTATTTGTTATATAATGTCTAAAACACGATTTCCACTTGGCGCTCATGGTTTGACTTGCAACTAGAGTTGGGATATTCGCGCAAATATTCGGAACGTTTGCGAATGTTCGCGAATATTGTCTTACTACTTTTGCAAACTGTTCTATAGTCAACTACCGTAAAACCTCTATTAAACGGCCGCCCTATAGTTAACTATTTTCAAATTTGTTTCGGTTTTTTAACCCCAACATTGTTTATTTTTTAAGACGTACGACCACTCATTTTGTAGAGTTTGGAAAGATCTACAAAATGAGTGGTCGTAAGTTTTAAAAAATAAACAATGTTGGTGTTAAAAAACCAAAACAAATTTGAAAATAGTTAACTATAGGGCGGCCGTTTAATAAAGGTTTTACGGTATCCCAATACAGTCAACTCACAATCAACAATACAGTCAACCATCACAATACAGTCAACTCTTAATCAACAATACATTGTCTTACTACTTTTGCAAACTGTGCTATAGTCAACTAGCCCAATACAGTCAACTCTTAATCAACAATACATTGTCTTACTACTTTTGCAAACTGTTCTATAGTCAACTATCCCAACACAGTCAACTCTAAGTCAATAATACAGTTGTTTGAATGTTAGCACTGCGAACATTTCGTCCGAATATTTGCGAATATTCGCAAATATTCGCCCGAATATTCGGATTGGACAACCCTACTTGCAACCATCTGTATCTTCAGGTAAATTTGGGGTGCAACCCACGAGAGAGAACCAAGTCAAAATCCTGTTCCTAATATTATATGCCAACTAATTTGGAACTCAAGGAAAGTGGATCCGTGAAAACAGAATTTTGAGATCGTGCCAACAAAAAATTTATGGGCAGGAGTAGTGTGGGCCGAATCACTTTGGGCCAAGATCATTTGCAATATTCGGCAAATATTTACCAAATATTGCAATTTGATTTTGGCCCAAATTGAATTGTCTCAAAGTGATCTGGCCCACACTACTCCTGCCCAAATTTATGACCGTTTGCAATCGGCCGAATTTCTCGTCCTATAACTTTAGCCAGACTTTATTTAAACCTAACTTTTTTGCAATTTAGTCCATCTTGATCGAACAAGATGACACTTTGGAAAGGGTGGGAGAGTCTTTGCGAACCATCAAAAACATGACCCACCAGATTGGAGATGAACTAGGCGAACAATCCGAGTGAGTTCATAATAGCTTTTCAGTGGATAGCTCAAGATTTTTTGAGTTCAGAATGCTGGACGATCTGGGCGCTTCCATGCTGAACACAGACTCCAAAATGAATAATGTGATGAAAAAACTGGCAAGGCTATCCCATTTGGAAGACGGTTAGTGCGTTTATTTAAAAAAAAACATCAAAATCACCAAGACAATCCGTTTTTGTTTGGATCATCTTTTGTTAAAAACGAAAGCTTGAGCTTTTGCATCGACAACTCTAAGGAGCAGTAACATTTCAAAATACTTTTCTCAAAAAATCGACGGTTTTTGGATTATAGCCTTTTGGCCCTTTTCCCACTTTTTAAAATTCACGCTTGTCTGAATCTCTATGTTTAAAATAAGCTTTAAAGGGGGATGTTCGTGTGCGATGAAACACAATTTTCAAAAAAAGAAAAGGCGCGAACCAGGCGTGCCAGAGATTTGAAAAAGATTTGAATTTTGTGTTGGAAAATTCGCAAAGTTTTTTCTCTATTTTTGGTGTTTGTTCATATTTATGTTTCTACGATTTTTCAGGGTTGTCCGTCCCTTCATCAGAGGTTTTCTTTACTGGGTCCAAACGCTAGATTAGATAAGTCTTTTCATATTGTTTTCGCCGTCGTCCTCTTTGTGGTTATTTTCAGACTCTTTTGTCGTCGTCATTGGCTTTTCAAGCTTTGCATAATCTGAGTGCAATTAGATCCTGTCTTTTCGTCACCAGATAAGATTCATCATCACATAAAAATCTTCAGATAAGTCTTTACAGATGGCTTTTGCCGTCGTTGTCTTCTTAGTTTTCTTCAGATCTTCTTGGCGAATTTCTGTTTCTCATGCTTTGGATGATCTAAGGAGCAAATAGAGAGTCAGAAACTGGTAGATTGTGCTCGGATTAGATAAGTCTTTTCATTAAAAATTGTGGTCTTTTTAGATTCTTTTGCCGTCGTCATTGATTTTCGAATTACAATTGCTAGCATCTATTTATCCAATCTCTATTCATATTATACTTGCTTCGATAGTTGCGAAATGTACTGTAAAATAAAGAACTTTGGAATACGCTCTGGCATTTTTCACTATATCCTGTTTACCTTTTTGTAATCATCTTAGTTTTTTGCAGTACGATGATTCGATTTTTTTGTAGGTTATCTTATTCTTTTCTTAGATTTATCAATCAAACAACTTTGCTATAAATGGTGTGTCCTGTATGCCAGAAAAAAATGGGTAACGCTCTTGGTGTACGTGTTTCTATGAGTGATGTTAGACTATTGCCATACCGAACTTCTCAAAATTATGATGCACTTTCGCCAGGCCATTTCTCTAACGGTGATCTCGTCAGGCGTGGTCACAAAATAGTGGGCGTTATACCGGGAGCTAAAATAATTCCACCTGGAGTATTTCTTTTATATTTTCTTATCATTGAAAGAGTGAAATAAGAATGCTTTACAGAATCTGTCTGCTGTAGCTTCTCCCTTTTATCTTCCTCCTGCTATTGTGTCGAGTACTGAAGATAATTATTCATCTCAACTCGTTCCTTCAGCTGAGCCGCCGTTTCCTTCCTCTGTTACTAGCTCTTTTGAATTGCTATTATCTGAACTACCAATTACCGATGGAGTAAGATCATTCAAAGTTTTCACAAGTATATTTTGGCTTCAGATACCAATGAAAAAATCTCAAAAGGCTACTAGAAATGATTGCTTGTTGGTTGAGGACCTTTTGATAACTGATGCCGACGTGCAAGATGAGATAGAATCCTCTGTAAAGCCCAAATTTGTAATTGTGCAGGTAGAACAACTGGAAGCTTTTTTGACTCAGTGCTTTGAGTGTGGGTCAAAGAATATTACTCCTCGTCACTTCTCGCAGAAAGCAACAAATCTAAATGTAAAGTTTTCGACTACCTAGAAATGGAAGAGCTCTACGATGGCTTTAGCACAATCGAGGAGGGACATTTTATGGAAGAAAATTTCACCGAAACAGACTCAGAAATACAATTTGATCATGATTATTTTGTTTATTGAAACAAAAGAAAAATCCTTTGATAGGAATGACAATGATAAGTAAAAGATCAAAAATGAAAGACGATATAGATTCACCAGTTTCTGACCGATTCTTAGAGCGACCAGAGCTTGAAAAGCCAATGATGACGGCAAAAGAGTCTGAAAAAAACCACAAAGAGGACGACGGCGAAAACAATATGAAAAGACTTATCTAATGTGAAGGCAATCTAGCGTTTGGACCCAGTAAAGAAAACCTCTTATGAAGGGACGGACAACCCTGAAAAATCGTAGAAACATAAATATGAACAAACACCAAAAATAGAGAAAAAACTTTGCGAATTTTCCAACACAAAATTCAAATCTTTTTCAAATCTCTGGCACGCCTGGTTCGCGCCTTTTCTTTTTTTGAAAATTGTGTTTCATCGCACACGAACATGCCCCTTTAAAGTCCGCAAAAGACTTATGGGACACCCGTTAGTTGATAGTCATCCTTGATTGTTTAGACAACAGGCAATGCACAGCTATAATCGCGCTTATCGGACTAATTGTTGTGCTACTCTTCATACTGGTCATTTTGTAAAAGGCTACAAAAAATCTCTTTTTGTATTTATTGCATTTGTGTCCCGAAATATTGCTTGATAAATTAAATAAAAATTACTATACTTGGATAGTGTCTGATCACAAAACACAAATATGGCAAAGAAAACTCAGTTGGGTCACTGCACTAACTAATTAATGAATGTTTTCGCCTTTTTAATTCGTCTTAAAAAATCTTTTTTCGATGCATGGTCTTCTTTTGCTACTATTCATACCATTGTTAACTCTATTGTGTAGTGTAATCACAAAAGATGAAGTGGATGCTGCAGGCTATTTGCTCTACTGTCCTTGCATGGGTAGGTATTTTTTATTTAATATCTTTTGCAAAGGACGAAGAAACTGAAAGCTCCTTCATCCGGAGCTTGGTTCTTATCCTTAATGCCGACCCCACCCAAGTTTTGATTGTTGAGCTTTATTTTTAGTTTGACACAAATAAGTTGATTCGCCTGTTTGGCGGCATAAAACATGCATGCATACCAGAGTTTCTTGGTGCAGTAGGACCACACTGACAACAATTTGTTCAATTTCCATACTTTTAGGCTGTTTTCCAGTGTCCCGGTACCCTTTTAAATTAGGGTGGGGTCGGGATAAAGGATAAGAACCCGGAGCTTTAAATGTAAAGTTGCAAATGAGATCGACAATTCAATTAGTATCTACGAAAATCAGAAGAGTGGCATGTGCCGTGTTGGCTCAGTTGGTCTAGAGCGTGGCTAAAGTACACTATTTGGGGTAGCCCAAAAGTGCGTTTTTTTAAGGGAAGTATGTCTTAGGCCCTAAAAAAGATGGAAAAGGCGAAAAAAAGTGTGGGAAGGACGTTTTTCGAAAAAAAATTCTCGATTGCCTTGGTCTCCCCTGTGGTTTTTGGTCATTTTTTGCCTTGGTCCAGAAAGATGAGATTTGAACATAGTTTTGTTGACTGGGGCCTACCGCATAAATAAACTCTGGTATGCATGCTTTTTCAGGCATCTAGATTAGAGTGATTTGTGTCTAAGGTATGTGGGTGTGCGCATCTCAACTCCAAGCCCCCAAGCCCCCTGAGGGCTTAGACATAATTCCGACAAGTATTCTTGATCATAACATGCATATAGAGTCTCTTTTTGCACAGCTCCAGTTGCCAAAACCATAGGGGGACCAAGGCAATCGAGAAAATATTTTTTTTCGAAAAACGTCCTTCCCACACTTTTTTTCGCCTTTTCCATCGTTTTTAGGTCCTGAGACATACTTTCCTTTAAAAACGCACTTTTGAGCTATCCCAAATAGTGTACTCCTGCCTAGAGCGCTAGGCTTTTGCCCCGTTACCTAATGGTCATGGCAACTAGGCTCCGACTCCCATATACGGCTCATTTTTTCATTTTTGTCAGTTTACTGCACAGTTAATACTCGGAACCCCGAGCGGTGGTCAACACGTCGTTGGTCTCAGAATTTCATGTGGATCATTTTTAAATAATATTACTTTAGTTTTTCTAGGCAGAAAAGAATTTTGGCCAAACATTTTTTATTTAAAAAATCCCTTTTTTCCAAAGAAATAAAAAATAGCCGTAGCGAATGGCATGCTGCTGATTAAACAAAGAAGCAAAGCACTGCACAGTTTAGTGTCAAAATGATAAAGCCATTCAGGGTCCTATATCAAGGGTGGTATTATGCCGAGGTACGCCTTGATTTTAGCCAACCAAACCAAATTTATGTGGTCTTATAGAGGGGTAGTTATATAGAGGCTCAGGTGAAGCTAAATTTATTCCTCTATTGTTTTATTGTTTCGCTTAGTTGATGCTACAAATAATCTTCATTAGTCTAAGTGGTTAAAAAGTGCACCTTTGTGTCTCTATAATTGGGCTCCTAGTGTGTACCTAAAGTTCATAATCCTCGGTAACTGGGCATCTCGATAATAGAGCACCCTCGATAACAAGGCACCCCAGAGGTAGTCCCGTGGTATGCCCTGCTATCGAGATTTGACTGTATGTGGCAAACGAAAATTCCGCGGAATTTTTAATTTTTAATCCCCTTCCTAGTCAAAACCGAAATTCTGACATCGGATTCGTGTTCAGCATGGTCGATTAATTTTTTCAAGTGTTTGTTGTCTCGAAAAGAATTTGAAAATGTGACAGTAAGTTTAAATTTGAAGAAAAATTAACATGCAAATTGTTTATCTCGTTTATCCGACACCTCTTTTTAAAAATCAGGTGTCGGATAAACGAGACCCGCGGGTCTTTTCGGCAAAACTGTTGTTATGTACAAAAGCGATCGGTAAAATCTAAATCCTTGCGATATTTCGGACTAGACTGACCGAAGACAACTGGCAAAAGGCTTCAAAAATCGAGCTAAAAAAGTGTCGGACCCGAGGTGGGAACGAACTTGAGGGGGTGTCGGATAAACGAGACTCGACTGTACAGTCAAACCTCGTTATAGTGCGACCCCTGGGGACCAAACAAAATTCGCACTATAACGAGACTCGCACTATATCGGGAACCGCACTATCGAGACTTTTAAAGACTTTTGACCAAATGGGTCGAGCTCAAGGTTGCACTATACCGAGTTTCGCACTATATCGGAGTCGCACTATATCGGGGTTTGACTGTAATACAAAAAATTAAGACCGTACACCACAGTTAAGCTAACCACAATTATAAATTAAAACTTAAAGGTCTAGGTTGAACTTGAATCTTTGAGCTATTACCCGTCAAACAGACACATTCCTCCTACCACGAGCTAACCCCGACACGCTGCCAATTTTCACAATTTATCGGACTTTCTGAGCATAGTTGTTTTGTTAAAAATAGCAGATTTTCAGGCCGTTTCGGAAACCAAATGTGAGTGATTTGTTCGAATTATGTCCTATTTACAAAATTGTTTGAGGGAACAGTTCCTCGGCTCGCTCAATTTTGCGCAAACACTCAACAGAACCCTAGTGTTGCCTCCTATAGTGGAATATCCCGAGAGGTCTACTCGAGCCGTAAAATTTTCAAAATATTTTTTTCCAATGAAAACTAGCTTTCTCAACTTCAGAACATGGTTGATTTTGAAAACTACTTTCAACTTCAACCATTACTTGGTTTTCAACGAGTCATGCCAGCTGCTCTATTTATGCAGACAATAGCTCCACAAATTTGGCCTCAAGAGACAAGAAAAGGTAAATTTCACTCTCATTATTTTTTTGTCAATAATGCAAGTAAGTAACAACGGTCGACTTATTTTACGATCCTATGTAGATTCGCCAAGATAATTTTGCCCACAAGTAATTCAAAATTTTTTGCTGTTTTTTAGTGCATAAGACATAGGGTTGTCCTTCCGAATATTCGGGCGAATATTTGGGAGCAATGTTTGCAGTGCGAGCATTCAAACAACTGTATTATTGATTGTGAGTTGACTGTATTGTGATGGTTGACTGTACAGTCAAACCTGGGTTATCCGACACCCAAAGGGACCGCCCTTATGGTGTCGGATAAACGAGGTGTCGGTTAAACGAGGTGTCGGATAACCCAGGTTTGACTGTATTGTGATGGTTGACTGTATTGTGATGGTTGACTGTATTGTGATGGTTGACTGTATAGTTGACTGAGAGTTGACTGTATTGGGATAGTTGACTATAGCACTGTTTGCAAAAGTAGTAAGACAATATTTGCGAACATTCCGAATATTCGCGGCCATTTCAATATTCGCGCGAATATCCCAACTCTGGTAAGACATCTTTTGGTTCTATTCTAGAATCGGTCTTGGTCCCTCTCGCTCATTTTTTGCGAAAAACATCGAATGATGAATCTTGATGATACATCGAATAAATAATTATGAACTTTGACTTGTTTAATTTTTATTGTCATGTGCGAAATAAAATATCTGTTTAATAATTTCTGGCTTGTCATACTAGAAAACAACAGGGGAGACCAAGTTGTTTTTTGGGCACCCGATTCTAGAATAGAACCCACCATTTTAGTCACCGCTAACATTTGCTGGCCTATCCTGCGCCCAAGGCTGCACCTAAGTGTGCATAAATATGAAAAACAGCAAAAAATTTTAATTCGCGCATTTTTGTTGACGAAATTACCGCTGGCGAAAAATATTTTACATACGATAGATTATCCGATCGATTTTGACCGATTTACGTGCTGCACCAGCAAACAATTCAAAAGTTTTAGAGTGTCAATTTTAGAATTTCAACTTTTCATTGGTGACACAATAAACTGGCGGCAACCCTAAATGGCGTCAATAAAATTTAGCTTTTACTTAGGCTTAAAATGGACTCACATATGTTTTCCTTAGAGCACCTCTGAGCAGTAAATCTGCATTTATGCCCAAAATTGGTCAATTTCAAATTTTCTGAGTCGTAACCCCATTTGGATAAATGAACCGCTTGTACAGGGTGTCCCAAGAAATTCGAAACACTTTGAAAGTTCATAAGGGAGCAACAGAATCTTTGGGTTTCTGTAGTTATTTTTTTATAACTGGAACCCCTAGGACTCTGGGTGGCCGGTCATAACTTTTTGAAATACCGAGGTGTTTTTTTAATTGAGGGGAGGGGGTTGACATTTTTTATTGTGGATTCCTGCAGAGCATGCTCATTTGACGTTGTGATTATAACACTAGCGCCGATTTTCACTACTAAAATGTTTTCTAGATTCTAGTGGTGATTTTGAGCACTAAGTGTAAGTAACTTAAAAATAAAAATTGTGTGAACAAAACTATAATTGAATAAAAAATGAATAAAAAAATAAAAATCTCAACAGGTTCGCAGTTTAATTCTAACTTGGAAAAATTATTTCCCCTAAATATACACTGCCATTGAGTAATGTGTATTTAGTGGGCTGTTGGAGACCTCGGCCCGGCATCCACGACAAATCTCTCAGCTGTCACGCCACTGAAGGCAATCCATTTGGTCCATTTTGGCAGAGTTTGGGTGTGGAATTTGTGGACGATTTTTATTTTGGTGATGCTACTGGTGGATATGACCTCACCAATAAGGACACGCTCATGCAGTGGAAAACTAGGTGGGCTTTCACTTTTAGTATGGGTTCAAAACAACTAGCGAAAAAATATGCCATGGTTCCCTTGGTGTGTTATATTCAGAAATTGTTTGTTTTTTTTACATTTATACAGGGTCGCGCATTATAAACTAGCCATCGAATTTTGGCCATAACTTTTTAATTTTTCAACATTCCGTCGAATTTTTTTTTATTCGAAAGAGGAATGGATGAGAAATCGATTGATAGCAAACTTTTAGAGAAATCTTTATTTGAACACACCTAAACATCAACAGACAAAAGTAACAACAATTTTTCACTCATATTCCTGTTCAACGCTCTTTCCATTCACTTCAAGGCAATATTCAAGACGGGTTTCATACGCTGCGATTGCACTGTTTACCATCTGCTGTGAAAGGCTTGCGAAGGCGTGTTCAATTCTTTCTCGAAGCTCATTCATGTCGGCAATCGGTGTGGTGTAGACTTGGCTCTTGATCCATCACCAAAGAAAGAAGTCGCACGGCGTCAAATCAGGTGAATAAGGAGGCCACGCAAAAGGAGCGGGAGCAGTCGGCGTTCCTCAACCCATCCATCGGAGCGGAAAGTTCTCATCCAACCACTTGCGCACAGCCAAAGACCAGTGAGGAGGAACACCCGTCTTGAATATTGCCTTGAAGTGAATGGAAAGAGCGTTGAACAGGAATATGAGTGAAAAATTGTTGCTACTTTTGTCTGTTGATGTTTAGGTGTGTTCAAATAAAGATTTCTCTAAAAGTTTGCTATCAATCGATTTCTCATCCATTCCTCTTTCGAATAAAAAAAAATTCGACGGAATTTTGATAAATAAAAGAGTTATGGCCAAAATTTGATGGCTAGTTTATAATGCGCCACCTTGTACATCAAGAAAAATAAAAAAACAGCAAAACATAAAGTGGGCAATCTTTTTTCTGTCCCAAATTTACCGTATTTCCTCTAATAGAGCCGCCGGGGGCTTTATTTTTTGGATGCCCGAAAATCGGAAAATTTGGAATTCGATCTCGAGATTTTTGGGTGCTCAACTAAAATCTGAAAAGTGCAATCTGTAGAGCTCGTGGGAGTAAAGAAAACGCGTAAAACAGCTTTGCAAAAAATTGACTCTGGGCTGAGATATAGGTCCTCAAAGTTAGGGGGGGCTCCATTAGAGGGGGGGCTCTATTAGAGGAAATACGGTACATCAAAAAAAATTCAGGACAGATAAAACAAAGAGTATTGCCCACATAAAATTGATGCAAAACGAAACAATTGCACCGAAATGGACTGGGTAAAGATACAAAATCGGTCCATCCATTTTGGAACAAATGGCACCCTGAATAAAGGCACAGTAAGAGTAAAACATAGCCAGTTCGTCCTCAAAATATTTAAAAAAATAACGACAGATCTGAGCCCCGCTACATACTAGGGTCCCAATATAATTGCACACCTTAAATTCGACCCATGCTGTGTCCGACACTGCATTTTACCTCGATCTTTAAAGGCTTTTGCTAGTTTTCTTTGGTATGTCTAGTTTAAAATATAGCCAGTACAGTCAAACCTCGTTTATCAGGCACCCCAAAAGTTCGTTCCGCCTCGGGTCCGACACTTTTTTAGCTGAATTTTCGAAGTCTTCTAACACTTAACACATACCTTTTTTCATATATTTTGTTTTCTTATCTCAGATGTTTTTACACTGTCTTGTAACTAAGATTTTTCTCTATCGATTGAGTGGTCAAGTACACCAGTTAAATACAATTTTTGAAGAAATACACCAAGTGTTTAAAAAACTGGTGTGTGTGACCACTCAATCAGGACTACACAGGAATTAGTTTTATCGCATAACTTAGAATCAAGTTTTCACATGTTTTTTAGACATTTTAAGCTTTGTTATGTGAAGAAAACGTAATTTTTTAATTGGGAAAGTGGTTTTTGAAGAAAATTCTTTTTTGCCTAAATTTGAAAATAAAATTTGAAAATTTAAAATTTTCATTTTTAGACATTTTGGTCAATTTATCTCCACTAAACGACACGTTTACAACCAAACTTCAGTCGCACCTCTATATAACGAATCCCAAGGGACCAGCTGAAACCGTTCGTTATGAAGAGGTTCGTGATATGAGGTTCGGTATACTTGTTTAACCAACCAACCCAAAAACATCGCTCGTTATGTAGAGGCATTCGTTATATAGAGATTCGACTGTATAACAATAGCCAATCTTTATTCGCATCGGACCCTCACAGATTTCGTGCAGTCGAATCAGATTCAGAGATATAAAGAGCTACAACAACGCAATGAATTAAACAAAGGCAAGAGCAAAATCAAGTACACGATCGAAAAAACACAAAAACTAAAAAAATGAAAATTTTGGTCAAATTTAGGCGAAAAAAAAATTCTTCAAAATTCGCTTTCCCAGTTCAAAAAACACGTTTTCTTCACATAACATAGCTTAAAACGTCTAAAAACGTGTTAAAACTTGATTCTAAGTTATGTGATAAAACGAAGTTTAGCCCTTAGTTACAAGACAATGTAAAATCATCTGAGATAAGAAAAGAAAATGTATGAAAAAGGTATGTGTTAAGTTTTAAAGGGGCATGCTCACCTGTTCGAAATTTGTCCCCACCAATTCAAAAAATTTTCCTAATCATCAAACTTCTGTATGGATTTTTCGACTTGGTTTCTGACAAAACTATACCTAAAATTAAATTCTAGGCGTTGTTTTGTTAGAAACCAAGTTGAAAAATCCGTACAGAAATCCAACGATTAGGAAAAAAATTTGGAATTGGCCGGCACCACCTCTTATTGGGGCATGCCCCTTTAAGTGATATTATCGGAAACACCGTTGAATACACAAATTAAAAGCCAAAAAAATTTGTTGGCTCTACTGCAGAATCGGTTGCAAAAAAGTGCTTGGTCCCCCCTGTTGTTTTTTTGTGAAAAACAGCTTGTTCCCACCTGTTGTTTTCAAAAAAAAAATTATGTCTAAATTATATTATATGTATTCTTGTGTTAATAAATTAATAAATAAAAAATTTCAAAAATTTTTTTTGAAAACAACAGGGGGGACCAAGCACTTTTTTGCAACCGATTCTGCAGTAGCGCCAATTTGTTTGTGTACACAAATGAAAATTTAAAAATTGAAGTTTCTGTTTATGTACACGTATAAAAATATTGTACGCAACACGAAAAACAAAACAAAATCTTGGTAGAAATTTTATAAATGTACATAAATGTAAAACTTTTAGGTTCTTATTTGGTTTTTTAAATCCCGAAAAATGAGATCGGGCTTTTGACATGACTCCGTATCGTGCACATTTTCCTCGAAAAAGTATTTTTTTGTAATATTATTAGTATTGTACACATTTTTGATGCAATAAAACATTGTTGTTTTGTATTGCGTACAATATTTTTTACGGACAAAACTTTTTATTGTCGCCGAACTACTCCTTTGTCGCCAAAATACTTGTTCTTGTTGCCGACGAGCTTTTTATTTTTCCAAAAAATGTTCCTTTATCTTCTTTTCAAGACAAAATTTGATAAAAATAATTCTTGGGATAAGAAAAAACTCGTCGGCGACAGTATTTTCAAAAATCAAGGTCAAGATCAAGGTGAAACTTGACTTTATAAAGTCTAGGTCGTTTTTCTCGGTTTTTGTAAAGAAAACGGGTCTGAATTTTTTCCCCTATCCCCTAAAGTCAAGATTTTGTTCTGAACAAAACGTACTTTTCAGATTTTTGATAATAAATTTTTGAGATGAGATATAGTATAAAGTCAAGGTGAAATCACTTGACTTTCGGTAAAATCAAGGTGATTTTGCCTTGACTTCAGACTGTATCTCATCTCAAAAATTTATTATCAAAAATCTGAAAAGTACGTTTTGTTCAGCATGAAATCTTGATTTTAGGGAACAGGGAAAAAATTCAGACCCGTTTTCTTTACAAAAAACCGAGAAAAACGACCAAAAAACAAGTAGCTATTTGAGGAGGGGGGTGTTAAAACCGAGTAGCGCCAAAAAATTCATATTTTTTAAACTTTTATTTGTGTGCAAAAAAGAAAAGGATAACATTTTAGTTTTTATGAATTTTCAAAAACAAAAACACAATTCTTTTTATTTACATTTTTTACGGAAATATAACCTCAACACAAAAGATTTGAGCGTTTACATGTGTACACAAAACATCACTGGTTCGAACACATATGAGTCGCTTTATTTCGTTGATGCCAGTTTTGGAGGATTTGAAACTAAAAAACATTGCAGTCAAAAAAAAGATAATGCAAAAAAAATGTACAGCAGCGAGTGAGAAACGAACCAGCTTTAAATTTATAACAATAAATTCAAATTTACTTAAGATTTTCGCCTGAAAAATTTCCTGTATTAGCATTGTCCTCAGCTCCCGCTGCATTTCCTGCTAGACCAGAGCATCGAGGGCTTCAGAAATATTTGAAGTGGAGTCATTCCATATGGGAGAAGGCCATCAAATTTCAAGCCAACAAATTAGCTAGTCCTTTTATTGGAATACATCTCAGGAATAATGTTGACTGGGTAAATTTTTGACCATAACAAAAATTATAGAAAACATATTTTTATTCAGGACAATGTGTGTAATCTGATCGAAGAAAACGGACCTTCTCATGCACCAACACTATTTGCGTCTGCACAGTGCACTGGATACAACAGTGAGTTTGGATCACTCACAAAAGAAGCCTGTAAACCTTCACTGAACACTATTTTAGAGGAGGTAATTTTCTCATTTTTTATGCAAGTCTTCTAAAAATTCTTTTTCGTCGGTGCGTAGGCGTTTGTCCACTTTTTCCTATTTGGCGGTAAATTTTTTTTCTTTTTTGCTGATTCTGTAGTTCGGAGTTATACACAGTACAGTAGGGGCTTATTTGGAGGGGGTTATTTGGAGGGGGTTATTTGGAGGGGATTATTTGGAGGGGGTTATTTGAGAGAGGGCTATTTCGATAGGGGGCTATTTCGATAGGGGGCTACTTGCGAGTTTTCACGGCGCTGACCTACCCTGAGCCTAAGGCCTAAGCCTAAGTTGAAAATATTGTGAAAAAAAATAAAAAAATCAGCTGAACGGCAAAATTGAAAAAAACATTTTTTTCCCGCCAAATGGGAAAAAATGGACAAACGCCGTTTCGTGGGTACGCGACGTTTCGTCGTAAGCCGTTTCGTGGGTACGCGACGTTTCGTCGTAAGCCGTTTCGTGGGTACGCGACGTTTCGTCGTAAGCCGTTTCGTGGGTACGCGACGTTTCGTCGTAGGCCGTTTCGTCATAAAATTGTTTTTGTCGGTTAAACGTGTGACATGGATGTTATCCTATAAAACCGTTGCGTGAAAAACCGTAAAGACGTTTCCGCTTAAGATACATTTCCCTGTAAAGAAAGGTTTCTCGTAAGCGAGTAAGATACTCAATTTATTTTAAATATGCACAAAATATTGCTTATTCATTTAATTATATCCATTTAAACCACCCAATTTACCGGTGGTAGACCAGAATCGTATCCACCGCGTTCAGCGAGAATCACATACACCTTGACAAAAAAATCAAACGCAATTTTAGCAAAGTAGGTAATATAAAAATACCTGATAGAACGAAGATGGAGTGATCTTGAACGTTTCATCCATAAACACCACCTTCATTTGCGCAAAATCTAGTGACAAAATCATACCTCATTGTTTGTTGTTGCTTCCTTGCATTGTTGGCTGATATGACGAAGAAGAATGGCAGTAGAAGACTTTGTGCAGCTATAACTCCCTATCCCCTTAGACCTGACCTGGTGCAATGTTTGTGTGGAGACGAGCGCGGCAATTGTCACTGCACACAATGGTGCATTTCCAGTAGGTCTTCTTCTTGTAGCTGTTTTCTGACCAGAATTGATTACCACCATAAGTGAGAATGCTTTTGTCTCTTTTCGAAATCACCGCTTTTTGAGAATAATCATTCAATGCAAAAGGGTCTATTAAAACGACGAATACCTCTTGATCAACCCGAGCTTCAGCCTGCTGCTCGATTGCGATGCTTTGTTAAAATAAAGCAAAAATCGAAACAACAACGAGCAAAACAATCAGCACGAAAAACAACAATAAATGTATTTAATGAAAAAAACCGAAAATGAGCAATAGAGTGTCAAAAATGAAGTGGGATTCAAAATAAATTTATTTTACGACGAAACGTTCCTTACGACGAAACGGCTTACGACGAAACGTCCGTGTCCCCGTCCCCCCAGCAGTCAACTTACGTATACCCTCTTAGTCACAAAGAGTCAAGAATAGTTTATTTATGACATCAGCACAAGCGTACTACTCGATATAGCTAAATTAAATCAAATTTGCTACGCTTATACACAGGCAAGTTGACTGCTGGGGGTTTAACGAAGTTGACTGCTGGTGGTTTACCGAAGTTGACTGCTGGGGGTATACCGAAGGTGTGCCAAAAAAAATTACCGACAACGCAACATTGTCATCTAATAATCGACAATATAAAATTTGCATGTCCAACTTAGCATTAGATCGAATTTCAAAGAGTGTCATTATGCCGAGGTCAACTGTAAAAAATTATAAAACATAAGCTATTTAGGTTAGTGCAAAGGTGGTTGAGCTAAAAGCGCGGTCAGTATTCGTGGCCAGTGACCACCAACATTATTTGCAACAATTGAGGGATCGAATGAAAGTGTTGGGGGTAATCTTTTATTCGCGATATTGAAGTGCTGATATTAAACTTCTGTGGTTTTTTCAGCAAGATGTAAAAATAGTAACAAGTGATCCATTAGAAGTCCATGTAGCCTTGGAGTTAGCCCTGCTAGAGCTCTCTAACCACTTTATTGGAAATTGTGTGTCGACTTTCAGGTAGCAGTAAAAATAGGGTTGCATTTGGTCAGTTTACTGATGCGAAACGAAAACTACCAATCTACAGGTTTTTATTTGGTTACCTCAAAATTTATCTCGATTTTATACAAAAAAGAACAAATTAAAAATGGGTTCAGGGCCTGAATTTCATCGATTCATCGGTTCATCGATTATTAGCATGCAAACCGTTACAATTCTGTTACAATAACAACGCAAAACCAGTTACATCCCTATCCTGAGTAACCGTAAAGCGCGTAAATCCTGAAAACCTGACCAAATCTAACCACAGAGCAAGGTTATTTTTAACTTAATTCTGTTATATTTTTCAGTGCATTTGTTGTGAGACAACGTGAATTCCACTATGATGATAAGCCAACTTCCTTTTTTGCTTTTTCTAACCCAAAAGCTCAAGAAAGAATGCCAGAAGAGTTGTAAGAGAGAGAAAAATTGCATTGTATATCTGATCTCATGCCCTCTAAAGTTTACTTAAAAACTTACGAATTCGGGTAAAAGTTTCTATTTATTGTAATCTAGTTGGTTTTAAATAAAAATTGTAAGACTAGTGAAACAGCGAATTCATTGCAAAACATGGAAGCGAATAATTGGGTTCACAGCTGCAGGAGAGCTCAAATAGACAAATTACAATAGAGAATTTAGGAATGCTTAGAGAATATCATTACTATACATTCTGTTTTTTTCACATTGCCAGCAATAAAGAGTCTTCACAGGGTATGTCTGTCCACTACATAAAAAGACAGGGACAAGCAAAAAAAATTAGTTACTCGAATTGATCGAACATATGCTCAACTTGTACGAAATTTTGGTTTGGTCTTAAAAGTAGTCGGAATTCATGGGTACCTAAGCCATTATTATATGGTTATATGACCCCCATTTTACGGTTGCTGGTCCCAGTCTACAGGCATACCCTCAAAAAATCGTACTAAAATGTTTTAGACATCACGATTTCTAGTCAACAAGGACAACGAAAAAATTATGCTACCAGACTCACCAATTGCATTCAGAATTTATTAAACTAAACCAAGTGAATTCCTAGTTTTCGGAGAAGACAAAAACAAAGTCAAGATTTTACAACCACAAATATCAAAAGCGATTATTTACGAAAACACAACACACAAGAAATGCAGAATTTCTTGGCAAAACAGGTATTGCACTCTACTCATGAGGTTTGCTAAGATCTCGCAGGTTGGAAAGGAACTTTTCTGGAGTAATGATCTGATCCGAGCCAATAACCACTTCCCATGCTTTTTGAGCTCGAGTGACTAGAGAAGAAAAAAAATTAAACACTATCAAGGTAATATTTATCGCGTTGAAAACGAATAGTAATTACCCTCATAGGCGCATCGCATCTCAGAGTATGTTACACCACCAACTATGAATATAATCAGACGAGGGCCAGAACGCATTTGAGAATACCGTTGATCTTTATGCCATTGACCATATCGCGCACTGGTTGGAGCTCTAAAATCCCAAACCATCATTTGAAAAAAATATTTTAAACGAATACTGTGCAGACCTGTAAGGCTGTGTAATCTAAAAAAGTTATTTATTAGTAAGAAAAAAGAGGAAAGTAATTACCTGACGACCAGCAAGAAAAGGGAAATGCTTGTTATCCAGCTTTTCCTCGATAGCATCTTCCATCAAATCTTTGACGACCGGAACCCATCTAGACGACTGGTAGACTTGCTCATTAACTCGTTCTCTTCGGCTTGGAACCCATACTCGCTTTCTTCCTTGCTTAAAAACAATCATTGCAGCAACTATATTACAGTGCTGTAAAATTACTCACGTCAATGATTATGTTCAGGCCTAAGAGCGAAGCATTTGTCAATGTATCCTTCTCTGACATTGAAATATTTGCGTGTTGTAGGAGCTTGTTGAGGTTTTCATCGGTGATTCCTGCAAAGTTTAAACTTAATTAGCAGCACGCCAAATAAACTTCTAACCATTCTTAGAGATGATGTACAGTAGAATGAGACGCAGACGATCTTCAGTCTTCACAGCAGGATCAATCAGCAAGGGTACCATTAGTTTCATAGGGTCTTTGATTCTCTCGCCATCTGCATCCATTCCCATCGACAAGTCCTACAGAAAAGATTGGCGCTACTATAGAATGCTCGTGCGTTCTAAATTGTTCCCCGCCAACTCAAAAAATGTTCCCTGATCATTGAACTTCTGTACGGATTTTTCAACTTGGCTTCTAACAAATCAAGGCCTAAACTTTAATTTTAAGTACAACTTTGTTAGAAACCAAGTTGAAAAATCCGTACAGAATTTCAATGATTAAGAAAAAAAATTTTCAGGAAATTTTTTTGAATTGGCGGGGGACAATCGTGGACGGTCCTTTAAATGGGCATGCTAGCCGCCGATGGGAATATTGAATGACTTAATTAAAATGACTCATTTTAGCAAAATTCGAGGAAAAACAGTGTTCCCAATCGGAATCGAACCGACGAAACACTTCCATAGTCCGCCACCGATTAGCCACTGAGCCATCTATACTGATAGGCAATGAAAATGTTTTCCATTATTTATAGTCGGCGGAGTACTCGACAAATTTGCATTCTAAAATAATTCTTTTTTGAATTGACCTGGTACCCGTCGAAATACTCCCATCGGCGGCGAGCATGCCCCTTTAAAGAGAGATTTTTGAAATTCTGTTTTTGGCAATCGATTTTTTTTCGCCGACAATTTTTTTAGTATATTATGTCAAAAACACGATTTTTGCTTGGTCCCCTGTGGTTTGGGCCTTGCCCATCCACAGGTGGACCAAGCTAAAAAGTGTTTTTGACATAAAACACTAAAAAGTATTGTGGGCGAGTAAAATCGATTGGCGAAAACAAAGTTTCAAAAATCGCTCTTTAAAAAAAGTTACGGCCATGTCAAAACCCTAAAATTTCTTGAAATACCCTGTATTATGTCGTAACAAACCTGTTCCACTTTGCAGAGTTTATCTATTCCATTCTGATAGCGACGCATGCATTCCTCAGCCAAGTGAAAGTGTGTGCTGAATTTATTTAATTCCTTCTGATACTGCGGCATTTTCTTGATCATCAGTGAAAGATCCTTGATGCTTTTGGCGTCACTTGGCATTTTTTTGTGCTCAGAGAATTTTTTTAGTCCTTTGGTAACCTGTATAATAAAAATTATGCACGTAAAAGAATTACCCATGATGTAAAACTTACTTCTTGTGAAACAACAGCAATGTGTTTGTGCCGGTTGTCCACCCAAAGATCATCGTTTTCGTCCAGCAAAACCTCCTTGTCTACACTTTCTCCGCCGCCGGTTTCTAAAAACCTAATGTACTCTTAACTTTCACTAAAACTAATGTAGTCATACCGTAGTGGTAAACATCATTGTCGATTCCCAGTAGATCATAGGTCATTGCTTGGAGAGTGAGCTCATGTACAAGAGGAGTGACTCCATCAAATCCTCTGTCAATAATGATTAGTTGAGAACGAGACTTTTCGGAACCTAGACTTTCGAAACTTTTGACACGTCAATAAAGTTTTAGAAATGGCTAACCTTCACCCATGGATGGATCATCTGCTTTGTAGGCATCTAGTTTCTGCTCCACTAAGTGTCCCAGTTCCACATTTCTTTCAAAGTCAGCACGATAACTGAACGATTGTGGTGAATTCTGCACAAAAGCTGTAACCAAAAAATACCGCAAAGAAGGATACTCTCCGAGAGTGGCACACACAGTTGCTATTTGTTCGGCAATCCTCTCCAAATTGTTAGTTAGGCTGCCCTGCTTCTGTGCATTGTAGTAAAGGAAGAATGTATCCGGAGAGTCCAATGTGTAAACCTGAAAGGCAATTAATATTAAGGCTGAAGATATCCGAATCGATACATACTTGTGACTCATAGGGGGTGAAGGCGATGTTAATTTCCTTGAGCGTTTTGATGAATCGCGCGATTGGACTTCTGGAAAGTGTAGAAAATAGCTAAAGACAACAATTGTGGTGAATAAAGAATAGAACGAAAAAACTTTCACCTGATCTGGACAAGCTTCTGTGAAAAACACGTGAGCACATTTGTATTGACTGCGGCCAGTGAAATCGCCAATTAGTTTATCGACTGATTCCCGAGTTGGTGCAATAAGATAAATAGCATCCAATGCGTGCAAAGGCTCTCTCCGTTTATTCAAGTCTTCGACAATGGTGATTCCCTGAAAAAGGCCGTATAAAAAACTATCGTAAAGCCAATTTACCTCGTCCATAATGTCATGCATTTTGCAACAAGCGCTAAGCATTCGCATAGCCAAACGGTCAACCACGAGCACATTCCATGCACCTCCTTTGTCTGGCTTGTGGAGAGGCCGGATAACTTCATTCAATAGCTCTGAAAATAAGATAATACAGACACTTATAAAAAATGACAATCCGCTCACAACGAAACTACCCGAACTGTAAAATGTGAACCTGTAAAATTTTTATTTGTTTTCGCATTTTCCATGTTTTCCGATGCGATGAATACGAAAATCATGCGTATAATCCCTTGAATAGACCAAATAGACCAAATAAGCCAAATAGACCAGAATAGACCAAAAAAATTTTAGTTATCGGATGCCTTGGATCCTGAGTTTTTTTAGCTATTTGAAATCTAAAAAAGGTTGGGTCCAGGACATTCGAAAATTGAAGTTTTTGTTGCCGATCCAAGGGACATGAGTACGCATGACTTTCATATGCGCACCGAAAAAAAAAGCTAAAGTTCGGTATCTGTGTTGTGCCCAAAAACGTGTTTTGACCACTTTTTTAGTCGTTTTAACATGATTAAAGTGTAGAAAAAGAGTTTTTAGGTGGGGCTCGCTCGTTAAAAAAAAATTTTTTTGACCGAAAATTGATTTTTGACCAAAATTTTCTTTTTTTCATTTTTATAGTTTTAAATTTTGGTCAAAAAGTCAATTTTCGGTCAAAAATTTCTTTTTTGAGAAGTTACCGAGCCCCACCTAAAAACTCTTGTTCTACACTTCAATCATGCTAAAACGACTAGGAAAGTGGTCAAAACACATTTTTGGGCACAACACAGATAACGAATTCCTGCCGAAAAAAACATGGAAACGTACTAAAAGCATATAAAATTTTTATGAGTTTACATTTTACAGTTCGGGTTACCTTTTTGTCAGTCATACCCTACAATAATAACTTACTTTGTCCAACCAAAGATTTGAGTGTCATAGCGAACGATTAGAAAAATGTCGGTAGTTCAAGCAAAGTGCACGAATATTTTAGAACTTTCTAAAGCAAACAAAAGATTAAATTAGAGCCAAAAACATCAATATTTGCAACTGAAAAAAAACAACGCGAGTCAAGGATAAAAACAATGAAAAAGCTGGGATCTATGGCAAGCATTGTTAAGCAAAATGTTTGGTAGAGCTCTGACTTTTTATATGCGAAAGGAGCACTCTCTGTTTTCCTCTCGCGCTGTTTTCCTTCTCCTTCTTCACTTCAACAATCGATATAAAACAGCGGCTGGCCGCAGCAGCAGCTTTATTTTCCATATATGAGAATAGGGAAAGAGCACACGAGAAAAGCTGTGTCCCTTTGACACCATCTTTGGCTTAACACAGGAACAAAACCAAAAACTTTGATGCGTCAAAAATTTATAAAAGTAATGAAATTAAAATCAACCAATAAAAAGTTCTTCACGTAACTAAATTGCTCAAGGCTAGATTGTCTTTTTCTTTTTTTGACAAATGAGAAGACTTATTGTTAGCGTTTAGTTAATTTGCCCCTGCTCAGTATAGCTTTATTGGGATTTATTATGGGTTTCGGTTCCAGTTAATATACCAAAAATCGTAACAGTTCGATTAATTGACAGGGTTTGTATGCTATTTAACCAGAAGAAGCACAACCTGGGTTATTTACTTTAAATCTTTTAAGCAAAGTTGAAAACACCTAAATGGTATTTCTAGTTACAGTCGACTCTCGATATAACGCGACCCTTCGGGACCGGAAGAAAGTCGCGTTGTATCACGAGTCGCGTTATATCGAACGTAAATTTGACTGACTTTCTTTTGCTGATGTCATTTCAAGAGTTGCGTTGTATCGAGAGTCGTGTTATATCGAGAGGCGACTGTAATATGTGTGAACCAAGTCCACAAAATTGCGAAATCCTTGAATCTTTCAAACTTTAAATTCCCACTTAATATTTTGAGAATACTCCAATGCCATATTTCTCATTTGAGATTTTATTTCAAACAAGGAAAAGTATTTTGTAATTCCGAACATCTTTAGTTATCTTTACCGTAAAAGTTCAGATGCGTCGAAAGTTTCACTGAAAAGCAAAATATAAAAATGAACCCCTATTATTTTTAGAAGCGGAATGGTTCAGTCTGTCACGGAAGCTAGGCGTCAGCAGTTTCAACCTTCCTCGTACCAGAGCGCGTTGTCGAATTTTTCTCCCTTGCCGCCGGTAAGTTTTTTCTGCCCTTCGTATTGTTCCGACTACGCAAGTTATTGAAAAATTTAGGATGAAGATCAAAAGAGATCGTCGCAAGAATTTACAAAGGCTACTGGTAGGGTTTTGAGATAAATATCTGTAAATACGACAAAGTCTTATTACTTTTGAGATCCACTGATAGATGAGTTCTTTGAGTTTGTTGCGTCAACTGGCAGAACAGGTTATTTCATTTTGTCTCCAAAATAATTATTATTTACTCTCCAACTTTTTCAGGACTCTCGTGGGATGTGATCAAACCGGCGTTTATTTGGAAGTTGCAGGTTTTATTTCTCCACTTACCTTTGTTCAATCTTTAATTAGAAATTTTGTGTAGACTGTGATTAATGACATGCTGTTGAAAGAAGCAGAGGATCTGGAAGACGATATCGCCAAAGAAAACATTATAAACAGTGAGTCGATCAATTCATCCAGGCAGTTCATTCTCGACAAGGCCAAGAGTTTTGACGGGATTCCGTTCACCATTCAAAGGTACATTTATTTATCGAAATTTTAATAACCCATGAAATCTGTTATAGACTGTGCGAACTGATCACGACGCCAACTCGCCATTACAAGACCACCGAGAAGTACTTGCACGCTCTTGAGAAGAACATCAACGTAGTGACGACAATTACCGAGTTAGGCGACAGAGTGACTGGTAATTTTCTTTTCATTTCACCCTAGCTTTGCCATCGTATTTCTAGGCATCGAAGATTTCGCACCCGAAGAAGACAATTCTCGAGTTCCTGTTGAGAGAAATTTTATTGTTAGCGTAAGTCTTACAGACTCATTGATGCTCGCTTATGCCTATACAATGTTTTTACTTTTAGGTCGATGAGCTAGACGAACCTCTGCCTACAACAGCTGGAAATGGAGTGACCAATGATGTTAAACCTCAGGTATTGTAGATTTAATTTGCGAGTTTTTAACTTGATTGTAATTTTTAGACGCCGAATGGAGTGCCTTCCAGCGATGCTACTATGGAGTCTTTGGAATCAACCGCTACCTCATCTGCTGCAATCAGTATTTCTGGTGGGGGTGAACAGCCAACAGATACAGAGAATTCCTCCCTTGAAGACGCCAAAGAAGAGAAGATGGAAACAGATTAAAAAGTTGAAATCAGTATAGCATATGTGATCTCCATTTAACGCGTTCCTTGTTTTTCGCTATTGTCGTCTATCTGATTTCATTGTCAGTAAATCTGTCAAATTTAAAAGTTGTGATCTTTAAAATGCTCACTAATTTTGCTAGAGCAACACGTGGGTCAAGACTGTGAAGTGACTAATTCAAGTGGTTGACAGTAGGCGGGTAGCAATGCGGACTTATTTTGTAAATGACAAGTTAATAACCCATTGGTAGGTCAATGTACTGTAATGTTTGTAAATTTTCGTCCCGTTGCACCGTGGCTTTGATTACCTATATCTTAGCCCGGAGATAATATTCTAACAGGCTTTTTGACACTAGAGTGGGGGTTTGTACTGGAGTGAGAATAGAATAGGTATTTTTCATCCCATTGCATCCGCGTGCGGAAGTGTGTTTACAATGAATTTTTTTTCTGATTTAAATTTCAAGCGGTTTGCATGTAAAATGCATTGTTAACACCAAAATCTAAATGCACTGCGGATGTGTAAAAACGGATCATTGTGAATGTAGCGTAAAAGCTCGTTCACAATGCCTTTCAAGAGTGTGAGATTTTCAACTTTTGATTAACAATTTTTTTGGCGCTCAGCTTTTTTCGTATACCCATTGAGCATGGTTATTTAGAAAATGGTGTAAAGTCAATTTTACGGAATAAAACACAAATTTTTTTATGGAACTCATACGCAAAGTTGACCCAAAAAAAAAATTTTTTTTTTAAAACCGCCAAAAATATTATTTGCTAATATCCATCAAACATTTTTCATTCGAGAAGTTTCGAGAAGTTTAAGCAAGCAAATCGAAAGCGGGGAGGAACATGTCGGCATCTTTTTATGAACTTCCTTTCCGAGTACCTATGGCGAAAGAAATTCGAAGGGCCGGATACTCTATATTATTTGCTTAAACATATCTCAGAAATATTTGTATGTAATGATGGTGAAATTGGTGTTCGTAAATTTTTTGATTCGGATTGGAATTATGATGTATTTGAAGAGTAAATAAAATTATTTAAATCATTTTTGAGCATAAAATTTTTTGGGGTCAACTTTGCGTATGAGTTCCTTTTTTATTACACATTTTTACAGATTTACATATTTTGACGGATGTCTTGAATTTAAGCCAGCAACCTCAAGTGTGGGTCCTCGACATTTGACTCCCAGGGCCGTTTGAATCCCTAGACAACTATTATTCATTTACTTTCCATCATTCACGTTTTTTTTCGAGTTTGGTGTTGGTGGTCATTTAACAAGACTATCAAAGAAGGGCTTTTACAAGCGTTACAGTTAAGTTACAAGGCAAAACCTGTGAACCTGCTTTTCGTCTGAAAATTTATCATTTTTGTAATTTCTAACTGTTTTGATGTCCTTCATTCTAATATTCCAATCATTAATATGCATATTCTCCGCCTGGATCAGACAACATAGGTACCTAAGTACTAACACTTGGATACCTGAACACTATCTACTGGGTACCTGAGTAATACCACCTGGAATAACTTGGTTAGTAAGGAGTAGGAAAGTTACCTAGTACTTTCCCTAAACAGGTATTCTATCAAAAATCGTGTCCTGAACACGGTTTGATAATGCTAAAACAGAATTTGACATAAAGGAAACCCAGTAGAGTATTTGCTCTAACAAGTTACCATGCTCTAAGAAGCCAATTCGATAGTGTTAAATATAGAAGTGGCATGGCTAGCACATTGTGATCATAATATTGTGACCATATATCAGCTGTTCAGAACTTTTTAATTTTTAATTAAATAATATTTGTTCAGGTAGTCAAACGGCGTTGGAATTCAAACAGCTCGGGATTCAAACGTCCTGATCTCTAAAGTGTAAATAAGCCCATATCCTGTGGCCCAAATTTCATCTGAAGCAATGGCTCAGAGACATATAAACCCTATAATAAAATTTTGGACATGAAGTCGCTCTAGTAAAAGTCGGCGGGGGGTTTATTCGACAATCGGAAAATTCAAAAACCGGATAATTCAGCAGATGAAAATTCAACACCCGCGTATTCAAAAGGCGAATAATTCAACAGAGTAATTTCCAACAGTCGGATTATTCAACACAGCCTTTCAAAATTTGAATCTTAGTGTATTAGGGAAATTGGCGCCAAACAAGAAGTTATCAAAAATGGTCTATTTGAGACACCTTTTTTGTTTCATGCCTCTGACCTGATTTTTTCACTTTCGGCTTCTGCATGCTTTTAGCCAAAATGTTCCTCACATTTAGGCCTTTCGAATGAGCCATCACTTGTCCATAAAACAGTTGAAATTTCAAAACCACAATAAATTTCTGTGAAAATTTTCAGAAAAAAATCTACGCCTCATTGACATGATTGAGATCCTGCCGAGTTTTTGTGTCTAATTTTTCTCAAACAAAACCGGAGACTAGATGGAGGAGTAAATTTGCTGCATTTTGGTACCAAGGACGTATACAAAAAATACAAATTTTGGGTGTTTTATACAAAAGTTAGATGGGAAACGCAAAAACCCTATTTTTACTCGAGAAAATGCCTGTTCTTTGCTTTAACTGGTCTCTAGTTTCTAAAATAACATCTTCACGAAATTCGGCTCAACTTTTCAACTAGTTGAATGTGTGAGCTACGTTTTGGTATATAGAAAAGCTCTAAAAATGCAAATTTGAAGCATCTCATGCAAAAATAAACTCTTCGTTTTTTAGAGCTAACGATGGTCTCCACCAGAAGAATGTACTAACGGGTGGTCAAAAAGTTCCCGATGGATTTTCAAAGCTTCATTTTTTATCATTTTTCTTATCATATCTCTGATCTGTTGATACCATTTTGTAGCCCTGAAACTCCTCTTTCATGTGATATATCATTCTACTAATACAGTTTAACAAATATGGCTGACCTACGCGCTGGAATAGTTAGACTGCATCAGCAAGGTTACAAGGTGATGGAAATAAGTCGCATGCTCAACTGTGCCCAATCAACTGTCTCGGATGCCATCAAGCGATTTACGGAGACAGGCAGCAATGAAGACAGACCAAGAAGCGGGCGCCCATCAACTGCTTTGACGGAGGAAAACATCCAACTGATAGCCGACAGGATTTGCTACTGCAACGACCATGAAGAAGGCCACATCCACTCCCAATCAGACTCCAAAAGGAAGTTGGCCGCTGAGCTTGGAATTTCCGCTTCGTCCGTCCTCAACATAATTCACGATGTGTTTGATATGAAGTCTAGGAAGACTGCTGAAGGCCCTCTGCTTAAAGAAAATGCCAAAGAGAAGCGTCTTACCCGCTGCAAACGGATGATCCGCCGTTTTGCTTCCAATCGACATCGCAGCATTCTCTTCACTGATGAGAAGTGGTTCGACATTGAGCAGGCCAGGAATTCGCAAAATGACAGAATATGGAGCGCCAATCCATTACCGCCCGAGCTCAAATTTGTTGAGCGCACGCAGAAGCCACAACAAGTGATGGTATGGGTCTCCTGGAACGCCAAAACCCCTCTCATCTTCGTACCTAATGGAGTGAAAGTTGATGGTCCAGAATATCGTCAAATGCTCGAAAGCAAAGTTCTGCCATGGACTGAGGAGAATATGGGAGACAATTGGACCTTCCAACAAGATGGCGCGCCTTCTCATCGAGCCGTTGAAACTCAGAACTGGATTGAGGAGCACTTTCAGATTTCATCACGGTTGATTCTCATTGGGGTGACAATGCTGCGATCAAAGGTGACTGGGCGCCCAACTCCCGACAATGTGATGGACTACTTTGGATGGCCGTACTTGCAGTCCAAAGCATGCTCCAAGCCACACAAGTCAATTGCTGCCCTAAAAGCTTCACTAGTGAAAGAATGGGACGAACTTCCACAAGAGATGATCCAAAAAGCCATTGACAATTTTCCAAAACGATTAAAGAAATGTAATGATGCAAATGGTGGTCATTTTGTTGAGTAAAATAAACGTGTGACATGTCGTTTGAAAGAGGAAGAACAGGGCTACAAAATAATACTAAACTTCTAAAAATATGATAAGAAAAATGATAAAAAATGAAGCTTTGAAAATCCATCGGGAACTTTTTGACCACCCGTTAAATCAGGAGTTGAAGATCGCAGCCATCGACAATGGATTAGCCTTTCCAGTCAAGCATCCCGAAGCTGTTAGCGCTTTCCGTCATTTCCCATTGAACTGGTCTACTTGCTGTCGGGAAAGAAAGCTGTCGAGGTGGGTCGTGCTCATCGTGCTGACTACACTCTCATTTCCAAGTCTTTTTTCGTGGCTCACTGCTCTGTCGTCAAAAATATTCTTTAACTTTCAGGGCTTATGATCGTATGGTTAATGCTAGCATCAATTTGAAATGGTTTGACGTTTTTCACTTTTAAATTCCTTTTCTTCAGTATAGGAAGTTTAGGCAAGTATCCAGAGGCCTTAAAGCGCTACACTATATTGAAGAAAAGGAATTGAAGTGATCAAGCGCAATCATGACAACAGTGTGCTTTACTCCAATCGGGCTGCCTGCTTCATCAAGTTGGCTGAGTTCGAAAAGGCTGTGAATGACTGTGATGCCTGTTTGGAAAAGGACAACCAAAATGGTGACTTACTTATTTTGCTCTCTCATACTATTTTTCATGTGAATTGTTTTAGTCAAAGCCTACATCCGCAAAGGATCTGCGTTGCGAGGCTTGCACAGTATCCCAAGCTATGAAGGCCTACAGAAGTGCGTTGAATGTTGATGGAACAACCAGGAAGCCATGGAAGGAATCCGTGCCTGCATTTCCAAAATGGAGATGCTCCTGCCAAGCAGGCTTTGGAAGATCCTGAAGTGCAGAAAGTTCTCAGTGATCCAGTCATCAAGGTTGTGCTCGAACAAATGCAGCAAGATCCTAAGGCAGCTCAGGAACATTTGAAGAATCCCGACATTTGTGAGAAGTTTATGAAGTTGGTCGATGCCGGTATCGTTAGACTTGGTTGAAATATCCATTATGTTCCGCTTCTTTTGTTGACTTTTTCTCGTTGTGTTGTTTCTGGAGAAATAAAGGTCGGTACTGTGCACTCGCTCAATATTGTTTGGGAAAGTGAATCTGAATAAATTTACTTTTGTAACTCTGTGTATTGCTAATTTTCAATGGAAATCTGTTGAATCTTGAGATAGTTATGTGATATTCGAGTGATAAAAGTGACAACAGTTTAAAAAAGCGCGTAAAACCTGCTATCGAATACTTGGCGTTTTGATTAAGTTGAACTACAAGGAAATTCAAATTTTGAAAGGCTGTGTCAACAGCAGTGTTGCCCATTTGGCTTGCGCGAGCCAAACGCAAGACTCCAAATCGCATGAACTAGCGAGTCATATGGGTTCGAGCCATATGGCTCGCCTTTATTTTTATTCGCGAGCCAATTGGCTCGCGTACTTGTTTTTTGAAAGCGAGCCGAACACGAGCCAAAAAGATACTAGCCATTTGTATCGCGAACCATTTGGCTCGCGAACATAATGAACAAATAGTTCGGCTCGCGCTTTTTATGTGAGTTTTTAAGATATCGCCAAATGCTATTTTTAAGAACAAATTCTGTTTAAATTTTTTTAATTTAATAACTATTTTAGGCGCGAATTTATATTTGAAAGCTTTTCTGTTGCTTTTTTTAAGATCTTAAAATTTAAAATTTATCTTAAAACTTAAAAAATTTCGTGTTGCATGAATTATCATGAAACTATCTTTTTTTATTTTTGTTCTTATTATGCCTCCGCAGAGACGAGCTTTAACAGAGACTGAAGAATCTAATCGAATTAAGGAATCAATTGACAAAGCGTGTGCTAATGACCGCAGCAAAAGAATGGTGATGAAAGCAGTGCAAGCAGGATCACGGCTTACACTCAACGTAAGTTTATATAATAGTCCGCATCTACCTCTACCAACACATGAAGAGCCGATAATTTTTAAATAATGTCGCAACAAAATAGTCGAAATAGTCATAAAAAAGTATGTTAGGTTTCACACAGGCATTTTTCGAAACAATTCTCGTTTAGGCTTATCCAAGACTTTCGTCGTTAGCATTCTCTATTTTAGCATCACCTGCTCATGGAGGAGCGGTAGAGAATGTTTTCTCAATTAACACTTCACACAGCCGGACATAAAGCCCCAACTAATGGAATATTGGCAAAGCGAAAAGTTCTTATGAGTTTCAATTGTATTGTTAAAGACAAGGAAAATGAATAAAGTCTGATGAATAAAGAACTGATAAGTTATCAGCGTAGTGTTTGCAAAAAAAAACAGACAAAAAATTACAAAAATGAAAAGAATAAACAAGATTTGGGCTTTATTTTAACTCACACTATTTTTTGCGAGCTGAACCATACGCTCATTATGTATGCGAGCCAAATGGTTCGCGAACCATATGGCTCATGTATGTGTCGCAAGCACTTTGCTCTCTATGTAAGGCGCGCCATATGGCTCGCCTTACATATCTAGTTTTGAGCGAGCAGCTTGCGTCCTGTTAACAGGACGCGAGCCAAAGGCACAACACTGTTCAACAGTGTAATTTTCAAAAAGCGGATGGCTGTACGAAATTTCGTAACGAACATTTTCGTAACGGCGAATTTTTTTAAATAAATTGTTTCGTAACAGCAATTTTTCGTAACAGACTTTTTCGTAACAGCAAGTTTCCGTAACAGAGTTTTTTGGACAAGGTTCAGTCAGTGACCTCCTTTTTTCTTTTCCAAATTTTAAGCATTGACCGGCATTACGCTTAATATCTTTACTCTTTGTACTTTAACCATATAAACATTTTGTTTCGCTTAGATGTTGATTTTCCAAGAAGATATGCTCATTAGCGATGAAGATGACTTGCTCAACCAGCTAAGTGACACATCAGACGAAGATGATGACAACAGACATAGGTGTGCGACACTTATTTCCACTTCTCACAAGCTATTCATCGATGGCTGCTTAAAGTACGTCAGGACACTTTTTATGATCTGTAAATATATTTTTAGGCCACTTTTCGGGCAACCCCATTATAAGGCACTCCTGCCTTTGAAATGTTTTATATAAAACCACAGGTATTTTTTCATCCTAAAGAGGACCTTTAAAATTGATAAAAAAAATTAGGTCAGACAAACTTGAGAAAAATTAGTTGTTTACGAATAGGAGATGTGTCATGGATCGTAGGATGTGCGAAAAGTCGCAATCTTCATGCGAGTTTCAGCAAAACAACAAAAAAAAACAATTGGAGATTCAATGACTTTTGTGCTTCTTGAAATAGATGATATGTGCTCAGACTGAGCTTGGAATCAACAATATCCTATATAGAACGCACCACATCTGGCTTCCAGTTCGCAATCCACATCGAGATCTTGTCAGCACGCTTGAGGAAGCACCATTGATGTAATCGTTGCATTCAAAAAACTGTACTCCAAAGATGGTAATGAGCATCTCCAACCAAGCCATTCAATTTGCTGTGCTGCAAACAATACATGTGAAGTGAGCATTCCATTGGCTTTAATTGGCTTTTCCATTTGGAGAATCTTGGTAATCAGCCGGTCTCCTTGCAGAATTTTTTTCTAAGGATTCCTATTGAGTCAAAGTGCAAGATTATTTCTGGTAATCTTTACGCAATTTTTCAATTGTCATTTGAACACAATTAACGATAGTAAAATCTAAAACGTTCCGTTTGACTAAAAATAATCGATTTATAGCCACTTTTATTTGTTTCACCAAATCCTACAACCAACCCTGCACGGGCGCCGGCAGTGGCACCCTTTTTTACTAGCGCTTGCCGCCCCTTTTATGCCGGCGCTCGGCTCCGGGTGGCCGGCGCAGCACTGGATTTTTAAAATATTTTTGACATCTTAAAGTTTTAACGGTATTTTTTTTTGGTATTGGCTGCATTTAACTTACATCCCCTGGCAGCAACAAACATAAATTTTAACGTGAAACACATGTCGCACACTCCGGCGCTGCTGCTTTTTTGGCACAGTGCCGATTTGAGGAAGGCCCAGGGCGACCGGATCGGCGCCGATTTTTTTGAGCGTGCAGATATGTCTACAACTACAGCTAAAGTTAGCTGTAGTGAGACTCCACTATACTGAGACCTTGCAGTCTACTGGTGTGGTTTTGGCTCAAAATAATGACTAAAGTAACGCTCCACTACAGTGACACTTCAAGGCTGGTCTCTTGCGGGGTCACCATGGTGAGGTTTGACTGTATATCAAAAGACCATAAGGAAATTCTATTGCATTTTGATCTTCATAATTCCTGACTGTATTGCTGGGGCATTGCTAACAAGTTTTAAATTTTATTTACTCACTGCATTATTTTATCGAATAAAATGAAACAATTATTGCAGCACTTCAACCATTGCCCCACCACTCGATTCAACCCTAAATCGTCACTGCTTTCAGAAAGGCGATCAAGCTTAGATAAAATCCATCTCGGCGAGGCAGCAGATTTGTCTCGGCATAGAGCCATCTGAAAAAGACACAAAACTAAGAAATTGCGAATATTGACACATAAACAATGAAACAAAGGATAAACAGATACTTTGCTAAATCGCTTGGTGGATACGTTCTCGTATGGTTTCCAGGAGAGCGAAATGGTGGGAACCCCTGATGGGGCCAGGATTGAATCGACTGGTGGGGCAATAGTTGAACTTAGCTCAATTATTTAACTAGAACAATAGAAAGTCTAATAATTCTGTACTAGAGTTTAGTTAAGTCAGGACTTTCAGGTAAAGTTATTGCCTGACTTCCGCTCTGCTCCTCTAGTTTAGATCTATAGCGAACAAACAGGCTGGTAACAATTTCTCCAACAAGAAGATCTCCACCATTTGTCTGAAAAGGCTTTTTCAAAGTTGACTATGGATGATTAATGTCCCTACCTGGATAAGGCGCAACAGAAACACTCCATCTGGCCTCAGATACTTCCGGATGAAATCATCCACCAGTCTCTGTTCACGATGTGATGGATAGTTGGAAATAGCACTGGTGCATCGCAAATATTTCTCTACATATCCTCTTTGTTGACCTGAAAGAAAAAAAAATTCGGATACGTACAATTATTTGAGGTGGAAAAAGCGTTCATTGCCAAAGTTGACTCGCTGTATTTTTCATAATTTTCGCCTACTGTGCAATGTTTGTAATTTACATTCAGGTGTGGACATTTAGTACTCAAAATGACCGCTAGAACCTGGCAAACATTTTCGTAGTAAAAACTCAGCAAGCTTATATAAAAATTAGTTAGAAAAAAGCAACAGCAAGTCACGTAACAGCATTTTTTCGTAACTTAACGTGCCAAACGAGCTGACATATAACTTGCATTTGCAAATAATTTTTGTATAAACTTGCTGAGTTTTTACTACGAAAATGTTTGCCAGATTCTAGCGGTCATTTTGAGTCCTAAATGTCCACAACTTGAAATGAAAATTACGTGAACAAAACAAAAATGAAGTAAAAATTAAAAAAAACCCATGATTCACGCACCACGGGTAAATGGCAACTTCAAGAGGTTATTTCTCAAAATTTTCACTATCACGCGGGGTCTAGCAAACCGGTTTCACACGACAATCGCGGATGCTCTTCAACAATAGACAATAAAAAAATGAGTCACCTGCCGTCCCCAAAATCACAGCTCGGGTACTTCCCTTGTCAGAGCAAACATTTTAGATCGCTGAATTACATCTATGCGTTCTTCCAACTCCAATAAGTCTACCGATACACTTTTTATATTTCAGTCGAGCAGCCAAAATTTCCGAGATCGGCCTAGACTAAGACATTTGTGCTGTTTTTGCATTCAGAATGGCTGTCACTGAAATTACCCACTAAATTTCTGAATTTCCCCACTCAATTTTCAATTCACTTTATTAAATACAGTAATTTGTGCATTTTAGGTCAAAATTTTGCGGGAATTCGATTTTTTTAATCTGAAAATGCCGTATTGTCTCTAATAAAGCCCCCGAGGCCTTATTTTTCAACCCCTCGAAAATTCAGAAATTTTGAGGTCGATCTGGAGATTTTTGGATAAAAATTAAAAATCTAAAAAGCTGAATCCGTAGAGCTCGTGGGAGTTAAGAAAACGCAATAAACGGCTTTGCAAAAAATTGACTCTGGGCTGAGATATAGGTCCTCAAAGTTGAGGGGGGCCTTATTAGAGAGGCGGGGCCTTTTTAGAGGAAATACGGTAGCTTGGGTCGTTCAGAATTCTTTAATAAACCCCCAAAAAACTGTTTTCACTGGCTTTTAGCAGCTCTGGCCTGGGAATCTCTGCTATTCAAGTTATTTTCAGATTATAAAAATCAATTTTGACTTAAATTACACAAATCACTGTACTTAATAAAAGAAATTCAAAATTTAGTGGGGAAATTCATTGTTTTGAGGGAAATCCAATTTGAGCCATTCGGAATGTGCTGTTTTTCGCAGTGTTTTGCCGAGGACGCTTTTTGGACCTGTGAGTGAGAAAATCAATTGTCCTCACTGGTAGTCAGTGAGAGTGAGAATTCTTTTCTTATTCTCAATGAGAATCTCACTGTTTTTTTTTGCTTGTGAGTGAAAGAAAATTGGGGAATATTTAAATCTGCCCGCTAATCTCTGAAAAATGCCCGCAAATTTTAATTCGGCATTTTCTTTAAATTTTTTGGTTAATTTTTTTGCATTCTTGTGTAGACCAAGATTTCAACTTTCTAACGAGCTATCAAACTCCATTAGAAAATTTCAAAAATGCAGATATTTAGAGGCTTGAATAAGTAAAATTGAATGAGCGCCGTCGCCACCGCGTAAGTATGCTCACAGTAAATGAGTGAGAGTTGAAAAAAGCCCTGTGATTGAGAGTGAGTAAGATTTTCAGTAAGATTTTTACTCGGAGTGAACTCAGCAAAACACTGGTTTTGTGCTGTTTCACAGCGCACATGTCGACCCCTGGATCGGCTCGAATAATTTTCAGAGCTTGGAAAATTAGAAAATAAAACTAGAAAAAATAGTATCCTCTATATGTTTCATGTATCTCAGGTTGGAGCTCGCCCAACTGCATGCAAATCTACTTATAAGTAAATATAAGTTCTATAGCTAAAATTGACCTGTGTAGATCTTGAAGCCGTAAAAATCCAAGATTTGACATGCATCTGGGTCGAGCTGCAACGAAAACCCACAAACTAAACCCACAAACTGAATGGTACTTATACGGTTCGACACCACACCCCCCATATCGGAATTTTTTCAAAAACAGGTTTTAACCATTTCTGAGCTTGCTACTTAATAAAGTAAATTGAAAATTTAGCGGGGAAATTGAGAAATTTAGCGTGTGAATTCATTGGTTTGAGGTAAATTTGAATATATCAAGGAACAGCAGGAAAACAACAGGAGAACAACAGGAAGCCCCTTTGGGGGCTTCCTGTTGTCGGGGGTACATGGTCCGGGCCAAGGGCTGACCCTTTATATATCAAGAATTATATCAAGGAAATTTATAAATTTATGAAATTTATATAACTGTAAAAATGCTTATAAAAAAATTCAGCGGCAGTTAAATTATTTGCATATTATTCCAAGCCCTAACAAAAGAAGAAAATTTCACAATAGCAGCAGCAATGCAGTATTTTCCACAGCCTTGCAATGTTAATTTTAATTATTTTTATACCCCTTCTCGATTGCAAGCAGGCAGCTCCTTTTTCACCTGTTACAGTTACCACCAAGAGATATATATCTTCAAGATATATATTTCTTGATATATAAAGGGTCAGCCCTTGGCCCGGACCATGCACCCCAAAGGGGCTTCCTGTTGAAGTAGGTTGCTAGGTTGGTTGTAAGAATTGCTCAGAAATGGTTAAAACCCGTTTTTGAAAAAATTCCGATATGGGGGGGGGGAACCGTATAAGTACCAAATCCAAGATTTGACATGCATCTGGGTCGAGCTGCAACGAAAACCCACAAACTAGATATTGCTACCCATAGATCACTAAGCCACATAAAAAGTAAGCAAATTTACCAGGAACAAGAGCGGCGAGGAACCAATAGAAAAAGCTCATCAAAGACAACACTCCCACCAAAATAAACCAAAACCAGAAGAAAATGAAAATCTTCTCGTTGAACATGTTAATCATGAGAACGCACTGAAAATGGCTGGATCAAGAAACAAAGCCAATAAAAATTATGAGAAGCAGACTTGAACGGTCCACCGATGGATATTGCCCAACACTCGGACATTGAAGTCGCACATTGTGACTCGAGGGAAATGACCGGATTCACTCCACTCCTTCCCATTCCAAATATCCTAAATTAGAATCATCAATTTTGAGAAAGAGAAAATTTTAGAAAATTTACCGATAAAATTCCCACACCCCAAAATGTGTACTATAAATGGGTGAAAGTCATTTTTTGAATTTGTGGAATAATTTAGTACCTGAGGTCCAAGAAAAGCGTTTAAGATAGCGAATTGAAGCACAACATTGGCCACATACAAGAATTTGGTGAATAGGTAGAGGATTGTCAGGAAAACTCCGTTCCTTTTGCCCAAACGAGTCAGGAAGAATGTGGCTGCAATAAAACAGAATTTATTTGGATAGGGATATGGATAGAGCAGCAGGTAACGTGAACTAGCGTCGCTCTTTTCCACTTACAAGTTTTTAATTCCTTCTGCATATCTAGTGCCTCAACCAGATGGGTGGCGGCTTTTTGCACTTGCACAGTTCTTGTGCCCTTGTCAAACTTCTTTTTTACCAATGCTGCGCTGGAAAACACATGAGGACGCATTATGTCATCAACAAATTGAAAATTTTTAAAGGCTCAAAAGGGTCCAATTTTTTTATTTAACTCGTCGAATTTACAAGGTTTTATAACCTTAGCTACCGTAAAACTCTAATAGTAGCCCCTGATTAAAAAATCGTGCTTTTTGACACTGTGTTTCAGACCCACTTTTTCAAATCTTGTTTCAGGCAAGTTAGCACGCATACGGTAGCTCATCTCACTGGCTACAAAATAAGGGGTAACGGCTAAAGTACACAATTTGGCCAGAGCCAAAAAATGCGATTTTTCAAGGTTTTTCAAGATTTTTTAAGCCCTGAAAACGAAGTGTAGGAAGGATTTTTTTGAAAAAAAAATTTTTTTCGACTGCCTTGGTCCATCACACCCCCCCTCCGTTTATGGTCATTTTTTGACTTTTGTCGCCTCTGTTGAACCTAAAAAGACGGAATTTGAACATAGTTTTGTTAACTGGGGCCTACCACATAAATAAACTCTGGTTTGCATATGTTTTTATGCATCCAGAATCTATTTTCGAGTGATTGGTCTCTAAGGTATGAGAGTGTGCATATCTCAATTTCTAAGACCCCATGGTCCCCTTCAGAGGCGCAGGGGACTTGAGAGCTAGAGATGCGCGCACTCACTTACCTTAGACATAATTCCGAGTCAGTATCTTGATCAAAAGAGTCAAACTTCATTATAAAGTTACCCCTTGGGGACCGGTCCTAGGGGTACGTTATAACAAAGTTTGACTGTAGAAACTCTTTTTGCAAAGCTCCAGTGACCAAAACGGGATAAAATACCAAAAAATGACCGAAAACCATAGGGGTGACCAAAACAAAAAATGACCGAAAACCACAGGGGGACAAAGGCAGTCGATTTTTTTTTCGAAAGTGGCCTTCCCACACTTTTTTCATGGTATACTAAATAGTGTACTCCTGCCGGGGTAACTTGCCCGGACGGTTACACGACATTTGCGCACGACAGTTGCGCCGGATATCGGTTATGGGATACTGGATATCAGATAATTTCTCAAAAAATTTCGGAAAAAATTAAAAAAAGTGTAATCTCTCTATGCATAGAGCCTCTTCTCAAACCATCAACTAGCAGAACGGAAAAGAGTATATGATATGAACAGGACAGTATACGGTCGTATCATATGAATCTCGCACTAACTTTCTGTCAAAAAATATATACTGAGGAGATTTCCAAAAAAAATTGGATATCGGCCACTTACGTAGACTAATTTTTCAAAGATGGGGTGGTTTTTTTTACTAACCCTTACAGTTATCGACGATACAAAAAGTGACTCAGGAGGAGTGGGTGTTCATGTGGAGACAGAAAAAAAAGTTTATTTGGAGGCGTATTATAGGTATAGTTCTCAAACCACCAAATTTGGTATTTTGCACCAAAATGGCCTGTATTTGACTTCACACACACCTCTTTTTCATATATTTATTTTTCTTATTTCAGATGTATTTACACCGTTTTGCAGCTGAGATTTTTCTCTATCGATTAAGTGGTCAAACACCTCAGTTAATTACAATTTTAAGGAAATCACACCGAGTGTGAATTAAAAAAGAGGTGAGGTAAAACTTGGTTTTTTACCTCACACTCGGTGTGATTTCCTTAAAATTGTAATTAACTGAGGTGTTTGACCACTTAATCGATAGAGAAAAATCTAAGCTACAACACGGTGTAAAAACATCTGAGATAAGAAAACAAAATATATGAAAAAAGAGGTGTGTGAAGTCAAATACAAGCCATTTTGGTGCAAAACACCAAATTTGGTGTTTTGAGAACTACGATTTTTTTAGGACCAGTAGTCGGCGCGTGAACCGGGTGATGCTGATGCTCGCACAATGCTGGGATAGATTAATGAGTAATTCAAAGGTTGACATTAGTCATAGCTAGTCTTGATCCCGGGATTTTCATAGCATTCATTCAACCTCAATTTCTGTCCCTTCTATTTAAGTTATTAGGTTGTCCAATAAGTTTTGAGAAAAAGCACGTGGATTCGCTTTAATTTTCAAAGTGCATCATTTGGCACATTTGTCGATGATGTCTCTACGTGTCATATACCATTTTGTAGCCCGTTCTCTCCTCTTTTGAATGTCGTATTAACCGGCTCTTTGTTATAACAAAATTGGACCAAAAATAAAAAAACAAATAATTTCTCAAGTTTGGTAAATTTATGCACATTTTTTGTTTTTTTATTTTTGGTCCAATTTTGTTATAACAAAGAGCCGGTTAACACGACATTCAAAAGAGGAGAGAACGGGCTACAAAATGGTATATGACACGTAGAGACATCATTGTCAAATTTGCCAAATGATGCACTTTGAAAATTAAAGGGAATCCACGTGCTTTTTCTCAAAACTTATTGGACGACCTAATATATTGATTCATAATACAGTCGAGTCTCGATTAACCGACACCACTCGGGACCGGCCTTAGGTGTCGGTTAATTGAGGGTGTCGGATAATCGAAGTGTCGGTTAAACGAGACTCGACTGTATGTCAAAAGATAGAGAAGAGATTTACGCTTCGATTAAAAAAAATTTTAGAATAGGAACATGATTCCGTGACAAGAAATGCGAATCCCGTTTCGGGATTATTACCCCGGGCAATCAAGCCTATTCATAGCCAAACCAAAACCGAAATTTACCTGTTCAACACACTTTTGACATTGATTCCTAAAATAAACTACACATTTTATTAAAAAATACCGGAGCTACTGCAGAATCGGTTGCACATTTTGCCTTGGTCCCCTCTGTTGATTTCTGTTTTATTTGACAGAAAAATTATTCCTGCACTAACTTTATTTCTTCGCACTTTGCACTTACTGCAAAACAACCGATTCTTCAACAAGTTGAGACCGACTAAACAGCTTTGCACATCATCATTTGACATGAGAAAAAGATCGCGTAAGCACAACGAATCGAAGTCCAGCGTTTGGCGAAGGGGAATGGTGAGTCACAAGAAGAACGGACATTATTCTACAAAAAAATCAGATAAAAGATGATTAAACTATAAAATGTAACAGTAAAAAAATGAGCAGATGAATAAAAGATAATTAAATCAACAGGGGGGACCAAGGCAAAATGTGGAAAAAATCAACAGGGGGACCAAGGCAAAATTTGCAACCGATTCTGCAGTAGCACCAAAATACCGTAAATGTTCTAATAGAGCCCCGGGGGCTCTATTTTTCAGCCCTCCGAAAATCGGGAAAATTTTGGGTCGATCTCGAGATTTTTGGGTGAAAATTCAAAATCTAAAAAGCAGAATCAGTAGAGCTCGTGGGAGTTAAGAAAATGCAATGAACAGCTCTGCAAAATATTGACTTTGCTCCGAGACCCTCAAAGTCGAAAGGGGGTCTCTATTAGAGAGGGGGCTCTATTAGAACATTTACGGTATTCGGTTTCTTGCTGATACCTGTATTAAAGTTGAGGGCCTTCCAAATGAAGGAGGGCAAGTAAAAGAGCATAGCCTGAGCTGCTAACACCAGCGGCACCCACTGGTAGTAGCCAATAAAAGTCTTCTCACGTTGAGAATAGGAATCATCTATTTCTTCGTCCGCTGCCAGAAAATAGCTACCTTTCACAAAACAGTAGGTCTCCGCATATCTGCAAAATTTTCCGGTCTGGTAATTATAGTGCATGTGTTGAGGTATTTGGCTAAACTTACTTTTCCCAGGCTCCTAAATTAGTTACCACGGGTTATCTGAATATAATTTGCATAGATTTAAATGCTCAAACCTGTGAACTCAGGTGGCACCCAGCACTGAAAATAAAATATTTAGGGAACTCATTCGGTTTGGGGGGCGGTGTTTTTTTACCCTTGTGACAGTAGTGTTTAAATGTCTTCTAAGTAATTTTTGTATGCTAAAAACGATAAAAAAAATTATTTTGTGATACTTTTCTGCATGAAAAGCTGATTTTTTGGGAAAATTTCTTTGACCAAAATTCGACTTTTTTGCCTTGAGGGCAGAGTTGTAACGGACCCCTGCCCGTCCTTCGATCATCCTTCACAAAAAATTTTAATTTTCGTTCTTCCTTCATTCTTCACGTCATTGGGAAAAATTTTTTCGCCTTCATCTTCACGTCACCTTCACTAAAAAAATTTTTCCGCACTTCCTTCAGCCTTCACGTCAGTGGAAAATTTTTTGTGCTCTTCCTTCAATCTTCACGTCAGTCAATAAATTTTTTTACACCCTTCCGTCAGTTCTTCACGCCAGTGAAGAGTTCTTCAAGTTTAAACAATAAAAAATGAGGGACCTTCACCTGTTAGATAAGTAGTAGTCGAATCCATCGTCAGTAGATGAGGGTCGGTAAGGCTAGGAGAGATTATATATGGCTAAGAGATAGATTGGAAGTTTAAAATATAGACAAAGAGGTTTTCGAAGAATTTCGGGAATTTCGGCTCAATTTTCTTCTTCTATCTTTTTCCTCATTCCTCCAGTTTTCCGTCAGTTTCCCCTTCAGTGCATTTTAAACTTTCAAACAACCTTCAAAATTCCTTCACTTGGTAAATGAAGGATTTTTTCCTTCACCTTCACCTTCATTGGATTCATGACGTGAAGGCTTCACGTCATTGAAATTTTTTTTTAATATGAGCCCTTCCTTCATGCCGTCCTTCATGGCTATGAAGTGAAGGTGAAGTGAAGGGACGTTTGACGGACGTCATGACGTTTGTTACAACTCTGCTTGAGGGACCCAGCTAAACCACCTTATGATAGTGTATTCTACCCGGTTTTAGTCATTGGAGCTGGGCAAAACGAGCTTCTTTATGCATTTTTGATCACAAGTCTTGCTCGGAATCATACCAGAGTTTCTTTATGCGGTAGGTAACAAAACTGTTCAAATTCTATCTTTTTCGGTATTTTGGAGGTATCCACGTACCCCTTGCTGGTGGTTTACCTTGGTCCCCAAGGCAAAAAAGTCGAATTTTGGTGAAAGAAATTTTCCCCAAAAATCAGTTTTTCGTGCAGAAAAGTATCATAAAACAGCTTTTTATCGTTTTAGCATACAAAAATTACTTAGAAAACATTTAAACACTACTGTCACATGGGTAAAAAACCAGATCAACATCCCCCCAACCGAATAAGTGCCCTTTTTAGGTTGGTATTAGAGTTGTCCAATTAGCTGGCCAATTACAAATTACAATTTAAAAAATTAAGGTTCTTTTTAGTTATCGGGACCCCCCTCCGTAATTGTTTTCAAACGCAACAAGGTACGAAATTTTCATTAAAATTAAAAATTTGTGGCTACTATGAAATGGCCGAAATTTTCGAACCACTTTCTAATTTTCACAAATTTTTTTGCTGAACAGGTAACAATTTTTGCTCACTCTTAAAAAAGGACTTTTTTAGCAAGCTTCAGCCAAAAAATACATTATATAAATGCAAACCGCACTTGAATTGGTTTGCCCACATATTGAGTGGCTGCCAGAGTAATAGCTGACAAGGAGATCATCATGGCAGTGTACTAAAATCAAGCAACCTTAGCTAAACAAGTCAGTCACCTGAGACACTGACCTGGTAGTTTAACCGGTCAATTATGTCATTGCTTTGGTAGCTTCGCCGAATGCTAACAAAACATCAAGTTTGAAATCAAAATTTTTAAAAAATCAGAAATTTTTTCACCGCGTGATGTATGGCGCAATGGCCCCAATCATACTGCCAAGTGGTGGTTATTGATATGAATAAACTTGCTAGATTTTTGGCTCAAGCTGAAATTAAAAATTTGAAGTGACTCTTTAAAAGTAGAGGTGGAAAAATGGCAAAATGCGGTGTGCGGTATGCGGTATTTTTGTAAGAAACAATTGCGGTGAAGTATTTTTCAATTTTTTTGAGAAATTATCCGATATCCGATCCGATATCTTATATAGTATTTGGCATGTGTGGGTGGGTAATGCTTTTTTACTTCGAAGGCCAGAACGGGTCGTATTAGCGAAATTACTTTTGTCGCTAATACCATCGTGTTCCCCAGAATGTCAGCTTTCGTTTTAAAAAAAGAACAGGCGAAAAAAATGAGTTTTATTAGGGAATATACCTATTTTTATGAATGAAGTCATAGCCCCTCATTGAAATTTCGCAGTGCTATAGAGGCGCCGATAGGCGCCTGTGGTCCCTTGTTTTTTATATCCGGTACGGCCCTGGCATAGACGAAATGAAACGATCGTCTTTTTCTGATTTTTCACGCAATTAGGCTTAGGCTCAGGGTAGGCCAGCGCATGTTAGGACGGACCCAAACGTTTGGTTTAAACATATTTTTTGAACTTCCACAAAAAAAAAAATTTTACAAAAAAAATCAACAAGGGGACTAAGTCAAAAAACACTAATTTCATTTTCGAGAAACGTCTATACCCCAAAATTTTTGGTCAAAAATATGTTTTTTTGTTGTTGCAAAAACGTGCTTTCCAACCACTTTTTTGCTTTTAAACACATTTTGACATCGTAAAACACATGAAAAACGACTTAAAACATGATTTCGAGTGGGCACATAAGATGAAGTCCTGCGAAACCATGCACCATAACATGCTTAACTTGAAATATAGAATCAAAAATATGAATTTCAAAAGCAAATTACCAAATTCTAAATGGCAAAATATTAAAATGTAAGTGTGCCCTCCCTTTAAAAAGAACATTATGCGGTAGGTCCCAGTCATCAAATCTATGTTCAAATACCATCTTTTTTGGTCTTCTAGGGATCCCACGTACCTTTTTTGGTAGGTTCTTCTTTTTTTAAGGCTCTTTTCCTTTATCCACACCACCTCTATTTATTTTTTTAGGGAAGAGGGAAAGGGAAAGAACCATTTTTGGTAGGTCTTCCTTGGGGGAACAAGACGAAAACTTAGATTTTGGCGGCACTTTTTTTTGAAAACTTCACTTTTGAGAAAGGGAAAAGTCGGAAAACAACCTTTTTTATTGTTTTTAGCCTATAAAAATTAGCTAGGAGACGTTTTAACACTATTCAAAGTTAAATATATAGTTGGATTAGCAAAATCAGAATTGAAAAATTCATTCAGAAAAATACTAGGCACCGTAGATACGTCAATCTTTTTTGAGCGTCTTGTTTTGTGTAGTGCCTAATTTTAAGGATGATTTCAACAACATTATACAATTCTGCCCTCCCAGGAATAAGTAATGAAAAACATGGCTGAGGATTAATAGCTTCGGTAGTTCAGTGGAAGCCAGTGAAAGTTGATCACGTGTTTGATTCCCACCCGTGTCTTTTTTCATTGACTATTTTTTAATACCGCGTTATAACGCGGTATTAAAAAATAACGGATAACTGACTATTAAGATAAACAAAACATATTGTAAATTAGTTGATTGATTTGTTATGCAAATAGAAACCATTCGCAAAACCTGCTACGGGCTAAACTGCGCCAAGATATTGACTTTGAAAGTTAGAAATTTCGGTAGCTACTATCTATAGTACATCAACAACAGTACTGAACAGGTATCTGTATACCGAAATTTATAACTTTCAAAAGTCAATAACTCAGCGCAGTTTAGCCCGTAACAGATTTTGCGATTGGTTTCGTGACCAGCTCAAAAAGGGCTATCTTTTGGTATGTAACTTTCTTCAATACGTCACGGCGTGGTCGTGCCTTTCCCGTGTTAGACAATACAGTCAACTCCCCAATACAGTCAACAATACAGTCAACTCTCACTCAACAATACAGTCAACGCTCTCAATACAGTCAACATAGGCAATACAGTTAACTCTCCCAATACAGTCAGCGCTTCCAATACAGTCAACTTTCAATTTATCAAAAATCCGGTTTCCGGCCGGATTCCGGTTTTTTTCTCAAATCCGGTCCGGTTTCCGGCCGGTTCCCCAAAGCATCAACACTAATTTTTACCTTGGGTGACCAAAAAAGGAAAAATTTTCAAAAAACATTTTTTACTTCACTTTTACTTTGATAGTGTAAGTTTCTCTAGGCATTTTTCATCAAGAATCTTGCTCGGAATCATGTCTCAGGTAAGGTGTCTAACCGCCAAGACTAGAGCTTGGGGTTGAGATGCGCACACCCACATACCTTAGACACAAATCACTCGAAAGTGACTCTGGATGCATAAATAATGTACAGAGTGAGTCGTAAAAACTCCACATTTTCTAAAATTTTGTAAAGGACTTCCGCGGACCGCGGTACCTAAGCCACCATTTTATAGAAGAAAAAAAAACTTTTGCAAAACCCGTTATTGGTAATGGCCAGGTCTTCATCTGAGCCGAGGTAAAAATTGTTCGGGGCAGGAGGGGTTATGATTTATGAGACACTAGCGCCCAAATTACAGGGTGGCGCAAGTATTTTTGGCTTTTTTAAGTGGCTGTATTTTTCAAATTTCATGAACACATCAACCAGATCTTTTTTTTATCGGATAGAGGAAGACGGGAGATTTTGTTTAATACCAAACTTGTGATGTTAGTCTATAAAATTTCAATTTTTTTTACAATCTTGTTTTTTGTGATGAAGCACACTTTCAATTGAATGGAGGCGTCAACAGGCACAACTTTCGCTACTGGGATGACAACAATCCGCATTGGTTTGAACAAGTTCCGCTCCACTCGCCACGTGTTACTGTCTTTGCTCTGATTGGCCGCCAAGGAATCGTTGGACCATGCTTTTTCCAAGAAAACATCAATAGTGCCAACTACCTGAATCTTCTCCAACAACAAGTGGTTCCTGATTTGCAAGACTGGCCGAATTTCAATGAGCTCCTCTCGGTGCACCTCCACACTGGGCTCTTCGTGTTCGTGCGTACCTATCTGAAGTGTTTCCTGAACGATGGATGGGCAGAGGTTCTCCAAATTTGCCATGGCCGCCTTACTCACCAGATCTGACGCCGCGTGATTTTTTCTTGTGCAGCTGGATCAATTGAGACTGCCTTTTAAGAATTGCCTCAAGAAATGATCAATAATTGCATCGCAGCATATCCTCTTCGATTGAACCGTTGTATCGCAGTTGGCGGTAGAAGTGTTGAAGAAACATTTGCAAATGTTTAGATTTTTGTTATAAAGTTTGGTATTAAACAAAATCTCCCGTCTTCCTCTATCCGATAAAAAAAAGATCTGGTTGATGTGTTCATGAAATTTGAAAAATACAGCCACTTAAAAAAGCCAAAAATACTTGCGCCACCCTGTAGTTTACCTTGGTTCTCCAAGACAAAAGGTCAAAAACCAAAAAAGTTTTCTATCGCTTTCAGTGTAAAAAACATGCCAGACCTTAAAAAAGCGAAGTTTTTAAGTTTTTTTGCAAGTTTGATGTCATTAGCTTTCCTAACGTCTCATCTTTCGAATAAAAAAAATCTCGGCAAAATACCGCGAATTTAAAAAGTTACGGCCAAAAACACCTTGGGGGACAAAATTGCGCCACCCTGTAAAACGAAAATTTTCAACACTTTACTACGTACATACTTTTGAGTGTCGACCAAGGGTTGGCCAACACACTCCATATTGCAAAGGATAGAAAGTCAAAAAATCGGTGGCCATAACCCCCACCACTATCCACCCTACCAGTAAATAAGAGCCCGTCAAAATCAACTAAAATTACACGGTTCAACATAGTTTGACATATTTATAACACGCTAAGAAATTTATGCACCTTTTAAGCTTAAAATTGCAAAAAGATCATTATGAATTATCACTAGAAAAAAGATAATAATAATAATAAAAAATTAAAAATACCAAAAACCCATGAAAATATTGATTTTTGCATTGTACAAAACGAAAAATTTTCCTCACATTAGAAACAAAAAAGTTGGACAATTTTATGCGCCCTGGTTGCACATTAGGGCAAGAGAGGATGATGGGAGGAGCGGGAGACACATTAAATCATACCAACAACATCCAACGACAACAACAATCACTCCTACAATCAAAATGACACAGTGACAAGAGGGAAACAACTTGGCTGGTTACTGCTGCTACTACAGCCAAAACTACTATAATCTATTTATGGTGGTGCAGCCTGTCTGACTGACTGCTGCACCCACCAATCGATGGCGTGAACAATGACAGTGCGCAGGGCAAGGACACTGCTGAAGATGAGGCAGTGAAGAAGGGGGATGAAATCTCCCTACTTTTTCTGCATTCCTACAGGGAAATTGGGAGAATAGGTGCATGGAGTGAATTTAGAAAAGGGAAGTGGTTCACCATGTGAGCGTGTCAATTTTTGAAATTTAAGCGTGGTCCTCACCGGGTGGTGGATAAACGATGGCATTTCACGTAAGAAAATCCTATTTATTCAATTTAATTTTTAGAAGACTGATAATGTGATGAAGGAGATTGGATTTTTTTAACATTTCAGTAAAATTTGGTTCGTTAGCCTCGTTTCAGAAATAGCAAAATTTTCGATTTCACAAATGACGGCAGTTTTGCTATAAAGGCCCGCAACTTGTAATTATTACATTTTATATTTCAAAATACAGTCAAACCTCGTTTATCCGGCACCGCGAAAAGTTTTTCCCGCCTTGGGTCCGACATTTTCTTTAGCTCAATTTTCGAAGTCTTTTGCTAAATGTGATTCGCCAGTCTAGTCCGAAATATCGCAAAAATTATGTTTTTGCCGGTCGTTTTTCCAAAATTTTTAAATTTCGTTATAAAGACCCGCGAACCTCGGTTATCCGGCACCCCTTTATGAAAATCAGGTGCCGGATAACCGAGGTCCGCGGGTCTACGGCAACCTGAAAGGATTTTGGAAAAACGATCGGCAAAATCAGAATCCTTGCAATATTTCGGACTAGACTGGCGAATCACATTTAGCAAAAGACTTCGAAAATTAAGCTGAAAAAAGTGTCGGACCTAAGGCGGGAATGAACTTTTGGGGGTACCAGATAAACGAGGTTTGACTGTAGAAGATTTTTGGAATAAGACTGACGAATCTCCTCTAACAATTCCCTTGCACGCTAAGATAGGCCAAATTTGTGTGTGTCACAACATATTTTTAACAATTTCACAAACAATGTAGCCTACTAATACCATACCGTTAAGAAACAGCTATTTTACTGGCCTTTAATTCACACACTAAAGAAATAAAGTCAAGGTCACAACTATAAACAATACATGCCAATATAATTACTCATTGGAATAATGCCTCTTCTATTGTTTGAAGTGTTTCTGCACCAAAACAATACACTTGATAGTCCCTCTCTAGCCAGTAATTTTCCCACGACCGAAAAAGCAAGAAAAATCCAATCTAGCTACATCTTCATAAATCAAAAGTATGAGTGGAGAACGGTTGGTACGGCACGCTCCGTCCTGAAGAGTTTTCAAAGTGTTTCTTGTTCCGATGTCCTGTCCCGGAAATTTTTTTATCACAACTTTTGTCCCGTCCCGGAGTAGGCCATCCTTCATGCCTAACCAAGAGCACAAATAGTGATAAAATAAATCACATTTACTCGAGCCCTTCATGACAAAAAACACGAATAACAACACGCATATACACAACACTACGTTTTGGAGAATAAAGTTGAAATGTCTGGAAGAGCTGTCGCTATTGGCACATTCAGCAAGTATCGGTGGCATAGGGCTGCTTTGGCTGTTATTCTTTCCATTGGCGGATACGCGAGCATCATCTACAAATTTCTCTGACAAAAAAAACTACAAGAAATTTAATTTCGAAAACACTCTACCTCCAATAAGTCCAAACCATCATCTGAAAATTCACAAATAGAGCTTATAAATTTGTAAACAAACCAGAAAAGATTTTTTACCATCGATTGCTGGTGCATACCTCCTCAAATCTGTGGCATTCCATTTTGGGAAGTCAGCTTTATAATCAGGGAATTTCTCGACACCCGGCCATATCTGTGAAATACCAATAATAGTAAGAACTTGGAAATGTGACCAATCAAACCGTTGGAGTAGGTGTCCCAAGTACTCGGAAGATTCTAAACACACAATGATAACGCAGGCATAAACGACGATAGAGAAAATTAGGGTGAAACATTTACCGAAACAATTGATCAATTTCAGAGTCACCTGAATTTCAAGACGTTAATTTTTTATATGGAGTAGCACAAGACAAATGAGAAAAAATCAACTGACCATCAAATAATGGACTTCCACGAATCGTTTCGGCAAATATACAAGCAAGACTCCTAAAATATTGCTTAATGTAAAACAATGAGCCAAGAAAGCAATTGAGTACCAAATGTCTACAGCTGTAGAATAAAACCTGGCACCCAGCAGAATCTTAATTTTCGAATCAATAAATAATCCCTTTAATAGCTGTTAGTTTGAAGGCAGACCTCTGGGGAACGATACCTGTAAGATGAGATAATACTAGAAAGTAAATTAAACTGGCAAAAAAGTATAGCGTTCGATTGGGCCATTCATAATCGGTCCAAACTAAGCGAAAAATTGGTGAGCAGGCGTTTGTAAAAAAGATCAAACGCCAATTTTGCTTAAAATAGCCTCTAATGACTACTTGCAAAAAAAATCAGTTATTCTCTATGAGAAAAAGTTTAAAAAAACACGTAGACCTGGTATTCTCAGCCCGCTGACTTCAGAAGGCTGAGTTAAAATTTTAAGCCCGGCTGACGGCTTAGGAAAATTTTTCCAACTCAGCCGGCTGAGAAAAGTTTCCATATAATTTTTTGGCGTTTTTTGTTCATTTTTAACTGTTTTCATGACAATTTTGAAGTGTTCAGTTAATAAAAAAATTCATTGATTAATTTTCTTTCCAGGCGGTTGCTCATTGTTGAATTTAAGTTAGCCGGTTGAGGCCATGAGCCTAACGCTGAGTTAAAATTTGTGCCCGGCTGACGGACGGATGAGGCTGAGGAAAATTTTTTCAACTCAGTCGGCTGAGGTTATCGTCGAGTATATCACCCTGGTGAGGACATACTGGCAGGTTCTACCAATCCCATTTTTTCTTGTTATAATATGTCATGTCAAAAAATAAAATATCCCTTCTCCGAATATTTGAATTATGTCCTAGTAATAATCAGTGTTTAAAAACTTTGGAAACTTTCTAGAGGTATTTACAAAAAATACTTCAAATGAGTCAGCCCTACTGTAGATGGGGCTCCTGCAAAGTTATTCAGTAGATGAAATTGGCCCAGTTTTGGTTTGTCCTAATCGAAGCAGCTTAGTAGTTTAACTTAGTAGTTTAACTAACGTCATCTAGAAAAGCATACCACAATGTAACCTAAATAGGAAACAGTCAGAAAAATATGGTTCATAAGAATTCCTTACCACTTCATGGGTGTAGCATCTTGACGGAATTGAAAACGATCTAAATGGGCACGACGATTATTTGGACTGGGATCAAAACTCATAGCAAACCTTGCCAACCCAAAGTCAGCCAACTTGATTATTCCCGTATTCATTACCAGTAGATTTTGAGGCTTTAAATCCCGATGAACCACTCGATGGGTATGACAATATGCGAGCGCTTGCAGCAATTGGAAAAGAAAGCTCTAAAAACATTCATTTTGTAAAAGAACGATGCATTCCAAAAGTTTGAGATAGATACCTTGATATATACGATGGGTAGAGGGCGTGGTGCTACCTTTTCCATCAGCATCTTTAGATCCTGATCAACGTACTCGAACACCATGTAGAGTCTCTGCCCCTCTGAAAAAAGAAGAAGAATGATGTACACGAAATAATTTAGTAAAATCACGGTTGCAGTATAGAATCCATCGCCCACGCAGAAGGGTCATTTGGAGGAAATAACCTCATATTCGTGTTTCTCGACCCTGATTTCATGAGAAAGCCGATTGCTTTTTTAATTCTGAGCGAAAAAAAATTCTATCCACAGGGGGTATCATGGTTTTTTAGCCAAAATTTCATAATTTGAATTGGCGCCTATTGAATTTTAAAAGGGAATAATGGCTGTATAGGGGAAGGGAAGGAAATAAAAAGCCACTTTTATGGCAAAATGATAAAAAAGTAGATGATTGTAATTTTTGACTGTCTCACCATGTTTTTCAACATGGGCCGTGACAAAAAGAGACTCTACATTCATTCTATGATCAATAGTCTTGCTCGGAATTATGTCTAAGGTGAGTGAGTGCGCGAGGGCTCAGAGTTGAGATGTGCACACCCACAACCTTAGACAAAATTCACTCGAAAGGGACTCTTGATGCATAAAATACATGCATACCAGAATTTCTATATGCGGTAGGCACCAGTATTCAAAACTAGGTTAAACATCTTCTTGTTAGTGGGCTCTGTGTGATTAGTGGCCGTTTTTTATTCCCTTCCCCTCCCTATACAGCCCTTACTCCCTTTTAAAATTCAAAAGACGCCAATTTAAATTGTGAAATTTTGATTAAAAACCCATTATACTGTCATGTGCATCGAAATACTGTCGTGTGGATCGAATTTTTTTTTGCTCGGAATTCAAAAAAATAGCCGGATTTCTTATGAAATCGCGGTCGAGAAACACAAATATGGGGTTATCTCCTCCACCAGACCCTTCTCGTCGGGGGAGGGTTCTCTACTCAAGCCAAAATCACACTTACTATTGAGAATAACATCATGCAACTTCACAATATTCGGATGGGAGAGCTCTTTCAAAAGACAGATTTCGCGGATAGCAGTTGCTGGAACGCCCTCATTGCCTCTAAAATACGTAATGGGCAATTAGTTTCAAGTATAAAAATGAAGAAAGAACTGATTTAGCCGGATCTGCTTCAATGCCACCATAGCATTCATGTTTGAACAGCGGGCACGATATACGATTCCATAAGTTCCCTCCCCAATTTTTTTCGGATCCTTAACAATTTGATCAGTAGATGGATGTTTTACATCACAACAAAGTTACCTTGAATCTGCTTAGTTGCCGACTTGCGTCCTTATCCATGGTTTTTTAAGTAGAACAAATATAGTCTGAATAGGTAAAATTATCTACAATGACGAGAAAGTTTTTTCTTTCAATAATAATTTCTCAGTAGTCCTGAACTTGATAAATGGATGATTTACTTGAATAAAGCAGAAATTTTTTCAATGAATTGTAGAAGAATACTTCATTTTACGTAAATATTCAAATGAGGAAAATTACAAACGTTGAACTTATTGTTTCCCGCCAAAACGATTTTGAAACATTTACTCTGCACAAGATGGTTATTAAGTCTCGTGAAATTAGCATCTTTTCTTATGCTAGCTTAGATTCGCATTGCCAATGTGGATGTTATTTAACAGTGGAAACAAGCAGAATTTAAAGAGAAAATGGCGCTGGTGCTAGGGATGAGATTTGCATCCTATTCACAATAAAAAGGATATTTTAAGAGGAAAAGTATCCTAAAATATCCTATTTTAGGAGGTATCCTAAATGAGGATTTTTCCACTTATTTTGGGATACTCCTAGTATATACGAGTATCCTTTCAAGATATTTCGTATTTTTTGATGTTTTTTTCGTCATTTGTTTAGAACATTGTAAAACTGACGCTAAATTCTTGTTCAGTAGGGTTGTCGAGCGCTTAAAATTTTGGAGTCGAGTGATCGACTCGAAACTCGAAATTTCCAAGCGCTTGACTCAAAGACACGAAAAATTTTCTTGGCGGCTTCGCCGTCATTTTTGGTGGCTTCTTATAATAATTAATGCACGACAGTTTTTCAAACATTGATTTCTCAAATCACTTATTAGACCAATTTTAAAACAACAAAATCACAAATCATCTTCTAACAACCGACAACTTCTGTTAGCTCTTCTTCGTTCTTTTCTTTTGCTTTTTGGAAGATTCCATCGGCGAGATTAGCTTTGATGATTAGTAAGTTAACTACAGTATCTTTTGCTAGTCGAGATTTTAATGAGTTGGCAAAAAGAAGACTGGCCATGGAAAAGCATCGTTCAGAAGCCACGCTTGAGAGTGAGGTTGCCAGATACTTGCGAGCCATCAGAGCAAGATTGGGAAAACGCACTTCATTCTTAGTTTACGACAAAACACAAAAATAATCATTTTTGATCGTCAAAAACTCAAGCGCTCAATAAGATTTTGAAACGAAAACTCGAAATTTTTTTCGAGTCGAGCTTAACTCGAAATGACAACTCGAAACTCGAAATTTTTCGAGTTTCGAGTTTTTTTCGAGTTCGACTCGACAACCCTATTGTTCAGCATGGTCGATTTGCTTATAAAACTGCTCTTTTCGTTGAGCTGAGTGTCAAATTTAAAATCATCGCCACGAAGGTGACGGATAATCGAGAGTGACGGATTAGCTAGATGACGGATTATCGAGAGTTGACTGTACAGCCATTGCATTCGATACCTAAAGGTTTTTGGACTGGCATGTGCCTAGGAATAAAACCATCTAACTTGTATTGCGCAAAAGTGTGCTCTTCCTGTACAGAGTCAGCTGTCTGTATTGCACAGTTGTTTTTGTATGCATACCACTTCAGGAATTTTATGGCAGCCTTGCTCTGGTTTTCATTTTTCGAGTGCCCTTTTTCAGGAACAATGCCCGAATGATGGTTGCTAAAGAGATTATTTGCACGGAAGTGTTTCATGCATGCAGAAGCTATCGTCATCGATGTTTCGAAAATGTAAATTTTTGTAATCTGCAAAAATATTTCCTGAAGTTTGACTAGAGCATGAGATAAAATGTTCGTATCATTTGTACAATAGGAAGCTAGCTGTTTTTTAAGGTCGAAAACGGTGTTGTAGTTATGGCTGTGCCATTCTTCAAGTTTCTTTTTGTATTTCTTTTTGTCTTAATCTTCTGTACAAATAGGCGTCCAGGCAGGGAAGGTTAAATATTACATGGCTGGAATGCACAATTGTGACCAGCTCGAAAAAGGGGTTTTGACCACTTTTTCGTGCTTCTCGACCCCTAAAACCCAGGTGGGGACGGCAATTTTTGGGAACAAATTTTGACCATTTTTGGCCAAAACCATGATACCCTATTTTGCTGTTTTGCCTGTTATACCATATGTTTTTCAACACAGGGCTTGGCAAAAAGAGACTCTAGATGCATTTTTGATCGAGAGTCTTGCTCGGAATTATGTCTAAGGTAAGTGAGTGCGCGCATCTCTAACCAACCAAGCCCCCTACGCCCCCGAAGGGGGCGCAGGGGGCTTGGTTGCTTGGGGTTGAGAATTGTTGAAAGAATGATAAGTTGCTATTTTCGAACCAAGTACCTTTGCGAAAACTTACTTTTGTCTTAAAATCTTCGAAAGCTGCTTTCTCTTTTTTATAGCGTTTATTCTTACATACCCATTGCAGACCATCCGTTCTTTATAATTGCGTATGTTAAATAACTTCATTGAAATAAAAATGTGAAGTTACGGACTTTGAAGGATGTTCTCGCAACTCAAGCCAATCACCACACTTTTTTACAAGGATACAACCACAGATTCTGCACAGCATTGCCAGCATGCTCACTAATGAGTGAACAAACAAAGGTGTGAGTGTCAATGTGTGAATTGTCTTGGTGAGTGTGTCAAAGGATGACTTTGTGTCGCATATCTCAACTATTAACACCCACCATGCATCCATATTCACTTTTGAGTTATTTGTGTCAAAGTGTGTGGGTGTGCATATCTCAACTATTAACACCCACCATGCATCCATATTCACTTTTGAGTTATTTGTGGGTGTTAGTGAGTGCATATCTCAACTATTAACACCCACCATGCATCCATATTCACTTTTGAGTTATTTGTGGGTGTTAGTGAGTGCATATCTCAACTATTAACACCCACCATGCATCCATATTCACTTTTGAGTTATTTGTGTCAAAGGTGTGTGGGTGTGCATATCTCAACTATTAACACCCACCATGCATCCATATTCACTTTTGAGTTATTTGTGTCAAAGGTGTGTGGGTGTGCATATCTCAACTATTAACACCCACCATGCATCCATATTCACTTTTGTTATTTGTGTCAAAGGTGTGTGGGTGTGCATATCTCAACTATTAACACCCACCATGCATCCATATTCACTTTTGAGTTATTTGTGGGTGTTAGTGTGTGCATATCTCAACTATTAACACCCACCATGCATCCATATTCACTTTTGAGTTATTTGTGTCAAAGGTGTGTGGGTGTGCATATCTCAACTATTAACACCCACCATGCATCCATATTCACTTTTGAGTTATTTTGTCAAAGGTGTGTGGGTGTGCATATCTCAACTATTAACACCCACCATGCATCCATATTCACTTTTGAGTTATTTGTGTCAAAGGTGTGTGGGTGTGCCACTCAATGCATGCATCCATATTCACTTTTGAGTTATTTGTGTCAAAGGTGTGTGGGTGTGCATATCTCAACTATTAACACCCACCATGCATCCATATTCACTTTTGAGTTATTTGTGTCAAAGGTGTGTGGGTGTGCATATCTCAACTATTAACACCCACCATGCATCCATATTCACTTTTGAGTTATTTGTGTCAAAGGTGTGTGGGTGTGCATATCTCAACTATTAACACCCACCATGCATCCATATTCACTTTTGAGTTATTTGTGTCAAAGGTGTGTGGGTGTGCATATCTCAACTATTAACACCCACCATGCATCCATATTCACTTTTGAGTTATTTGTGTCAAAGGTGTGTGGGTGTGCATATCTCAACTATTAACACCCACCATGCATCCATATTCACTTTTGAGTTATTTGTGTCAAAGGTGTGTGGGTGTGCATATCTCAACTATTAACACCCACCATGCATCCATATTCACTTTTGAGTTATTTGTGTCAAAGGTGTGTGGGTGTGCATATCTCAACTATTAACACCCACCATGCATCCATATTCACTTTTGAGTTATTTGTGGGTGTTTGTGTGTGCATATCTCAACTATTAACACCCACCATGCATCCATATTCACTTTTGAGTTATTTGTGTCAAAGGTGTGTGGGTGTGCATATCTCAACTATTAACACCCACCATGCATCCATATTCACTTTTGAGTTATTTGTGTCAAAGGTGTGTGGGTGTGCATATCTCAACTATTAACACCCACCATGCATCCATATTCACTTTTGAGTTATTTGTGTCAAAGGTGTGTGGGTGTGCATATCTCAACTATTAACACCCACCATGCATCCATATTCACTTTTGAGTTATTTGTGTCAAAGGTGTGTGGGTGTGCATATCTCAACTATTAACACCCACCATGCATCCATATTCACTTTTGAGTTATTTGTGTCAAAGGTGTGTGGGTGTGCATATCTCAACTATTAACACCCACCATGCATCCATATTCACTTTTGAGTTATTTGTGTCTTGATGATTCTCTTTTTTCCATGCCCTAGTGACCAAAACAGGGTGATACCTTAATATAAAGTGGCTTACCTTGGTCCCCCAAGGCAAAAATTCAAATTTTGGTCAAAATTTTTTTTGTCAAAAATGATTTTCCCCCGCATAAAAACACATTCCACGTGCGTTAGAGTAGCTAAAACATCGAAAAAACATCATTTGGAGGCATTTTGCGAGGGTTCGGAATTTGACAATTTTTCTAGTAATTGATCTGCACGTTCCATTTAGCACATTTTTTAATTGTTTCATTTTGCATCGAATCTGCTCTTGATGATCACATAGTTCTTTTCAAATCGGGCATTAAACTTTTTAGAACATTTTGGATGAAAACGCATAGGAAAAATTTGGATGGAAAAGAACCACTTGTCTCCCATTATTTTTCGTATAGCGCACGAGCATGCTTAGTGGTTGATCATGATGATAAGTCAAGTAAATATTTTTTAGACGGAGATAAAAATAAACAGTGAAGCATTTCAAGTAGTCGATATCTCTAAAGCTGCGTTAGGTAATCCTAATGCAGGGAAAAAACAATAACGTTTGAAACACAAAAAGGGCCCAACCGAAAAAAACCATTCAACTCCTATCAATTACCTATAAGAAAGCAAAACACTAACACGACATTAGCTTTATTATTGTAGAAAAAGAAATTTAACAAATTTAAGTTGTACAATTAAAGCACTGTTACAAATGAAGTAGAAAATTAGCAACAAATATACAAGGTGTATCAAGAAATTTTCCAGACTTGAAATGGCCATAATTTTTTTCCATGTCGTTTTTTTAATTCTGTTTTCACAGGTCGAATTTTGTCGGAGTTCTGTCGCCGACAATTTATTTTACTATATAATGTCTAAAAGCCGACTTTTGCTTGCTACCTTATGGCTTGGGCCATGATCTGTGGTCAACTTCTGAATGAGCAAGGAAGAAACCACAGAAGGACCAAGCAAAAAAGACGCTACTACAAAACGACAATGAAGCGCTTGGCATAACGAACGGTTCGATTTTCAGACATTTGGACAGAAACTCATTTGGTCAGGGAACCTACCGTATTCTCTCTAATAGCTACCCCCTCTAATAACTGCCCTCTGGAGGGCCATTTTACCTACACCTTATTCAGTTTTAAGACAATTTTAGCCAAAAAAGGCATTTTTTAACAAAAAATCGATTCAAAAAATGGCTGTCATGACACGGAAAGAACAGTTGTGTGTGCCGACATATATTTTTAGTCTGCATGTTTTTGAGCGGCTTTTTTCATTCACTGCTTCAAGGGTCAGTGCTGTTGGAGATGTTGCGTGATGCTCGAGCTCTGCCCGACCAAATCCCACTCATCGAAGAAGTCGATTCCGAACAAGACCAAGAAAACGGCTACATGATTGATTCGTCCCTAATCGAAATTGAAGAAGTTAAAGCAAATGTATGAAAATTTGTTTGAATGATTATTGTCTGATTGTTGTTCTTGTTGTAATCTCACCCAGATTTCGTTTGAATAATATTCTTTGATCATCATGTTTGTTTTGAAAAATTGCCTTAAAAAATTTTCGTCGCGCCATCGACGTGACCACGTCCGAAAATAGCTCCCCATCTCTCTAATAACTCCCCCCCTAAAGGGAGGTTGAAAAATAACTCCCCAGGGGGAGGTATTAGAGAGAATACGGTGTTTGAATAAAAACACCATTTGTATTAAACCGATTTTGCAAACAAACCTCTTAGTCAGAAGATATTTTGCCAGAAACTTAATCAACCTCATTATTCATCCTCATTTGGGCAATTTTTTATGCCCGATTAACAGTCATTAAATGGCATTTGTAGAAACTTTTGAGTGCATTTCATTACCGCTACCTTTGTTGCTGTTCTTGATTGAATTTTATTCAATTTACCTTTACAGCAGGCAAATTAGCTTGGGGGACCAAGTCAATAAAAAAAATTTACCAAAAATATTTTCGCATAAAAATGATTTGAAAGTGTAAATAGACAGTTTTTAACGAATTTGTTACAGTTTTACAGTCAACCGACGACCCTCCCCTCTTCCCCTAATTTAACGGTCCCTGGGGGTTGGATTTGGTTGAAGGTCCGAATTTGGTTCGTCCGAAGTGAAGTCGATTTGGTTGGAGGTTGTTTTGTTATGTTATGCCGTGAAGCGTGTTTAAAGCATGTTATTATGTTGCGAAAAGGCATTTGGCGTTTTTTGGAAAAAATTAAAATTAAAATTTTGACCTTTTTTGCCTTGGTCCCTCCTGTTGTTTCGAAGTTTTATTGTTCTGAATCATTTCACGATACAACACGTTAAAAACACGTTTTAAACACTAGAATAAAGGAATAAAATATCAAAAAAACATGTTCTAGGGCTGTTCCAAGCTGTTCCACTCAGGCCAGCTATACCCTCGGTTTAGTGGCCCTCTAGGGTCGGTCCCACAGGGGCCGTTAAATCGAGGGTTGACTGTAGTACTTTATTGTATAACCCTGAGATATCTAAAAAATTCTTCGAAAAAATCTCAATGAAATATTCAAATGCGGGGATATACAGGGTGTATCAAAATTACGCGGCCACCCAAAAAAAATTGGCTACGTGGACCTTTGCCCGGTCGATTTCCGAATTTCGTGCCCTAACCCTCGGAAATCTCCAACTTCACTTAGGATCTTTGCAACATTCATAACTTATTGCTTCCTCCAGAAAGGAGGAAGTCATAAATCAGCCAAGGAATACCTGAAAGAGCTTTCAACGTTGTGTCACAATGAATAACAGTCGTTTTTCTTACTTTATTTTTGCGTGGTTGTTTTATCTGTCATTCTTTCAGGTTTCACATTCCCACAGGTCAGAATTTCTTTTCACTGTTATTTACTAGTTGATTACATATATTTGATGCATCTTCCTCGCAAACAGCTTGAGAAACACACGCCTGGCTGGGAATAGTTCTGCCGACTCCGAGAAGACTGCAGAAAAAAAGCACTTTGGAAAACAATCTCTCTTGTATGTGATTTTCCTGTTTATTGGTAATGAATAAATTTTTGCTAGAGTAGCTTACCGCGCATAGAATTCCAAGTGAAGTTGGAGATTTCCGGGGTTTAGGGTCCGAAATTCGGGAATCGACCGGGCAAGGAACTACCTAGTCAATTTTTTTTGGATGCCCGCGTAATTTTGGTACACCCTGTACGACATTAGGTGCTATTTTAAAGCAACTACGATATGTGGCTGAAAATACCAAACCAGGTAGTTTTATCTGGGTGGTGGTTATTCAGGTACTATTGTTGACAATCTGAAACATACTGGAAAAAGAGTAGTTTGATGTGGCATAGAGTAGTTCAGACTAGAAATAACACGGTAGTAACCAAATGCTATGTTAGTGAAGTTTTCATCGATCAAATAAGTTTATGACTAGAGTTGCCGAATGGTCAAATGACCGGTCACATGACCGGTCTTATGACGTCATATGACCGGTCATTTAACACAAAATGACTGGTCATATAGATTTCGGTCATTTTCTAGTTCTCCTTTCTTTTGAACCGGTTGACGTTAGGATAGTTCCAATGTGTCGTTTGACGAATTTTATTGTTTCATCACTATATTTCCTTCATTGCCTTGAATTCAGATTGCCATATCGATGAAAAAAGCCACTTGCCTGGTGCTGGAACTATTTCGAGCGGAAGGAAGAGACCAACAGCAAAGGAAAGGAAGCATTCGTTGGATACTGCAAATTCTGTCAAGACCGCTACGCAGCCCACCCTGATCGTATGGAGAAGCACTTAAAGGTTTGTATCTGCCAAGGTTTATTAGTTGGAATTTCATTTTGATGGTTTCAGGAGTGCAAAAAAGGGTTCTTTATGGTTATCGGGAATACCCGATTCTTACGCACGTCAGTCGTGGCAAGAAAATTTATGCGTAAGAATCGGGTATTCCCGATAACCATAAAGAACCCAAAAAAGTTGGGGCTGAGGCTAAGAAAGAGATTGATCGCTTGTCAAAAAAATCGAGTGGAGAGCCTCCGAAGAAGATCGTCAAGGAGTCAGAGGACAGCATCTCGCGGACAAGCACGCCTGGGATCAAAGGTTTCTTTGACACCGTGAGCGAAGAGGATCAGGAAGAAGCAGACATTCTCCTCATTAGGGGTTGGTTTTTAATACTTATTGCATGATTGTTATCCTTTCGTTTCCAGGCTTTCACGACTGGCAACATTGCTTCTAATTTCCTCGACAACCCGTTCTTAAAGCAATTCGTCGCCAAGCTTCGTCCGTCGTACAAGCTACCTTCTCGAGTATTCAAGTATTCGAAGATCCTCGTGCCGGCCGAATTCAATCGCGTAAAGAAGAATATAGTGGAGGCGACGAAAAAGTTTTTTATGCCATTTTACCTGCAGTGTTTCATACGCATTGCTTAAGGCCGACTTTCTCGCTATCTCATCAGATGGGTGGACGGATATCAGGAACAACTCGCTGATCAATGTGGTGGTGCACACTCCGAAACCCTTTCTCTTCGACACGATTGATGCTACTTCCAAGATAGATGGTGAGATCCAGAGAACTGAGCACACAGGTAATTCAACATTAATTTATTAAGCATGTTTCATTGACTGCTTTAGAGAAATTTCATCCTCTCCGAGCAGATCGTCAAACTGGGGAAGCATAAAGTTGCAAAATTCTTTGGGTATTAATTATCTTCCTGTTAATTATCTTCCTGTCTTATCGTATTTCATGCTGCTACCCTTCTGTTTTAGCGAAAAGACTCATCAGCTCATTCTCGAGAAGGCTCAACTTGATCAGCACGGATCCTCGGCTATTCTCCAAATGCCAGTGAAGACTCGGTGGGGAACTTGGGCCAAGCTCGCTTCATCCATCTCCAAGAATGAGGAATCAATTAAATCTGCACTATGGGCTACCGAAATCCAAAAGGATAGCACGTTGAAGACTGAGGCTGAGCGGCTGCGAAAAAAGCTATGTGATAGAGAGGATTTCTGGGCGGATGTCAAGGATGTGGAGAAGATGCTCGTTCCGCTTGCCAACGCGATCACAGCCATTGAGGGGAATGAAGTTGATTCGAGAAGGTAATATTATCTGAACTTTGGGCATCTATTGTGTTGCTTGTTTAGATGCTTCTGGACAAGCGTGAGGAGTTTGGCAAAACAGATGTGGCACACTTTCTCGACCTACTTGACAGAGGTCAGTCGTTGATCAATGAAGACAAGCAAAAGGCAATCGTGCTGCTGGCCAACAAGTGCCTTAAGAACCCGGTGTTTGCAGGAAGGGAAGGAGAAGTGGGAATTACATTCATGTGTGTTGATACTTTGATAAGGGCATATTTCAGGTGATAACGGAATGGGCTCAGTGGTTCACCGGAACTGGCATCTTCGCTATCGACAACAGGAGCTATGCATGGGACCCCATGAGCGGGGACGCCATGGTGGAAGGCCTGGTTTTCTGAAACGCTCCTCTGCAAAGTGGTGGAAATGCTTCACAGTGTGCCAATTTCTGCTGCCCTACTGAGAGGAACCGGTCACTGAGAGGTGGAATCCATACGAAGCTCCGGAACAGGTTTTTTTGTTTTCTAACTTTTGCCTTAATATTGTTGATGATTATATCCAGAATGAAGATCGAGACCACCAGCCAAGTCGTCTTCATCAAGCACAATCTACTGCTGGAGTACAGGGATCTCTTCAAGAAAGCAGTGAATTTCGAGATGTCGGAGGAAGCAAATGAAAATGAAGAAGAAAATCTCTCGAGCGAAATTCATGAATTGTTTATGGATGATTTCAGTTGAGAGTGAATAAATGTATGTGTACGAAATGTATTTGTTTCGATCAATAAAGCGTATTTGAACAACAATTAGCACTATTTGCAAGAGGCATGTAAAATTAGGAAAATGACGTCATTTTAGAAAATGACCAGTCATTTCAGCAACTCTATTTATAACCAACCATCCCCTACCTAATTTTCCGATTGGCAACGTGTCTTTTGAAAAAATTAGTTCACGAAGAAATGTCTGCACTGCAAAATCGATTTAAGAAAAATGGTGTTTTTATTTAAATAGGTTCCCTGACCAAATGAGTTTCTGTTTAAATGTCTGAAAATCGAACCGTTCGTTATGCCAAGGGTTTAATTGTTCTTTTGTAATAGCGCCGCGAAAAATCGTGTTTTTGATATTACATACCAAAAATATTGTCGGCGCGAAAAAAAACGATTTGGAAAAACAGATCATAAAAAATACCTAGAAAAAAAACTATGGCCAATCCAACCGCGAAATTTATTAATACATCCAGTATTTTCGGGATACATGGAATTTGAGAGATTTTAATCCTCTGACACAATCGATAATTTGTTCTTGCGTTCATAAAGCTGGCGGTCTGTTGCTCTTATGATGCCCCATTTTTCCGCTGCATTCAATGCTCTTTGAGCTTGCTCTTGAGATCCCTTGCGTTCACTGTCTTCGAGTTTTGTTATAGCCACCAAGACACAGAAAAGCTCAGTCTAAAATAGCCTCGTTAAAGGGGTATACCAGCGCATTACCGAGCCATTTCAAATTCGCAAAAGGCGGGGACCAGGTCTATTCAAACGAGAATTGTTTTTAAATACAAATTGGTCATTTTATATAAAAAGCAAGGCAGAGCCCTGGAACCGAACATGACCACGTTTGGACTACGTCAGCACTCCACCACTGAGCTACCCAGGTTATTATTGAGTTTCCGTTACTTATTGCTCTTTACAAAATGACAAATTTTTACTTCAAAAAAATTCTCGTTCGAATTTACCTGGTCCCCGTTTTGTAAATTTGAAATTGCCATGTAACGCGCTGGCATGCCCCTTTAAGAGGTTAGAACCAGATAATAACAAAATTTCGCCTACCGACATAATTTCGCTTGCGACCTTTTCACTGGATTCCACCATGTTCGCTATCGCCATCAAGCAGCGCCTTTGAACTTCGGCGTTTTCTGACATGGCTAATTCAGAGAAATGTTCTTGCCAAGCTTTGATTGAGGATAGAATTCGCTCACAGACCTAAACATCACTTTTCATTGTTTGCATAAAAACAGATCAGCCCTACACTTGCATCATCGGTTAGCACGGCAAAACCAGCACTCGAAGCAAGCCAGAAAAGGCAATAAATTTACAAATGACAATTGCACTAATGCATTACAGAAAAGCCTAACCTTAAACGATCATCCCCCTCTGCACAGTAAAGAACCCAGAGTTTTACACGGTCACTGCTAACTTCAGGCTAAACCATTAATTGTCCATATGAAAAATTAACAGTCAACCGCAAAACAAACCTTGACAGTCTCCTTGAAAAATTCTTCGCAGAACAGCAGATTTAAAAGTAATTCAGCAGCTAAATACGACGAAGTTTAAGCTATGAATACGAATCATCTTAAACTAACCTGCAGCTCGAAGCGAGTCATTCTCTACATCAAACCAAAACTCCTAAAAATTTAGATGTAAATATGATTTGCTGACGAATTTTCAATGTAAATACTTCTATTTTCGGAACCGCCTTTTCTTTGAGAATTCTTTTTCTGAGCGGATCTCCAACAGAAGCCAAGTTTGTGAGGGTCAGAAGGGCATCATAATTGGCACGACCGTCTACTTCAGGGTGCAGTAAATCCACCATTGGCTTGACCACTTCGAAAACTCTCTGACCTGAAAGAAATTTCTCAGTCTTTATCAGAATATAATAACGTATATTTTACCAGGAAAAGCGATGTTGGGATTAGAATGAGAACCAAGTTTAGCTAAGCCATGTGCTGCTTTCAATTTTCCTTCAGCAGTGCATTCCTTGTAGAGAGTCAACAACAGCTTGGCTCCACCTTCACTTATGATTTGACCTAAAATTTAATTTTAAAAACATATTTAAATGCAACAGCATCTGACCAGTCAGATCTTCCACACCAGCAAAAGCCAGCAAGCACCTCGCCAAATTGTCTAATGCTTTCTTGCTCTCGGTCTTCGATACAGCCATGCATGCCACCACTGCTCCGCCTTCCACTAGTTTTCGAACGCGCTTCTCCACGTAGTCATCCATATCCTAAATAAGAGTAGTAATGCATCAGTAGAAAGGAAAAATGAAAACCTTGGGATGTGTTTCTGGAACGTGATGCTTTGCGAACTGAGCTAGCTTCACCATCTCTTCGTCTACTTTTGGCTTCTCATAGGCATTGCACAGATTGACATAAATAGCTGAAAAAGTAAACGATAATCAGATAACTTAAATATTTTATGAAAAGAGTACGGTTTACCTGCTAGTGTGAAAACGCAAATAGGGCCGGCACTCTAAATTAAAAAAACTGCTTAAGCCACTCAAATCAATAAATTAAATGCAAACCTTAGCTAGGGAAACTAGAGCTTGAAGTAAGGCGGGATCATCCACAATGTACTAAAAAGATTAGGCTTAGACGAGCAACTGCATGATTTTACAAAAATACCGAATACCTCCTTGACATCTGCATCCAAAGACAAATATGACAGTCCCTCACATGCAAAACGGCGAATATCCACAGGCAGTTCAACATTCAAAAGGAATTTTTTGCACGTCTCGGAAAGTTTTATTGAAGCACCTTCATCCATAGTTTGTCTGCTGCAGTCATCACCACCTGCAGAGGCACATTTGCACAGCCCCTGAAATTTAACATTCGAACCATACTTTTATAATCTTAAGAAAATCAATGGTTACCATGAGGGCTCTGACTTTGACATTAAGATCGCTCGAATTAAATAGTTTCTTAAGAACAGGCATTCCAGTCTTGATGATGGCCGTTGCTCTTTCATGTTTGCTGACCGAGAGGACGATTAGTTCTGCTGCCACACTCTAAACTTCGTGATAATTCTGGGCCGAAAGCTGACAGACAACAAAAATTTACTTGTTGTAGAGGGTCATCTGAAGCAGCCATCTGAAGCATCATATTTGTGATCGTATCATTTGTTACCAGGCTTCTAAAAACGTCGTATAAATTGGCTGGAAGAGCGAAAAAACTGCAAAAACTCACATTCCAACGTCGACTGGACCTTGCAAAAGAGTGATCAAAAGCGCTGCCATCTTGATCTTATTTTTGGTTTCATTGATCTCTGACAAAACGCCACTGAAAAAGTCAAAATGAACGGATGTTCATATATTTCTAAGAACATACTTGAAGAACTGATCTACTTTTTCCTTGAAAATTGTTCGCCGAGTATCGAAGACCATATCATCGTAGAGCCTTGTCAAAAAGATAGCAGTGTGTTGACGAGTCTCAGGTGTTACCGGGTATTCGCACTGTTCAGGAATTTGAGATGCAATGTGAAGCAACTTGAACAGCCCTCAAAACGGCCATAGTGAAAAATTGCTATAGTTAAAGCAAATCAAAAACCTCTGTCTTCCACAAACCTCCATGACCATCCACGAGGCAGCCCACCATCCATGTGCATCAGATTTTTGAGCAGCAAGTCCAGTGAAGTTTCTCGGACCACGGCTGAGTATTGCTTGTCAGTGATAATTTCTTCGAGTTCCAGGACCAAGCGAACAATAATCAGCTTGTTTTTCTCCACCACGTCTAAATCAGGTTTGATTTCTTTGCTTCGATCCATAGCTGCCAGCGCATTGAAAACTAGTTGGATGAGAGCTGAGGATGCATCAATGTAGCCGGAAGCTTGGCGTATTGAAGGCAATCTCGCAAGTATAGGGATGGTCACCGATTCTGCTATTTTAAAGGCCTGAAAAAAGAAGTGGGATAAATGCACACCATTTGATTTTAAAGGCACCCTTTCTCGTTTTTTGGCTAACTCGTCTAAAATTCGCATTGCAGAGATAGCTAGTTCATCCGACCATTTGGCTTTATCGTTGAGAACTCCAAGCAATTCACCGACTATTTTCCCATCCTGCCAAACTTTGACTGCCCCATCCTCTGAGTCCCGGCATAGCACAAGAAGATTATTCATTGCCTGAAGATTTTTTTTTAGATTTTTTTCCAAGTGTATCAATGAGCACCTGCAAGACTTTATCACTATCACGGCTGTCGAAAGTCAAGCGCAACATTTCAGCCACTTTGTTTTCAGTGCTTTCAACTTTCTTCAAACGGTCACTGTTTATCTTCATCAATTTCTCGCAGAGCTCGGTAAGAGACCTGAAATATTGCTTTTAAGATAAACGATATAGGGCGCAAAGATACCTATCGCTTGGTTGCAGTCGTAATGCTTCTTTGGCATCTCTAAAGCTGTGGTGTAACCTACACTTTTACAAACCCGATAGACATACCTAAACGCAGCTCCAACCTTGTCTAATTGTTCTCTTGCCAAGGCTGAAATAGATGTCAGAAATTTTTTGGAGGAAAAACCGATAAAGACATATTACCCCTTCTGTAGAAAGCTTTTGCATTGTGGGGTTCGATTTCGAGGGCTGGAAAACGGGTACAGTAGATAGAAAAAGATTTCATGCAAAAAAATCACCTGATGTGCAGTCAGATTCAGCTCCTTCAAAGTCTTCTGTCTTGAGTCGTACCATGGCTCTGTTTTTGAACAACACCGCCCTCATCTCACTTTTGGCCTCCAGTTTAAGTGCTTTGGAGTAGTAATCCATAGATTTTTGATAATCGCCATTCTTGAAAGCATCGTTTCCTGCCTAAAGAAGAATTTAGTGCAGGTATGACATGACCGAATTGGGATTCAAACCTCTTTTAGTTGTTCTACTGACTTAGAAGGGGTCAAGACATCGTCGTTGACAATTTCATCCGACATTAATTGTGTATTGAGTCTAAAAGGATAACATTATCAGGAGCTATTGCGCAACGCGTGGAAACGTAGGTAATGCTACTGAGCAACTAAATGAGCTAAACATGCTATTTGTTAAGACAGCTTTGCAGTAAACAACCAGTTAAAGTGTGGTCTTGGCTCTGTGTGTCCAACCTTTTGTCCAATCAATCGATGAGACCTCAAGGAGGGAAATAGAGGATATCTCGATTGTTCAAGAAAATTCGATTTGAATTTATTTTTGGCGTTTTGAAATTTCTGGGAAGCTCAAAATTTGAACTAGTTGTTGCTTGCTTTCTCCATATTTTGGCTCGCGGTTCACTTTTAGAGTTGCTGATTGCCATTGTCCACATTTTTTGGGCAGGTGACCTCTGTGTTTTGGTCTCCTTGTATTTTTTTATCGACATTTTTTTTGATGGCAGCCAAAGATTTCAGATAAATGAATCTGGTTTTCAGTTTATCTCATCGCTATGGCTGCTGCAGATGTAAATTATGATGTGGCGAAAGAGAGAATTCAAGATTTTCTCAAGACATGGTACCAAGAGCATCCGGACGGTCACAAAGTCTTCGTCTATGCGGATCAAGCTGCTGAGGTTGCCTACCGTCGTCAGACTGCATTCTACGTGATGCAAGAGGATGTGCACACCCACGATCCAGAGCTCTCAGAATGGATTGACAGCAATACATGCCGCTTCCGCAATCTCTTCTACGAGGTCACTGACGCTTTTATCCAAGAAATACTGGGAGACAATGAGGTAGAGTACCCAACTTCCTTTTCACCTTCAACATTACAATTGCTTTTTTCAGCCACCAGTCCATGATGCGCACGATGCTTTCATTTTCCAGCGACTTTACATGGACCGCAAGATCAAGGAAGCTGATGGAGAGATGATATCTCACGATGAAATGCGAAAGAAGTACCCACCAGAGTTGATGCGCCGCTAGTGAGTTCCTCCATCTTTTCATCCTCTTTGGGTTCTCTATGATTCGTCTAATTTTCAGTGAAATCTACTTCAAGACTCGTGATTTGGTCAAGCCACTTCCTGTTCGTGAGCTCAAAGCATCGTGTGTTGGCAAGTTGGTTTCAGTGCGAGGAGTTTGCATTCGTGCAACAGAGGTCAAGCCATTGGCTAATGTCATCACTTACACTTGCGATGCTTGCGGAAATGAGACTTACCAACCGGTAAGCCTATTTTCTGTATAAATATTTCAAAAATTTTCATATTTCAGGTTGCTGGTCAGTCTTATACGCCTGCCTTCAACTGTCCTAGCCGAGATTGTGTGGAAAGCAAAGCAAATGGCCGTCTCCAGATGCAAGTGCGTGGCTCTAAATTCATCAAGTTCCAAGAGATCCGAATTCAAGAAATTGTAAGTAACCTTCTTGGTGGTTATTTTATTTAATATTTTTAATTGACTGTTCCAGAGCGATCAAGTGCCAGTTGGAAGCATTCCCCGCTCTATGACAATTTCTCTGACTGGTGAAAACACTCGCAAAGCAATGCCCGGCGACACTGTGGTGGTCTCTGGTGTGCTCATTCCTGCTCTTCGAAGTGGTTTCAAGCAAGTTACTGGTGGACTGGTTACTGAAATCTTTCTTGATGCTCATGTAAGCGCTTTTCTAATGATTATTCCTCGTCCAGAATATTTCGATTTTAGCACGTAGAAAACAGTCGAGACGAAAATGAAGATCTACTCAATGCCGAGCTGACTGAAGAAGAAATTCAGACTCTGGGGAGTGAAAATGTGTATGAGCGCTTGGCATACAGTATTGCACCTGAGATCTATGGTCTGTTGGATGAAAAGAAATCTTTGCTGTTAGCGCTGGTTGGCGGTGTGGACAAAAACGCCAGTGGAATGAAGATTAGAGGTGCCTGTATCAAAATTTTTGCCATGAAACTAAACATCTTTTAAATTTTAGGAGCTCTCAACATTTTGATGATGGGTGACCCGGGTGTGGCCAAGTCTCAGTTGCTGGGTTATGTGGATCGTCTTGCTATCCGGAGTCAGTATACCACAGGGCGAGGATCTAGTGGGGTTGGTCTCACTGCTGCTGTCGTCAAGGATCCAATCACAGGAGAATATGCGTTGGAGGGAGGCTCTTTAGTGTTGGCCGACCGAGGAATTTGTTGCATTGACGAATTCGATAAGATGTTGGACTCTGACCGAACTGCTATACACGAGGTAACTGATGTTACATCTCTATCCTTTGGCTAAATCTCTATCATTTTTTAGGTGATGGAACAGCAAACGATCTCAATTGCAAAGGCTGGTATCATGACTTCCCTCAATGCGCGTGTCTCAATCATTGCTGCTGCTAATCCTTCTTTTGGCCGCTATAATCCTCACCGATCTATTGAAGAAAACCTTCGGCTTCCTGCAGCTTTACTATCGCGATTTGACTTGCTATGGTTGATTCAGGATGTTCCCAATGTAGATTCTGACAAGAGGCTCGCTGAACACATTACCTACGTGCATCGAAAGGGGAGAGCAGCCGCAGTGTACATTCAAGCCTATCGAGATGGTTTTGTTCAGGCAAATTCACCTTCGATACAGTGTCAGACGCGGTTTTTACAATTTTTTTTCAGAAAATACATTGCCTTGTGTAAGCGTAAGCAGCCAACTATTCCGGAGCCATTGAAACAACGGTTGGTCGAGATGTATGTTGATATTCGAAGAGACGCGCTCAATGACTCTGACTCAATCTTCACTTCTCCGCGTATTCTCCTTGGTGCCATCCGTCTTTCAACTGCCCTGGCTCGTATCCGACTAAGTGACGTGGTTAGTGAAGAAGATGTAGAAGAAGCCATTCGATTGGTATGTCTGCTGTTCTATTTATAATTGGAGGTTGGAATAAAATTTTAACATTTTGGATGGTGGCGTCCAAGGCTTCGCTTCATTCCCGTCAGCCCAGAATTGAAAAGTTAGTATGATTAGTTACAGGTATTATTCAAGTAAATTAATCTGTTTCAGGTACAAAGATCCGAGAGAGAAAGTTTTCAATGTCATACGTGAACTGCTCCAGGAAAGCAACAAGGCCCCCCGTCAAGTTGGACTTGGTTTACAAGAAGTGCAACCAAAAGGGATTCACTGACGAAGTGGTAACTAACTGCATTTCCGGTAAGTTTTATCAATTACGTGGAGCCCAGTTAGCGGTAACATTTACATATCTTTAGATTGGTCTGAAGCGGGTGTTCTCTCAGTTGATTCAGCCAAGCAGTGCATTCAATCGATTGTTTGATGCGAGCAAGTAAATCTTCAGCGTTTGAATTATGTTTCTGTTTGACTTATTCCCATTTGCTTATTCACATCATCTTACTGTGCGTGTTGTTTGACGCTGCCTTTTTTGAATAAAAGTTTGAGAAATTATCTCCAAAATTATCTTTATCCTCGTGCTAGTGATTAGAGATGGTATTTTGTGGAGTTGGGATGATAAACGACGTCTTTTCACCGAAATATCGCACTGATTCCAATTGGTTGTTCTTGTATTACTTCAGTTTGTTCGATAACTTAATGTCTTAAAGTGATAGCCAGAACTAGTTTATCTAATAATTTCCTTATTCACGATTGAGGTTGTAAACTCGACATGTCGATTTCAAAAGTATTTTTCGGTGTCTCATTTTCAGAGTGAGCACTCTTATAAACCTGGTCAACTGGCAAATATGAGTTAATATTTTATTGGCCCACCAAAAGATTTATTACAAACAAGGCAATGCATACTAATATATATAAACAACAAAATATGGCCACATGGGAAAAACACATTTTCGACACTAAGATTCTTTTTATATTTTTTTCTGTGGGCGAGAGACAGCAATGGATCATAACAATGCAATAACAGTGCATGCATCAACAATTTGTAGCGTCTAGATTGAATTAAAAAAAAATGATTAAAGAGTTACAAAAGCGAAATATGCCTAAAAGCTAGAGTTTTTGTAGTCTTATGCTACAAAATAATTACACAATCATAAATTTTTTGAGCTGTGAGAACAAAAAAGAGAGCATTTAGTGCCGTGTTGATGGTTGGAAATTTGAAAAAAGCACAATAAAATTGCAATACCTAGATTATACCAATAAAGTTGATTCTCGATATAATTACGCCTCCTCCAATCCGACCATTATCAAAGTATTTCCCCTAATTTTTTAGTCAGTCTGGTTTCAAAGGTGAAAGAGTTCCGATTTTTGCCTACCATTTAAACTCTATAAAAAAGAGATAAAAAATGGTGAAATTTCCGAATATAAGCAAATATCAAAAGTAAAAGCAATTGGGTTGACTACAACAATAAATAAGTTCAAAAGGTAGATTTCTGAGAGAGATAATTCAGCAAATTCAAGGCAAACAAGTGTGTGTACAGAAGCACTAACCACCATCCCATTCAACACCTTCAAGTTGGTGGTTTAGGCATAGAACTCTTTGGTGGACGCCTAAAAAGTTGGATTTCACATTAAATAGTTTTGGTGGTTATTACTCAAGATGATGATCAGAAACCCAGCGGGACTCCGGCACACCACTTTTCGAGTCAATCATACCGGTAGTTTTACTACAGACCGAGCGGGATTCTGGCAAGGGATAATGATCGAAATTTGGACCAAGCGGGACGGGATTGGTATGTTCATTATCCTTTATTATTATCCTGATCAAATTGAATTTCTGCACCCAATATCTGAATTTATGTCCGCTAGTCATTAAATGACTGCAATTTCTTTAGAAATAGCCCCTTAGAAATTGCCCGATAAAAAAGGAGATGAAAATTCAGTTAAAATTTTTTTCTCCAACCTTTTGATAAGCATAGGAGTAGTTCGGAGGTGCATGCGGCTCATCTAAGCTGTAGGACCCTTCATCCTTCTTTCGCATCCTGAAACAGCAAATTCTTGAGTTTTCGCAGAAGAAATTGTAAAATGGTGTAATCAGTACCTGTAAATGATGAACATGACCAGCAAAATGGTCATCAGGATTCCGACAACTGCTCCTCCGCTCACAGCTAAAATATTTTGCTTAGGTTGATTTACACTCTCAAATTGAGTTTTTTTGCCAAGCGGACTGTCGAAATAGGATTAGTAAAGGACTTCAAAATCGGATAAAAAATACCCAGACCCAGTGAGGGAACCTACTTTTAAGGTGCATGTCAAGCTGTCTGATATTCGGCACTTTTTGACTATCGATATTTTAAAAGATGGTCAAAAATTTCAAATGATTTGTCTGAAAAAAATTATACGCAAGTCATTTAAAAAAACGAGGAAAGCAAGCCCGAAATAACATAAATCAAAATTTGTTTTTCTACCCTGTTTGGAATTTTTTGCCAAAAATGATTAAAACAAACCAGCTAGAATGCCGGGTTTCAGCATCTCGAACTCGCCACTGTCAGACCCGTACATTGGAGTGGTTGGCGCTGTACCACGTGCTGTTGTAATCAATGCTGGTTGCTTTGTGCTAGTAGTGGTTGAGGCTGTAGTAGTTGTCCTCTGATCTAGTAAGATGGGTTGCCTTGTTGTCGAAGTTTTTGATTCACTGTCACCGTGCATGTTCACTATCCTCTCCTCGTTAAACTGAAATTTTTCACGTTATACTACCTCTTTAATTTTTTGTTTAGGGGGTGATTCGGCCGCTCCACTGCCAAAAATTTCAATTTTTTTGTTCCTTAGGGAACATCCATAAATTATGTCAGACTGACAAGGGGGTTGGGGGGTTCCCATGCCAATCTGACAAAATCTGACAAGGGGGGGGGGTGGGGGGTAGAAGACCTTTTTTCTGACAGGAATGTCAGATTTCTCCGTAAATTTTTCGCTAAATATTTTAAGAATTTAAGCTAGATTTCTAAAATTTTAAATTATTTTGTCATATAAAAAATATATACATATAGATAGATATATTTTAACTAGGGACAGCAGGCGCCTATCGGCGCCTCTATCGTATTTTGAAATTTTAATGAATATTAATCCACCACATACCCCCTGATTACCCTTTTCTTGGTAACCCCCGTCTTGCCTACCCTCTTCCTGGGTGCCTGCCTACAAATTGCATACAAACCCTCCTACTCAGGTACTTACCTTTTGGTTCTATCTCCATCCTGTCGATTCGGGCCCTATCCTAGTTATTGGAGGTTATCCATGTGGTTCGGGCCCCATCTTGGTGGTTGGGGTACTTTCCTGGTGGTTCGAGAACCATCCTGGTGATTCGGGCCCCATTCTGGTGTTTGTGGGGTATGCACGCGGTTAAGGACACATCCTGGTGGGTCAGTTACTTTCCTGGTGGTTTGGGCCCATCTTGGTAATTCGTCCCTATCCTAGTTATTGGAGGTTATCCATGTGGTTCGGGCCCCATCCTGGTGGTTGGGGGTATCCTACCTGGCCACCTACCCTACCTACCTGCTACCTACCTGGCCACCTACTCTACCTACCTGCTACCTACCTGGCCATCTACCCTACCTACCTGCTACCTACCTGGCCACCTACCTTCTATTCACCCTACCTGGCCACCTACCTTCTATCCACCCTACCTGGCCTCCTACCTATGTGACCATATAAGCGAATATAAGATTTTACTATAAGGGCTAAGAGAACTTGCGGTTTTGCCAAAAAATTTGGCGCCAAGTCAAAAAAAATTCATTCAATTTTTTATTTATCTTTTTATTTATTTTTTTCCCATAAAACCCCCAATTATCAGCTTTAAAGGCTAAAATTCAAATTTTTTTTCTCAGCAACCCCCGATCTAAATTACAAAGGTCCTCCGCCGTTAAAAGGGCTTTTAAATGAGTATAAACTCACATAATAAAATATATCTCAGAAAAAAGTTATAACTGGTGCAACGGAACCACTCATGGTATTTTCCCATGAAATTCCCATATTTCAACTTCAGGAAGCAAAATCTCAAAATTTTTCACAGCACACACCGAATCTAAAAATAAAAGGTCCTCCGCCATTGAAATAGCTTTAAAATAAGTACAAACTTGCCTTTTAAAATACTGCTCAGAAAAAAGTTATTGATGGTGCAACGGGACTACTCAAAAAGCGTTACGGACCCGTGTCAGAAAATTGTCAGATTTCAATAAGGGGGGGGGGTCAAGCCCATTCTGACATGTTCTGACAGGGGGGGTGGGGGGTTCCCAAAAACGGCCTGTCAGTCTGACATAATTTATGGATGTTTCCTTACCAGTCTACAGTTGCATTAGTGTTTTATTCGCAATTTTTTAAATTTGAATTGAAGTTCACATTTGTCTTGAAATGTCAGAATAAAATAGATTGATTAATGCACTTTTGATTTCGTCTGTGTTTTTAGTTTTGATGTGATTGTCAAACTCTTCGAATTTGCGCTCTAAATACCGTAATTTCTCTAATATAAGACCGCCCCCCTTTGATTCAAAATCGTGTTCTTGGCATTGTATTTTTGACCCACTTTTTGAAGAATGCTCTTATGCAAATTACCGCCCATTTTGTAGCCAGTGAAATGAGCTACAAAATAGGTGGTAATTTGCATAAGAGCATTCTTCAAAAAGTGGGTCAAAAATACAATGCCAAGAACACGATTTTGAATCAAAGGGGGGGTCTTATATTAGAGGATTTACGGTATGTTTGTTTCAGCTCTCTTTGTCTCAAAGCAAATCAAAGCTCTTTGCTGCCATGGCTCGTACTAAGCAAACCGCTCACAAGACAGTTGCTGGCAAGGCTCCGCGCAAACATCGCGCTACGAAAGCTGCTCCTCGTGGTTCTTCAGCAAGTGCTGGACTCCTCATTGCTACCGCCCAGGAACAGTCGCTCTGCGTGAAATCCGTCGCTACCAGAAAACGACCGATCTGCTGATTCGCAAGTTACCATTCCAGCGTTTGGTTCGTGAAATCGCTCAGGAATACAAGGCTGACCTTCGTTTCCAGTGAGTTCTCTTTTGGTCTCCTATCGGCTTCTCTAATCTATCTTTTTTTCAGGTCTTCCGCGGTCCTGGATATACAGAAAGCGGCTGAAGCGTACTTGACGGGACTATTCGAGGACACGCAGCTCTGTGCCATTCATGGGAAGCGGGTCACGGTCATGCCAAGGACATCCAGCTTGCGCGCCGAATCCGTGGTGAGCGTTGATGAATTTTGACAGAAATATCTTGCCTCATGTTTTGTTCTTTATTAATCGCTTGTTCACCAAAAGTCCTTGAAAGGACTCACTTGATGTCCTCTGTTGTTTGCTCAAATAAATGTGTTTGGTGTATTTTTTTGGGTGTGTTTTAAATCGTGTTTTGCCGCAGTTGATAAGTAACAATAATGCCTGGTTGAGTGCGGAAATTTTGTCACTGATCTTTGTTCAAGCATAGTTGCATGGTATAAAAGTTAAAGGCCCAGTGCTCACTAGAGCGCTGAGGCCTGTTTCGAAAATCAGGCGTCAGCACAAGTGCCGGTGCCTTGCGCTATTTTTTACAATTTTAGTCGGCGTGTGTTTTATTTTATCAATTTTTCAAATAATCCGATACTGATGCAATTTAACTCTCAAACGGACTGTCTACCTGATGCCTAGGCTTCGCAGTGGCTGTTGATGGAGTGGTGCCAGATGTGCTCGGCAAAACCGAGCTTTTGGTGGTGCTCACATATATATTGGATGGAACTGAGCCAGATCCTTCTATTTCTAAAATAATCTTTGTGAAATATGTTTTGGAATTTAGAAGTTTGATATTTATCCAAACCTCCAGATCCTTCATTGACATCCCCGTCCTCGTCATCCGGACTTGCACCAGAGGAATTAAATTCTGCATCAGGTCTGATCTGCGGTTCACTTCTAGATGTACTGGTTTTTTCTGGGTAGGATCCGCTTCCTTCTATGTTCTAAATCAGTAGATTTTGAAATTTGTGCATAGTGTAGAACTGTTTACATTGGCTTTCCTGTCCAGATTGCTGGTCACAGCCTTGCTATCTGAGGCGATGAGAGCGCTTGCGAATGGCTGAAACTAAGATGGTGTTTTTTTATAATTAGTTTTTATAAATAGTATTTTCCATTTAATTTAATTGCAGCATCAAATATCTGACATTCACCAGCGAAATTACTGACTATCAGGAAATTTTATGTTGGCATCCGATCCAAAAATTTTTGACATCCAACATCCACATCCGCCGGATGTGGATGTTTCGGATGACACATCCACATCCGGATGTATCTTCCGGATGTGGATGTTTCGGATGACACATCCACATCCGGATGTATCTTCCGGATGTTTTTAAAGCCCTGACCTCGATGTTTACATTTCAACATTTTCGGCCGATTCGACTATGCAAGTATTCCTGAAGCATTATCGCGCATTGCTTCTGCATCCAGAAAGATTGCTCAAGTGAACCGAGAAGCAAGAGAAGCCGAGTCTCAAAGAAGAAGTATGGACAGTGCCCCTCCTCCACCCATTATGGAGTACCAAGAAAACGATGAAGAAGAAATTGTGTGATAAATCTGTCTCTTTGAATTGACCGTTTTGTTGGATTGTGTTAGTATGTTAAATTGAATAAAGTCGTGAACTGGATTTACGTCTTTGCGTGCCTTTCAAAAAAGGTCCTCGTAAAGATCGATGTTTTTGAATTGTACGAATTATGAAAACTTAATGACCTTTTTACCACTGGGATGTTGAACACAGCAACGTTGTGTGAAAAATTAGCTTTTCAACTGAAGGCTGAAAGCAATTTTGCGAATTTGGGAATTGAAAACTAAATATTCTAAAAGTGACGGATTTCCGATACTACACTTCGAAAACGCAGTTTTGTGAAAATGCAGTTTTTTAAAATGCAGTTTTGTGAAAATGTGACTTGTGAAAATGCAGTTTGTGAAATAGTGAGTTTTCGAAAATTTATTTTTGTGGAAATGTGAGTTTGTGAAGATGCACTTTTGTGAATCATCATACTGCCTACTTGTTGTCCATTTACGTTACCCTATGTTATAACTGTTATCTTATAATTCTTTACCAATAAATTTTACGAAGAATTGGATTAATCTATTTTATAGTTGGGTGATGGAACAGTTTATCGACTAAAACAGCGATTTCACTTCAGTTCTGGAATAGGTTTGTTTCCCGTAACGTATCCACGTGGCACCTAGGTTGTTGTACTAGGTAAAGGTACTGAGGTGTTAGTACAAAGACATTTCCTAAGTATCGGTACTCAGGTGGAAGTGCCTAAGTAAGGGTGCCCAGTGCTCACATAGGTTATGGTTTATGTGTATGAAGACATTTTTAGATGAATGGATACCTCTGGTGAATAGATACCCAGACAGATAGGTTGAAATGAGGACGTTAATGTATGGTCTACTCCATTCATATCTGGGTAAAAGTGGTGAATCTGTATGACCACCCAGGGCAATTTTTTTTCTCATCTTTCAGCTTCAAAAAGCCTTTTCATGCACTAATTCCAATAATCTAAAGATAATTCGTAGGTAGCAAACTGTTATTTCATCGATTTTACTAAAACTCGAAAATACCATACAAAATGGCATTTCACTATGATCAAACCTTCTTTAGAATGCTCAAATTAGTGCAAAAAACAAGTTTTGGAGTCCGAAAAACATAAAAAATATTTGCATTAAATGAACGACCACTTGGTTTGGTTGGTGCATGGTGCAACAAGACAAAAAATTAACTTGAATTCGGTGTTGATCAATTCGGTTAACGCCCTAGACTTAAGCTCAAAATGGTCACCATCATAGTTGGACACCGCCGCCGCCGCCAGCGGCCGGCGGTGGCGGCGATCTCTTATAAGCCCGGCGGCGCCGCCAGGCACCGGCGGCGAAAATTTTCGTGGATTTTAGTAAATTAAGGATATTATTATGCTCTAATGCTTGGGTTTTCTTTGTCAAAAATGAAATCCGATTATGGCGACCTGTGTTTACTTTTTCATTGATGTTTTAAAAATCGAACTAAAAAATTGTTCCCTCCATTTAAAGGACCATCGTCACGCGTTCTAAATTATCCCCCACAGATTTTTCAACTTGGTTTCTAACAAAACAAGGCCTAGAATTTAGTTTTAGGTAAAGTTTTGTTAGAAATCAAGCTAAAAAATCCGCATAGAAGTTCAATTATCAGGAACATTTGTTTGAATGGGCGGGGGACAACCGTTGTCATAGACGGGCATGGTTTTTTAAATAATATTCTGGGCTAAACCTACTTTTATCAAGTCTTTCCAAAATTTGCCAATACTACGTTCAATTTCTGTTTTTTCCGGTATTTTGTGTGTATTCACGTACCCATTTTAGGCTGAATTAGCTTAGTGCAGGTTTCGCAGATGTGCCCATCTGGGCAAGGAATTTAAAAAAGATACGGACACATACATCCTTTGTCCACTAATTCTGGCCGAAAAAGTGGTCAAAACTTTACTTTTGGGAGGACTTGACATAAATAGTCTGTTCCTAACAACTTTTTTTCCAGCAAAAGTTACTCACCAACAATAAAACTGCAAAAACATAGCAGTAGAAGTGAGTCCTGCAAAGGTTTGAGTTTACTGCACACTTCATGGAGATTCAAGTGGATAGGCTGCTGCACAAATTTCGCCTATTTCTTTTCCTCTTGTCGCTGCTCATAAAGGATGATGAGCGCACACACAAATGTATATATATTTGGAGGGGCACAGATAGGTATTCAATTACTTCTCCTTCGCATCGATTGAACCAAATGCTCTACACCCACATCCAAGCCAATGCAAATAACCAAAGGCGGAATAAGAAAGGCAGTCGGAAGAAGAAGATACTAAAAACAAAGGTGCTGTTTAATAATCAGTCTCCAAAACACAGAGATGACAGAACGGGGCAATATATGTGCAATAAAAAAATGGGTGGACAAGGCCAAGCTGTTGCTGGGCGAGGGGGCAAATAGTTATAAAGTGTAGACACCAAAGAAATCAATATGCAATGAATAGCAAATCAAACTGACTAAATGTTGCCACCATGCAGCAAACAGCGGGAACGGGATTTTGAGTTGGAAAAAAACGCGACTCCAGCAGGATCCCGGTCGAAGAACAGAATTTTCCCAAATTCGTTTTCTAGCTACTGAAATTTGATAAAATTTTAAAAGTTTTCACTTTATTACCATGTGATGTGGTTTATTTTGCATGGCGCTTCAATTTTTACGCTAGATTCAACTCGAAATTTCCAGCTGATTTTTACTACAGTCAAACCTCGGTTATACGGCGCTCCAGTTATCCGGCACCCTCGGTTATCTGGCACCTTAAATATACTTCATTTGGCTGAGATTGGCTTATTCTTTGTCAACTGACATTCCAGTTATCCGGCACCCTGAGGCCGGTCCCCAGGGATGCCGGATAACCGAGGTTTGACTGTAGCACTAGAAAAACTGAACTGCATAGTAAAAAAAACTTCAAAGTGAAATATAAAATGGCTTTTGGAGTGTTTAGCAAAAGCTGTATTCTATTCGAGGCAATCTCGTAGAGGATCCCGTCCCATCGTCATCTCTACTTTTGGGGGTAAAATATCGATTCATGACCACTATTAATAGACCCGGGTCTATTAATAGAGGTTTTACGGTATGACCTAATTTTTAGATATTTTGATTAAAAATAATCAATTTTGTAAGAAAAACTTTTTCAAAAATCAACCCTAATATTGAAATGTTTCGCTGAATTCGAAACCGTTGAGATAAGGACAAAATAATAGAGATGATGGCTTGACCTTTTCGGGACGCGACGGGACGGGTCAGAATTCAAATTTAAAAATTTCGGGACGGGACACCGGGACGGGACAGGTGCCAAAAAATTTCCGGGCGGGATTCCGGGACGGGAAGATTCTCTAAAATTAACGGGACGGAATTGTCCCGTCATCATCTCTACAAAATAATAATCAGACACTGAGCTATAGCTACTTTGAGTGGACGAGTCAGAAAATGAGCACCACTCACCTGCTGAAATAGTTAACTCATCTCATAGAAATTATTTTGACCTGATCTCAATAGATTCAGGTAGACATTCTGGTAGGGTTGGCTTTGGGGAATCTTTTACTTACAAAATTGGCGATGTTAAATCATTATTTCCGAAATTTAGGTCACAAATGGTCACTAATCGAGAGCCGTACTTTTGAGCGGTCGCTGCTCGGCAAAAAATTTAGCGAAAACAAAAAATTCAGTGTCGTTATATAGAGTGTCGACTGCATGTGAATAAATAAGGATTTCGTGGATAGAAAAGGTTACATCTTTCGACCCTAGTATAGAATACAACCCCCTCCCCCAAACTTATGCCTTCTAAAACTTAAGTAAAGAGCACCCAAATATATGTTCCAGACCCCCCACTTTTATTAGTCACAACTTCCATACGCTGGCCTACCCCTAAGTCTAAGGGCTAAGCCTAAACTTGTTGTTCTAAAGGCTAGTTACAACGATTTTTAGAAGGTCTGATTTTGGGGGGGGGCATTCTATACTAGTGCCCATCTTTCAAAAAATTGCCGAAAATTTTTTAAATGAAAGAGTGGGTGTACAGCGAATTACAGTCGAACCTGGATAACCCGACACCCCCTTTAGGTCCGTTCCCGCCTTAGGTCCGACACTTTTTTTACTTCGATTTTTGAAAAATTTTGCCAAATGTGATTTGCCAGTCTATTCCAAAATATCGCAGGGATTCTTATTTTGCCGGTCGTTTTTCCAAAATCTTTTATTTTTGCCATAAAGAGCCGCGGACCTCGATAACCCGACACCCCTTTTTGAAAATCAGGTGTCGGGTTATCGAGGTTCGCGGGTTTTTATGGCGAAAATAAGATATTTTGGAAAAACGACCGGCAAAATCAAAATCCCTGCGATATTTTGGAAATGACTGACGAATCACATTTGGCAAAAAATTTCCAAAATCGAGGTAAAAAAAGTGTCGGACCCAAAGGGGGAATGAACTTAAGGGGGGTCGGGTTATCCAGGTTCGACTGTAATACTGTTTTTTGGCTGACCGACAAACAAATTCACCAAAGCTCACGCCCGATATGTACCTCCAACTGGTCTCCAGGGGTGCCGTTTTATCCAGGTGCGACTGTATCCGGATGAAACAAAATTCTTGTCACTAATTGATCACTAATTGAAATTACTGAAATGTATGCCCCTATATTAAAATTCTCTCAACCACATGCCCGACTACCCAAGCCTGTATCACCAACACACTTTTAAATCATCACACCTCCGAAAAAAATCCAGCTGCAATCCATCCAGCTACAATTCCAATATATGCGCAATAAAAGCAGGGTGGACCAGGGCAAGCTGCTGCTGGACGATGGGTGGGAGAGCACAAGGAAGGGACTCTTCTAATATATTATACATATACAACAACACAAATATATATGTGGGGCAGCCACCACAGAGAACATCCCCACTCCCCCCACCAGGAAGAAGGACTACCTCCACACAGACCAGTGGCGACCCGCTTGCCCCCCACTCTATCGATTGAGGGGACGTGTGTGTGGAGCAGGACTTAGGCAGGGGCAGAGAAACAGGGGAGAGTGCCTTGCATAAATTAAAAACTTGGCTCAATGGAGTGGAAGGAGGCTGGGAGAAGATAAGACTAGGCAGTGCTACTCTAGGGTGGGGGAGTGATGAGAGAAGTGTAATAAAGCCAGTTTTATAATATCAAGAAGAGCAGGAATAGCAGTAGCAGCAGGGCGGGTGCTGCTGCTGTCATGTATCTCTGCTAATAAGACGGCTCATTAATTTGGCAAAAAGAGTGGTGGGAAAGACAGAAGGAAAAAAGAGATTATGACCATAGTTGCACCAGCGCCGGCACTGTTTTAGAAAATTCCTGGTGGCGCCGGCTAGAAGTTCAGTAGTCCAAATTTTAAAGAATCTAACAAAGGGCACAAGGGCTGTATTGGGAGGGGAAGCCATTTTTTAGGCCTTTTTGGGTGCTTTTTTGGCTGTTTCTACCATGTTTGGCAATATGGCAAAAAGAGACTCTGAGTAAGAGTCTTGCTCGGAATCATGTCTAAGGTAAGTGAGTGCGCGCATCTCTAACTTTCAAGCCCCTTCGGTGGCGCAGGAGTTGAGATGCGCACACCCACATACCTTAGACACAAATCACTGGAAAGTTACTCTGGATGCATGAAAAAGATGCATACCAGAGTTTCTATATGCGGTAGGCCCCAGTATTCAAAACTATGTTCAACATCTTTGTTTTTTTGCCAGTCGGCCTCTTTGAATATGTGACCCTTTCTTTGTCCCTTCCCCTCCCTATACAGCCCTTTGTCCCTTTTCAAATAGATCTTAGTAGTCCTTTTTTAACAAAAGTGGCCCTTATATACAGCTAAAACACCACACAATATCTGAATAATAACAAAAATTGAAATATAGAATATATCGGACTACTAAAGTGCAATAGTACCGACCACTCTGTGCTCAGGCAATGCACAACGGAGCAAGTAAAGAATTCTTGTTAAGTAAGTCTATAAGTACGCTGGTCTATTCTGGAAATAAGACTTCAGAATGAGTAAATTTCCTATTCTAGGATAGGCTTGAGAATGTTATTACAGTCGAACTTGTATAAACCACCACCCCAATAGACCGCCACCCTGGTTAAACCGCCACCCTGTGCTCACCCGATTGGTCAGGTTAATGACATTTATACAAAAAGACAATAAACCGCCAACACAAACCGCCTCTCCCCAATAAGCCGCCACCGAATCGGCGTCTTCAGGGAATGACGATTTATCCATTTCAACTGTATTGGTAAATATTAGCTTGTGTCATAAGTTCTGTCGTTTTCCAGTCAAAGTTTCAAACACAGCCCAAAACAAGTTTTTATTCGAGACGAAGTATAACAATTAATCAACAAAATAATCTCCTTCGAATTCTACGACTTTTTCCCAGCGTTCTTGTAAGTGAGAGATCCCCTTGACGTAAAATCTAGCCGGCTTGAAAGAGAAGAAACGATCGATATCCTCTGAAATTTCATGAACTGTTGCGTATTGTTCTTCCAAACTTCTATCCTTATCCTTGAATCGAGAAAACCATCTTTGGCTCCGCATATTGATTGCATCAGCTCCATAGACTTCACAAATTTTGCTTGCTGCATTGGTTCCATTTAGCCCAGCATCGAAGAGAAAAAGCATGACGTGGCGAATATGATTGATGTCCATCTGAAAACAGTAAAACAGTACAGAGGTTAACATGCAAGTCACAAAAATGAATTACTGAGCTTTAAAAATGATGAACATAAACTTTTGAAATTACGCTAAAATACAACAAGGGGGACCAAGGCAAAAACGACAGAACTTTTGACACAACCTAATAGTTTGAAAACAAAAAATCTGAACTACCCAAGTTAAGAAATTTATGCAAAATATGTTTTAAATGTCTTCAAGTGAAAACGTAGAAATAACAATTTTGCATAAGTTTTTAATTTTTTCGCAGTGCTTTTGGAAAAAAAAAAGTAAAATTTATATTTTCAGGCGGTTTTTTGGCGCTGGTGGCAAGAATTTGACTACTAAGCGCTGGCGCCGTTTTTTCCGGCGGCGCCGAAATTTTTTGGAGCCTGGCGCGGGGGCTGGCGACGATTTTGGTCGAGTTGCAACTATGATTATGACTATTTTTGTAGGGTAAGTAGGGTTGCCGATCGATTATGTTTGATTATCGGAATCGATCGATTATCAAAGGTTTTCGATTTTTTGATTAAGTAAAAATCTAAAAACTTCGATTGGTCTTAAAAAAGTAGTTGAACCAAATATTTTCTATTCAATCTAGAGGGCATCTCAAAGATGGAAATTGAAAACGTATATGGTATATTCTCCTAGGGTTGTGAAGCGGTAATTTCTCGGAAAATACAAGAAAACAGGTCGAAAATATAAAATTTATTTATGGTAAATTACCGGTAATTTAGTGGTAATTTACCAATAAAAAGATTTTTTTTCGGCAAGTTCCACAACCCTAGTATTTCCTCTTAAGTAACCTTAGGGTAGGCCAGCGTACGTTAGAATGGACAAAAATATTCTCGAGTCCATCCGAAAATGGCCGTAATCATAGTCGCGGTCAACTTTTAGGGTCAACTTTTAAAAAAAAATGTCAATATTTTTCTTAAAACTCTATTTTAAGAATTATTATTAATTATTATTTCTATTATTATTTATTTTGATATTTATGACCCTAGAGCAACTTTTTGAGCTCTACACGAAAATTCGAACAGTGTTTCCGACTGATTTATAAATATTTGACGTATAAAAATCGGTGGGTAAAAAAAGTTGAGGAGTCAACTTAGGGGTCAACATTTGCTAAAATTTTGTAGAGACAAGATTTCAAATTTCTGTTAATGCCATCTTGTAGAGCTCAAAAAGTTGAGTGGGGGTCACAAATATCAGATTCGACACTTTCTCCTCAAAAAATTGATATTTTAGCACTTTTGAAAAAAGTTGACCCCTAAAAAGTTGAGGGGTCAACTCGACTATGCTTACAACCAATACCGTAAAATCTCTATTAAACGGACATGCCCGTTTATTTTTCAACCCCTTCGAAGGGTGCCGGATATCAGATAGTGTCCGATTAATAGAGATTATACGGTACGCTGTATTATCATGCGCCTAAGCCTAAGCAAAGAGAAGCGAGGGAAGAAAGTTGGGCGAGATAAAGAATCTTCCGCCTTATTCATTGCATGTTGATTGGCACATCACCATTCATTTTGTAGCTCTAATCCTCAGCAACATCATACCTTTTACAAAATCTACTAATCTAAACATTTGCAAATAAAAAACTATTTAAGTTGCCCTGGAGGCCAGAGCACAGCCAGCTCCCAACTAAAGCAGTTTCGTTGTTTTTTCTATGATAATTGAGCCCAAACCTCGGGTTATTGGTTACTAACCAAAATTTTCGAGATTTCGGCTTTTTTTTTTATCAGAATCCCATATTTTTGGTTCCTGCATCTGAGTGCCCTGGGGTACCTATCTAGCACATTCCTAACAACTCTATACTTCGGGCCTGTTATATAAAGAAGGGTAGTAGCAGCTGGAGGTGGTGTTGTTCTCTAAATGCCTGTCTCTCCTCTTACATCGCCTCATTAATTTGGCAAAAAGAGGGAGAGACAGCAGATTAGGACCGATTTTACTGCTTCAAGTGCTGCTGGTTTCGGCTATTCTAGAGTGGTTTGAATGAGGGATGCACAATGGCTTTTTTGGTGAAGAACTGACCACTGCTAGCAGTAAAAACAACATAGTTTTGGGGTAGATGGATGGGTAGAGCAGTGAACAATGTGAGAATGAATGCATGAAAAACAAAATAAAAGCAGTTGGGTGGATCGATAATAAACATTAAACACTTGCTGATAACAAGCAGACAAGATCGCCAGAAAAGTTTTTTCTTTGATTCAACAAAGGGACCGGCAAAACAAGTGGGTACAGGGTGACCCAATTAATTCCTTGGTTTTTAAGCCGCTATAACTTATTCACCTTTCGCAATTTCAAAACCCATTAAAATTCAACTTTCCCTGGGCAAACCTTTTTTGCCGTAAAAATACTTTTGTTGCCGCTAAATTATTGGGTATTATAACATAAGTTCCAGGAACGCTCGTATGACTGTTTTTGGTACAATTTTTCAAATGTGATATTTATGACTACAGTCAAACCTCGATATAACGTACCCCTTGGGGGACGGGTAAAGGAGTACGTTAAATTGGGGGTACGTTATATCGAGGGCAGAAACCAAATAGATGGCAGGTGTACGTTATATCAAGGGTTTGTAAAATATTCAACTGATTTTATTCATAAGCTCAACAATAACAATTCCGCAAACAACAATCAATGGCTGGCGGTGAAAAAACCTTTTGACGTTTCGGCTTTGGAGTACTCATCGAAACTAAAAGGGAAACATTGAATGACTACAGAAAACATTGCAGAAGCAGAAAAAGAGCAAAAACTGTATGAAATTGGTAAATATAACACTCTGTTTTTCAAGGGTAGGTTATAGCGGGGGTGAACTTATTGTAATTTGAAGTAAATCCAACCAAATGGTCTCAAGGGGTACGTTATATCAAGGGATACGTTATATCGAGGTTTGACTGTAATAATATTTTGATCATAAATTGATATTTTCCGCTATTAGAATGAACAAAATCGCAATTTTGCTACTTGCAATTTTACTGCTATCGATGACAAAACTGCAGCTGCCGAAGGTGCCTGGGCATATCACTTCGCGACTCATAATCAAGCATTTGTCTCAGCTGACTGCAGCTCATCTGATGCTCTCTTCCGTAGAATGTTCTCCGATTCAGAGGTGGCAAAAAAGTTTTCCTGCGCAGAAACCAAAACAAAGCTGATATTGACAGGTTCGTTTAGATTTTTGTTACTTTGTTACGAGGAATTGTTTCAGATTCTTCATCGCTGCCAAAGGAGTTCAAGTCTGAGCACTCGATATGGAGGATTTACCGGGAGAGGATTCGCAGCTGGTCGCCGACTACATCGCTCAAATTCTGGAGAAGCATGGGCATAAGTGGAAGAATCTTGTCTCATTCTGTGCCGACAACGTTCCGGTCAATTTCGGTGGGCCCCAAATGCAGGGCCAAACATCATCTACAAGAAGCTGTTGAGTATAAAGAAGAACTTGATTCCGGTCGGATGCCGAACGGCAACTGTGACAAGTGTGGAAGCGCAATGAGGATAAACATGCGAGCGAAGCTAATCGATGGAGTATGGGTGAGCTTAATTTATATTTTAGCATACAAACGGGGAAATTCTAGTGGTCGATTCGCTCAAGATCTTTCTTTGCCAACTCCCATCTCAAGTTCTCTCAAGTTCTTCTTCTGTGCTACATGTTGGCCCAGGACTACAGCAACAAGCAGGCAGAACATGAAACCGGAATAAGTAATCAGCACGTCGTTAACTGGTTCAATCTGTGCCGGGAGGTATGCCAGAAGTAAGCAACGCCTTATTGTGATTTAATATCTTATTCTTAAATTTAGCTACTGTCACAACCAACCAATGCTTGGAGGCCCTGGCTGCTTCATTGAAATTGATGAATCGTCCATCTGCAAACGCAAGTACAACAGAGGGCGACGAAAGATAGGAACAAGCCAGTGGGTGTTCGGGGGAGTTGAACGCGGCGATGGTGGCCTAGCCTTCGCAATTCGGGTCAACGATCGCAAAAAGAAGACCCTCCTCCGCACAATCAAGAAGAAGATCCGGCCAGGCCCAACAATCATCAGCGACGAATGGCCTGCTTACCAAAAACTGGGAAAGAAGCTAGGTCTTACCAAAAACTGGGAAAGAAGCTAGGTCGCTCGGTTGGCTACAAACACTTCACCATTTGCCACAAGCGGCAATTCGCGAGGAGCGTCGTCGAAGAAGGAGTCGAACTCACACGCACTCACACAAACAAGTGCGAAGGACAGTGGGCTCATATGAAGCACAAGATCAAAAGGCTCTACGGGAAAAGCAACGCTAATGTGGCCGGCTACGTTGAAGAAGCTGTGTTTCGCCAAAATTGCAGGGCTAAAAGTTGGAATGTTCTGTGTAAATTTCTACATCAAGTATCTTTGATTTATAATACGTCACTCTGTGAGTATAAACGCGTCTAAATGAATCGTAGGGTACTTAAAAATAATAAAAACATACAGGGGACCAAGGGGAACAATTTGAAAAAAATCCAAAGGGGGACCAAGGCAAATTTGGGGGGTACCTAAAGGTAAATAGAGCCAAAAGCACTGAATTTAACAAAACCAATTCTGCGAAAATCATGAAATAAGGAAAGAATGTTCTGCACATTTTGCCGAATGCCACCTTTTGTTTTTCGAAAAGGTGGCAAGTTAATCAGCCTGTGTGGCACTGAAATGAAACTTCAGAAGCTGAAACTGGTCGTAAATATGGAAAGTGGCAATGTTGTGGCAAACCACTTTTTATCGTTTTTAGCGTAAAAAAATTACTCCAGAAACTCGAATGCTAAATTAGTCAAAAATGCACACCCCCCCTCCCCCCAAGTGCATAAGTACCTAGTGGTGTGCCTCATATATGATTAATGAATTTCATCAACCAAACATTTTGTCACAACTTATCGATCAACCTGATATGCAGTTTGATTGTGATAACAAAAATAAATAGTTTTCAAATTTTTATTTCACTATTTTCTACACTTTTTCAAAACATGTTGATAAAAGACTTTGGATTTGTGTACAACTTGCAGTTGGAAAGTATTGCTTAGCAAAGACGCAATTCTCTCGTAGCCATTGCAAAGGGTCCTTTACTTTGAATGTGGCTACAAATTTACGCACAGGTCCGCCTAAAAATATAATAAATATTTGGCACTTCTTTAGTTAACCCCCCATACCCGGATTTTTTATTTATATTCCACCCTGAACCACTCAAAACCACCATGAACTTGGAATTCTGAGCGATTAAGCCGATCGGACGGGAATTCTGATACGCTCAATAGTCTTTTCGCAAAAGTTTACCTCCAACCCCACCCCCCATTTAGTAAACCCCCCAAAAAACCAACTTTCAGGGGCTTCTGGCCACTGTGGAGCAGAATTCTGACCAGCTAAACGTATTTTCTGACTGAAAAATTCGTTTTCCCGCAAAATTTTGACAAAAATTGCACAAATCACCGAATTTACTCGGGGAAATACAAAATTTACTGGGGAAAATCAGTATTTTGGGGCGCGATTTCAATTTCAGCAATTTTTGCTGCTTTACTTAATTTCAAAAGAAATATAAAAAGTCTGTACAAAAGAAGTTTAAAATTAGCTTTTGGCATAGTCAACTTGCCATTTCAAATACCGTATTTACTCTAATTATACCCCATGGGGGATAATTTTTCAACCTCCCGAAAATCGGAAATTTTTGAATTCGATCTCGAGATTTACGGGTGCTGAACCAAGAGTGGAATCGGTGGAGCTCGTGGGAGTTAAGAAAACGCAAAAAACAGCTTTGCAAAATATTCACTCTGCTCCGAGATGTATACCCTCAAAGTTGGGGGTGGGGGATAATTAGAGACTGGGGTATAATTAGAGTAGATACGGTAGCTTTATCTCTAAATAAAAATTCTGGCTGAGCAGATTGTAGCATTTTTCTTTCTCATGGTCCCTGTGGTTTTCTATGCTTTTTCAAATAGTGTGTTCAGGTCTTTAGACACGAATTCATGTATAAAACCAACTAAAATAGGGTTAAATTCAAATAGCTAAATGGCAGAAGGTCAAGCTTGATTTTGTTTTTTGACGAGCGTAGGTAACTCAAAATTTTGAAATAAATTCATTAGATTTACTCACAGTGTTTTGGAAGTTTTTCATCGATGTCCGATGCCTCGGTTATATTTTTTGGAGTTTCGACTGCTCTAATGCTCTCTTCTGTGGTTGAACTTCTGTCTAAATAGTGAAAAATAACAGTAATTTTCTTATTCGTAATTTGAATAACCTACTGAAATAGCTCATAAGTACTTATAGATTGTATAAATTTAAAAAAAATTACTGTGAAAAAAATATGTTGCCCCCTACAGTACAGGGTGACCCAAGAAATTCCTTTGATTTGAAAAGCTCATATCTTTTTGTAGGAGCCACATTTAAAATTTCTGTTTTTACAGATAGTCTTAGAATCCTGTAGGATTCATTATTCTGCTAAATTCACGAAAAAATTTTTTTGACCAAAATTGCCTTGGTCCCCCTGTTGTCAGAAAATACCGATTTTACACTTTTCGGATTATTTTCTGGACAACAGGGGACAACAATTTTGGTCAAAAAAATTTTCGTGAATTTAGCAGAATAATGAATCCTACAGGATTCTAAGACTATCTGTAAAAACAGAATTTTTTAATGTGGCTCCTACAAAAAGATATGAGCTTTTTAAATCAAAGGAATTTCATGGGTCACCTTGCATATAAAGTCCTATTATATGTTATTGTCGGAAGGCAATTCTCGGGAAAAATTGCACTCTCTATTAGACAGCCACTTTCTTTTAATTGATGCCGACCAGCAGCAGTCTTGACACCACGGGATGCACCCATGGGCAAAGGCAGGGAGGGGTATTATAAGGGAGGGGGGGCATAGCCCCCCCTCCCTTATAATATTTTTTATTAACAATGTTTTTTATAAAATCTGACGGTAGGAGGGAGGTTGAATTGGTTGGGTTATAGCCCCTCGGCTGGTGTGGTTTTGAGCTGGGATCGGCGCGAGTTGGGTTTTTAGCAAATGGGCACGACTTTTTTTATTTCACTGATTTTAGGCCATTTTGAACTGATATTTCTCCCATTTTTCACACCTTGGTCAAGCAGAGACGGTCAAACTCAAAGCTTTTGTTGTGAAACAGAAAAGCAAGACTTTGAAGTCAACCTGTAATTTATTTTCGTCTTGATATTGACTTGACCATGACTTTGCATATTTGGCTATTTTTTGACTTTAACCACTACTTCGACCATCTCTACGTTGCCGAGATGTTAGCGGTTGAAAATAAATTTTACAAAAACAAACTGCTGTAATATATTATACTCTCATCAAAAAGTTGGGTTGTTGCTTTCAAAACCTACTTTGATCATCTTTAAAGCTATTTGCATTTGCGAATGTGCGTTGCTGAAGTTGGTACCTCTCGAGCAACTCTCTATGCCACCTTTCTGTTTGAGCCAACTGTGCCAATTTCTGCAAGCAAATAGTTAAAAAACGACCTAGTATAGAATACCCCCCCAAACTTAAGTAAAGAGCACCCAAATATATGTTCCAGACCCAGAAAAAGTGCGTAAAACACTTATTAGTCACGACTTCCATACGCTGGCCTACCCCTAAGCCTAAGTAAAGAGCACCCAAATATATGTTGCAGACCCCAGAAAAAGTGCGTAAAACACTTATTAGTCACGACTTCCATACGCTGGCCTACCCCTAAGCCTAAGCAAAGATCACCCAAATATACGTCCCAGACCCCAGAAAAAGTGCGTAAAACACTTATTAGTCACGACTTCCATACGCCGGCCTACCCCTAAGCCTAAGTAAAGAGCACCCAAATATATGTTCCAGACCCAGAAAAAGTGCGTAAAACACTTATTAGTCACGACTTCCATACGCTGGCCTACCCCTAAGCCTAAGCAAAGATCACCCAAATATACGTCCCAGACCCCAGAAAAGTGCGTAAAACACTTATTAGTCACAACTTCCATACGCTGGCCTACCCTAAGCCTAAGCAAAGAGCACCCAAATATATGTTCCAGACCCAGAAAAGTGCGTAAAACACTTATTAGTCACAACTTCCATACGCTGGCCTACCCTAAGCCTAAGCAAAGAGCACCCAAATATATGTTCCAGACCCCAGAAAAAGTGCGTAAAACACTTATTAGTCACAACTTCCATACGCTGGCCTACCCCTAAGCCTAAGCAAAGAGCACCCAAATATATGTTCCAGACCCCAGAAAAAGTGCGTAAAACACTTATTAGTCACAACTTCCATACGCTGGCCTACCCCTAAGCCTAAGCAAAGAGCACCCAAATATATGTTCCAGACCCCAGAAAAGTGCGTAAAACACTTATTAGTCACAACTTCCATACGCTGGCCTACCCTAAGCCTAAGTAAAGAGCACCCAAATATATGTTCCAGACCCCAGAAAAAGTGCGTAAAACACTTATTAGTCACAACTTCCATACGCTGGCCTACCCCTAAGCCTAATCGCTAAGCCTAAACTTGTTGTTCCAAAGGCTAGTTTCAACGATTTTTAGAAGGTCTGATTATGGGGGGGGTATTCTATACTAGCGCCGAAAAAACTATATCAAATCAAGCTTTTTGGGCAATCTCATACCTGTTCAATTAGTTTACGACGCTCTTGATTTTGCAGGTTTGACTCAGAGGACTCCAGTTGCATGGCATTCATCATTTCCAATCTTCGATGCTCTTCCCTCAGCTGTCTCGCCTAGGTTTTAACCAAAATTACAACTAAATTACAATTAAAGGTCTCTCTGTACTCCAAAAATATTTTTTTCAGAAAATCAATTTTAGCTTGTTTTTTTAAGCTGAAGAAAACAAGATTATAAATTTTTTCAACTTATTTTTGCGATAAATTTTAAAAAAATTGAAAAATTTAAGCCAAATTCTAAATTTGGCTTTGGAGTCAGACAAAAGGATTAATGGTTGAATAAATGGCAGAACACATCGGCGCTTCTACAGAGACTATACATCGCCATCTCGGAATCATCGAAAAAGTAAGCAAACTGGGGATTTTGGTTCCACATCAACTTTCTGAAGACGACAAGCAACAGCGACTAGCCATCTGCACAGCTCTTTTCTTGCGGCAACATCGTCAGCCTTTTCTCAATCGAATTTCTACCGGCGACGTTAGTGAGAATAAAATGAAGACGGATCTGCAAGCATTCTTCGATTCCAAGACAATCAATTTTTATGCCAGAGGAATACAGAAACTGCCGGAAATATGGGAAAATATTATTGATGCGGATGGCGATTATTTTGTTGAATGATGGTGTTGAATGTTGAATAAAGTTGTTTACAAATGAAAGAAAAATGTCTAAGCTTCAAAATAAAAAAGATCAAGTAAAAATGACAGCTATACGCGGAGAAAAAAGGATTTAAAATTTTGTCTTGATACTTTCCAAATGACCTAATAATAAGAAATTGACATGCAACTAGTCGAATTTGATTCAAATTCAAACTCGGGATCATGTCTAAGGTAACCAACTTCCAGCACCCTTAGCCATTCCCACGCAGGTGGTGATTTCAATGTCCATCGTAGTTAGAGGAGCATGAACCCTTATCTTCACAACAGGTGCAGAGCTGAAGCCGAATAAATTCTCCTCAGGTAGGGTTTCTTCCACTTCCTCGTCGAATTGAAAAACACCTTCAACTCCTTCTCTTTCCAATAGATCCACGTGGAAGCGCTCGGTGTACTGAAGAAAGATGAGGATAGAACTCTCAAGAATGTGAGAAAAACTGAGACTTACCATTCGCTTCAACACCTCTCGAATGAGATGTACTTGTATGTTCGTGGATCCAACACAGCAGCCGAAAGGAATATTGGGTTAGTCTCGTCCACACTAAAGTTTACTAAACTCCATACTAAAGCGAAATGAGATGAGGGATGAGATGGATGTAGGGGATTTATAAGGTAGGTAGTAGAGACGAACGATAAACGGAAAAATGCGGGATTTTCAATGAGAATTTCTGGTGGACTTATTGAAGGCCCTTCACCTTCAGTTCAAAAAATTTTTATGTGTGAAGCCTTCAACTTCGACTTCACTTCAAATTTTTCGCCGTCTGACTCCTTCACCTTCAGATCGAAAATTTTTTCGTGTGAAGCCTTCTCCTTCGCTCCTTCAGATAAAAAAAAATTTGGCTATCTTCTGAAGGAACTTTTGCTTCTGAAGGACCTTTGCCTTCAATGAAGGCCTTCATTGAGGGGTTAACAACCCTGAATTTGAACCTGATTCCGATTCTTTCGAAAATTATTTATTTAACCATCTTTAACTTTTTTAATAGTTTTGCAACCCAACCTCTTCCAATCTATCTGCAAGACTTTGTGCTGTAGGATTGGTTGGAACTAGTAAACCCAAAGTAGTTGTGGTCGACCACGTTTGCGTACTAGTTGACTCCAACTCTTTTATAGGCATTTGTTTGGATGGTGGAGGCACTTGGATCACGACCCTAGCTTGTTCTGGTCTCTGAAGGCTGGCTGGTGCCTCTTCAATGACTAATCCATTCTCTGACTGACCTTTTTGCCTAATTTTGTCGGTCTGTGTGGTTGTAGGTGGTTTGGTGAAAGTGGGGAAAAGCACTTCCCTTGTTGTGGTCGTCACCTCTTCAGTGGTTTTTGGATCAGTAACTTCTTGAGTGGTGGAAGTTAATGATGGTTCAGTGATTTCTATATCAGACTCTGTGGATAGAGTCCTCAGCTCAGAAGTCGACTTTTCCTGAGTTGAGCTAGATAAGGTTGGAGGGGTCTGTTCATGAGACTCTGTGGGTGAAGTTCTTAGCTCGCTGGTCGTCTTTACTTCACCAATGGTGGAAGAGGGTTTGGTGGTTTTTACGAGGGACTCTGTGGAAGGAGTCTTTATTTCGGTTGTTAATACCTGTTCTGGGGTTGTAGAAGAGGAAGGAAGTACCCAAGTATTGCTGTCCCTCAGACCAGGTAGGTCTGAAGAAGATGGCAGCACAATAACTACATTTGAAAATTTTTGGGTCGATGGTTCGGGTGATCCAGCAGGTTTAGATAGTTCAGATGAATGAGGGAATACAGTTGTTTGGAGTAGTTCAGGAGATGGCTGAGAAGGTTCAGAACTTTCAGGTATGTCAGTGGCAATCACAAACGCTGGCCCTTCTGTGGTTGATTGATAGGAAATAATTGTAGTAGACAGCTCATTTGTTGTGGGATTGACCGCGGAAATTCGGCTAGTGGCTTTTGAACCCACTGTTGTATCTGTTTGAGTGGATTTTATTGTAGTTTGAGACTTGGTCAGATGTGGAGTAGATGTGGAGGTTGACTGTTCTTTTGTGGCAATGAAAGATTCAGGAGTCTGGCTAGAGCCTCTTTCCGTGGATTCATCCTCATCTGAATCCTCTTCCTCGATAGATTCTAAATGTAAATTTCTTTTTTTTTTGTTGACAAAATTTTTGCTTGTACATGTTCAGACGGCTAAGGTCGAAGACAATTTTTTTGTCCCAAATATATGTTTAGTTTGGCCAAACTGCAGTTTTATTGCATTCTGACCCTCTTTTCATGCTTAGCGACAGCAATTTTTTTAAATATTTTTTAAAGTATTGGAGCCCGGACCGAAATCCGGTTCTGGATTGCGGCCTGAACACAACACGTGTCAGAATGCAATAAAACTGCAGTTTGACCAAATTAAACTTATATTTGAGACAAAAAACATCCAGTCCGGTTCTCCTCTAGTGCTCCAAAACTCCAATACTAATTTTTTATTTGAAATCATAATCTTTTTCTTGACGCGAATTCAAAGATCTACTTTTTTGAGCCCCAAATTTATTTGGCATATAATGCCAAAAGCATGATTCTCTCTTGGTGTACATGTAATTTGGCCGCGATCATCTGTACTTCAAGGCAGATACAAGCTCAAAACCATAGAGGAAATAAGCTAAAATCGCATTTCTGACAAAATATACCAAAGTATCGTGTTTACTCTATTAACTCCCACCCCTCGTTTTTTCGACTAAGATTTTAGAGCTGAGGCCATTTTTGATTTACAATTTCAAGATTTTTGAGGGGTTGAAAAATAACTCCCCATGGGGAGTTAATAGAGTAAATACGGTAGATACATTTTACAGAATTTCAAGATTGTTTCAAAAAAACGTTATAACAGTTTGAAATCGGCCAAAATTTCTTGGCCCACTCTTTTGCAGAAAAATCGACGCTACTCGGTTTTACCACCCCCAAATCGACATTTTTAGGAATGCCTAAAAACCATTTTTATACAATAATTTTGCCATAATAGGACCAGAAAAGCAATTTAAAGGGGATTATGGGCTTGGGCCATGGCAAAAATAGACTCTATATGCATTTTATGATCAAGAGTACAGCTCGGAATCATGTCTCGGCCCAAGTTGAAAAACACGGTAAAGCAGCCAAAAAAAAAGTGGCCCCTATTATTCCCTTCCCTCCCAATACAGCCCATAATCCCTTTTAAATAGCTTTTCTGGCCCTATTATGGCAAAATTATTGTATAAAAATGGTTTTTAGGCATTCCTAAAAAAGTCGATTTGGGGGTGGTAAAACCGAGTAGCGCCGAAAAATCGATTAAAAATTGCAAACCCCTTGTTGTAAGCGTTGAAATGGTTGCCTCGCTAACTGTAGTCGAACTATGGTTAAAGATTTGAGTAGAAGACTTTGTGGACATGTCGTCCTCTTCCATGATTTTTTCAGGAATTTCCACTATTTTAGTAGCAGCAGTAGCTTTGGAGGTCTGATATTTGGATTTAGTATCTTCCTTTTCTTCACTTCCTTCCTGGCTTGTGGCAACAGTAGCAGAGCTAGAAGTGGTGGAAGAGCCAGTAGTAGGATTAGCACTTGGTTTCGAACTGGTTTCCAACTGTACACTCGTTTCAGCCCCTAGTTCACTGTTTGTTGATGTATCCTTAGGAGAAGTGGAGGTGGAGCCAGGAGAACTTGAGGTGGAGCTATTAGACTGCAAAATAGTCTTAGTAGGGTTAGAGGTAGCCTCAAAAGAACTAGTGGAAGTAGCGGTAGCCTCAGTAGAAGTAGAATCGGCAGGATGGGTACTTGTCTCTGCGGTTTCCAACTTTTCGGTCACTGTAACCTCTGACCCACCAACATTTGCCAGAGTAGCCTTAGGTGAAATGGAGGTAGACCCAGTAGAGGGAGTCTCAGAAGAGGTAGATCCAGCAGTAGTAGAACCATTTTCTTGGTTCTTCATCTGACTTTTTTTGAAGTCACTAGTAATCAAAGCCTCCAAAGTAGTTTTGTTGCCCTGTTCCTCCGAAGCAGTATTGCTACTACTCGTGCTTGTTTGACTCACACTAACTTGGCCATCTGGTCCAGTAGCAGTGGTTTCTTTCTCAGTATTTGGAGTACCTTTAACTCCCTCATTAACTGTACTACCAGTAGTGCTGACCCCCTGCTCAGTCCCAACCACAAAAGCTGGACCAGACTCTGTTGTAGAAGTATTGGGAGTATCTCCACCACCTTCACCCCCTTGAGCCTGTGCCCTTAGTTGTTCCAGCCTTTTCATCAAGCTCTGCAACAGGAGCTCCGCCTTTATGATGGAAGAGGAATTTTGAGGCTGGTTTTCTGACTCAACTGTGGGTCCTTGAGGTTTATTGGGCGAAGTGGCAGAGGTTCCTGGGGCTAAAGTGGTCCTCACTGCTGCAATACTGCTGCTACTGAAATCGTCTTCTTCTTGCTGAGGTGATGGTCCACTAGTAGTGGTTTGGTTAGCTTGTTGGAGACGATAGAGCTGTTCCTTCAAGCGGTTCAACAAATTAGCCACTTTGGCTTTAAGTTGGGGACTAAGGGTGGAGGGAGTTGTATTGGGAGAGGTGTATTGAGAGCTCGAACTTGATGAACTTGTATTGGAGGAGGAGGTGGAAGGCTGACTGGGACTGGAATTGATAGACGTGGAGGGAGAGGCAGATTTGTCAGTGGAGCTCGAAGTTTCTTCTGGGTGAGACGTAGAAGATGCTTCTGGGCTAGTTTTTTCAGTATTTTTATTGGTATTAGAAGGTGTGGCTGCAGATAGTAAAGTAGAAGAAGAGGATGATTGATCTGTATTTGTGTGGTCTTCTTGGAACTGCGACTTGTCGACGGTGCTTTTCTTGAAATCGTCTTCCTTTTTTGCAGGGCTTTTGGTAGATTGCGAAGTGAAGTCAATGTATGTTGTGGATGGATGTGTAGCAGAAGAAGGGACGCTGGTGTGGGAGGAGGCAGTGGAAGTAGTTTTAGATGATGATGATGTTGGCTGTGAAGAGTCTACCGTGGAACTTGGGTTTGTAGAACTTACAGTTGAGCTTGAATGCTCAGAGCTAACTGTATTAGGGCTTGGGCTACCCTCCGAGTTAGTTGTGGAAGATGAATGTGTGGAAGAAGCAATTTCGACAGTCGAAAAAGTTGGCTTTAAGGTGCTAACTGTATTTGTGGATGGACTCTCAAAGTCAACTGTGGGGGTGCTTGGACTTTGAGAGTTGTCAACTATATTTTTGTTAGGTGCCTTAGTGTTGAGTGGATTAGTGCTGGAAATTTCTTCAGTTTTAACTGTGGGAGAAGAGCTAGATGAGGATGCAGTGGTCTTAGTGGATGTTAATTGGGAGGAGTTTACAGTTGTCCTCTGGTTCTCAAAGCCGACAGCTGAACTTAAATGTTCAGAGTTAAGTATAGGTGAAGATGTGGATAAACTCAAACCCTCCTCAAAAGTCGAAGAAATTAACCGTGCATGGCTAACTGTGCTTGTACTTGGACTCTCAGAATTAACTTTTTGAATAGTAGAACTGCTGGGAGTCTCAGAGTTAATTGTAGAAGAAGAGGTGGCAGTTGATGAGGGTGCAGTTTTAGTGACTGGAAATGTGGAAGAAACAGCATTCGATTCATTGGAATTAGCTGATGAACCAGTTGAAGAGGTCAAGATAGTTGTTGACTGTGAGTATCTGCCTGTACTAGGGTATTCGGCATTAGCTGTAGTCGTGCTGAAACCTTCAGAATTGACTGTAGAAATAGGTGTTGAGGCCAGTTTCGAAGCGAAACTAGAACCTTCAGACGTGCTTGACTGTATGGGGTTAGCGGTGGCTGTGCTGGCGCTTTTAAAGTTGACTGTGGAAGAAGCTGAGCCCTCCCAATTATTTACCCGTGTAGAATTAATCGAATGTGTGCTTGAGGTTTCAGTATTGGCTGTAGAAGAGGGTCCATTTGAAGCGGTAAACTGTGTAGGGTTTACTGTAGATAAACCTTCACTGTGAGATTTGATTGTATGAGAAGAGGAGTTCCCAGTGGCGGTTGACTGTGAAGAGTCAACTGTAGATGTAAAAGGTGCCTTTGACTGAGTTATTGTTGTGTTGAGTCCTTGTTTTTCAACTGTAGTGGATGAGACAGTAGTAGGCTGCATAGTAGTAGAGAGGTGCTCATCCAACTTCCTTGTGATCAAATCATCCAACTCTTCCACTGTGTTCGTGTGCACCTGTGATGTTGAATAGGAAACAGTTGTGGTGCTGCCTTAAAAGTAGGACTAGTAGTTTTTAATTATTTGTAAAAAAGAGCTGATAAAATATACTTGTAGTAGTAGTTGTTGGCCTAGTGAGAAGAGCAGTTGTAAATGCAGAAGAAACAGAGTCATGGTTGGGAGAACAGATGCAAGTGCACAAGCACTTGTTCTTTTTGATCTCTTTCACTATTTTGAAGACTGAAATTCGATGAACGCTTGTTTTATTACCATTTTTAGTAATTAAAGTGGCATACCAGCGCGTTACACTGAAATTAAGGCGGGGACCAGCAATTTATTTCTCTGATGACTGTTTTCTATAAACGTTCTACCTAATCCGACGAAAGTTTTCTGCCTAGTTTTTAAAAGTAGGATGAGGTCATAAATATCAGATTTGACATGAAACGAGTGAAAACAAGAAAGATTTTTAAATAATTGTTGGTCCCCGCCTTAATTTGCAGCGTAACGCGCTGGTATGCCCTTTAAGAAAAAGTTTTTCGGCGCTACCGGCCCCCCAAATGAAATTTTTTTTGAACTTTTTCAAAACACCATTTTAACCATTTTTAAGCATTTCCTACACGTTGAACACGATAAAAAAGGTGTTTTCACCTACTTTTTTCTATTAAAAGTCGATTTTTTTTAATCTGATTTCTGTTTATTGTAACTTGGTAAATCAGATATTGAGGGTACCTTGACCCCAGAAAGATAGAATTTGAACATAGTTTCGTTAACTGGGGCCTACCGCATAAAGAAACTCTGGTATGCATACATTTTTTATGCATCCAGTGATTTGTGTCTAAGGTATGTGGGTGTGCATATCTCAATTTCTAAGCCCCCTCCATGCATTCATAGTCACTTTCGAGTGATTTGTGTCTAAGGTATGTGGGTGTGCATATCTCAATTTCTAAGCCCTCCATGCATTCATAGTCACTTTCGAGTGATTTGTGTCTAAGGTATGTGGGTGTGCATATCTCAATTTCTAAGCCCCCTCCATGCATTCATAGTCACTTTCGAGTGATTTGTGTCTAAGGTATGTGGGTGTGCATATCTCAATTTCTAAGCCCCCTCCATGCATTCATAGTCACTTTCGAGTGATTTGTGTCTAAGGTATGTGGGTGTGCGCATCTCAACCCCAAGCAACCAAGCACCCTGCACCCCCTTCGGGGGCGTAGGGTTCTTGGTTGGTTAGAGATGCGTTGGTTAGAGATGCGCGCACTCACTTACCTTAGACATAATTCCGAGCAAGACTCTTGATCAAAAATGCATTTAGAGGCTCTTTTTGCCCAGCTCCAGTGACCAAAACATGGTAAAACAGCCAAATGGTCGAAATTTCAAAATGGCCAAAACTCAATTTTTTATTGACCAGAACACAAAAATAATGTCTTTTATGAACTTCTAAGGTGATTTTAGGTTGATGTATGGGGTATACTCCGGTAGGGTCAGCTTTTCATTTAAAAACTATAATCAACAGTTTTGTGAAGTAAATTTAGGCGCTAGTATAGAATAATCCCCCCAGAATCTGACCTTCCCAAATCGCTGTAACCACCCTTTAGAACAACAAGTTTAGGCATAGCCCTTAGGCTTAGCGGTAGGCCAGCGTATGGAAGTTGTGACTAATAAGTGTTTTACGCACTTTTTCTGGGGTCTGGAACATATATTTGGGTGCTCTTTACTTAAGTTTAAAAAGGAAAAATCGTTGAGAAGGGGGGGGAAGCGTTGTTTGTTGATTTTATTCTATGCTAGGGTCTAACTAGGGTCTAAATTTATTTCATAGTATGTAGTTCATGTGTAATTTTTTGGTCGCCATTTCGTTCGCCAGTCGACCAGACATATCCAGAGCTTGGCTTGGGACGTACGTCGATTCTAAAAAATGCTTTTGGCCTGGTCCAGCTTAAAAGCTCCATCCGGGCCTGAGCGAAATTTGAGTCCATGTACAAGTCTGGAGTCAACTGTGTTCGCACATAACCTATTTATTTTCAGGTAAAAACTTACATTTGGCATTTGGTTGCACCCCTTTTGAGGGTGGATCTGGCATTTTCATGTCCTCTGACACTCCCTTAGGCACACAGCTGCAGTCACAGGAACAATTGTTGTTCTTAATCTCCTTGGCGACCGTAAACTCTACAAACAAAAAAATACAAAAGTCAAATCGACCATTTTGCAATAAAAAACCACCTTTGACCCCATTTTCGTGCACTAATTTATGTGAAACAAAAGCATCACACCAAGAGATGGTTAAAAAAATCAGCAGCAAGCTGGCTAGAAAGCTGGATAATTTCATGGTGCCCACAGAGTGTCCGACTGATGGGAAAGTGAAATTTCATCAAACCCAAGAAAAGTCCTTGGGGAATTGATTTGATTGCTGAAGCCATTTCTTCCATTTATTTACTCCTTGTGGGTTTCCTTTTAAACCGGTGGTTGTGCAATGTCTCTTTCTCTGATAGCAAGGTCACTGAAAATTTTTTGAAGCTTGAGTGAAAAAGAATTGACTTCTTATTTTTTGGCAGATGCACTGGCTAGAAAATGACCTTGTGAAAGTGAAGTAAATCGTAGAAAGGGAAACTTTTACCACCCTCTTTTCGCCACAATCTAACAGTTATATAAGAATTACAAAGGGATAATGATGTTGTAAAAAAAGAAAAATAATGGAAAGAGATTAAAGAAACACAGAGATAAAATCTCAAATTGAGATAAGTGAGGAGCGGATTTATATGTTTTTGTATATTCTTTTGCTGATATGCTTTGGACAGAATATGTAGGCTTGTTGAAATTTTCGACTTTCAATGTTCGACGCAAAAAGTCGAGTCAAAAATTTTTGACATTTGTCGACCAATTATGAAAAGTTTTGGATTTTGACTCGACGCGTCGAAAATTTTTTTCGACTTTCGACTCGACTCGTCGGGTCGAAAATTTCGACGGGTCGAAAACCCTAAGAATCTCGCTTGTGGCTTGGCATTCTCGCTTGTGGCTTGGCATTCTCGCTTGTGGCTTGGCATTCTCGCTTGTGGCTTGGCATTCTCGCTTGTGGCTTGGCATTCTCGCTTGTGGCTTGGCATTCTCGCTTGTGGCTTGGCAATCTCGCTTGTGGCTTGGCATTCTCGCTTGTGGCTTGGCATTCTCGCTTGTGGCTTGGCAATGGCTTCGTCGCCTATGTCGTATTTGGTAAAGATGAGAAGATGCAAAATGCGTATTATTCAACTATCTTCCTGTTCATCGGGCTTCTGGTACAAAGCATTGTCTGTTCTCATACGCAATGACGCTCGTCTACAAAAATATCACGTATGTTCAAATTCAATTTTAAATTCATATTTGCTCTAAGTAGCAGACCTTTGAAGAATTAGCAAATAAGGCAGGGACTAGCAGTCGTTTATCCTTTCAAATGTTTTCTTTGACTTTTTTGTTGTTAAAGTTTCCTTTCCAGTTTTAGAAAGAAGTATAAGATCGTACAGGGTGGCGCGAGAAATTCCCCCGACTTCAAACGGTCGTAACGTTTTGCACTGATGCGATTTCGAAATTCAAAATGAGCCCCAATTTTTTGGTATATAACGTCAAAAACACATTACCGTATTCTCTCTATTAGTTCCACATGTGGGATTATTTTTCAATCGTCCGAAAATCGGAAAAATTTGAGGTCGATCTCGAGATTTTTGAGTGAAAATCCAAAATCCAAAAAACAGAATCGGTAGAGCTCGTGGGAGTTAAGACAATGCAATAAACAGCTTTGTTGAATTTTTTCTCTGAGATGAGATACAGGTCCTCAAAGTTGGGGGTGTGGGTTTAATAGAGAGTGTGGAACTAATAGAGAGAATACGGTATTTTCGCTCGTTCCCCCTGTGGTTGGGTTCTGGTCTGTGGATGGCTTGTGGATAGGCAAGGACCAAACCACAGGGACCAAGCAGAAATCGTGTTTTTGACATTATACATAAAATAATTTGGGGCTCAAAAGCAGCCGAACGCAAAAAACCGTTTGTTGAAATTGCGTCAGTACAAAAAGTTACGGCCGTTCGAAGTCGAGGGAATTTCTTGCGCCACCCTGTAAATATCACATTAAAGGAGCATGCTCGATGCAATAATTCTTGCATTTCAAATGCGCGGGTATCAGGCACGCCAGAGATTTGAAATTCAAAATCATTTTTGAAATAATTTTGAATGTTTTATTTCAGTGTGTCGGTTTTGCCTCCATGTGAATTTTCTGATTGACTGTAATGGCTGGAGTCATTCTAGTCTAAAGCTTTTAGTGTCTTTTTATTGAGGTTATCTTGACAATCAGTCATTTTCAGCCATTTTCAGCCTCTACTCGGGTAACTAAGAAAATAAAAATGTCTAATGATCACTTCAGTGCTTTTTCGTCTTTTGCTCATCCATCTGAAGGCATCTAAAACACATAAGAGAAGAAAAGAAAAAGGTGCTGAACACGTAAGAGAAACTTATCTGACACAACACCTGAGGCACTCCGTTTTCGTAGTCGAGGCTGAAAATGAGTAAGAACTGCCAACTGTCCGCATAGTAACCACTGTGTTTTCGCATTTATACAGTTTTATTTTAAATCTCTGGTTTAGTGTGGTCGACCATGTGGTCGACCATGTGTTTCGTCATTTTATCATCTCAATTTCTCGCATAGGCATAAATTTTTGAAACTTTCTTGCTAGACCCCTGGCCTTCAACGCTAATTAAAAGTGTATCCAATCGACAATATATCCACACGGCGCATTCAATCGTCAGTGTATGCAACCGATGTATATAATTACCGTATTTTCTCTAATTAACGCCCCCCCCCCTGATTCAAAATCGTGTTTTTGGCATTGTGTTTTTATCCCACTTTTTGACCATTTATCTCAGGCAAGTTACCACCCATTTTGTAGCTCATCTTTCTAGGACGTGATCATTGTGTTTTTTGATGTAATTTCAGGCCTAAAATGTTGAGCTCATCTTTCTAGCTACAAAATGGGTGGTAACTTGTCTGAGAGAAGTGATCAAAAAGTGGGCTAAAAACACAATGCCAAAAACACGATTTTGAATCAGGGGGGGGCGTTAATTAGAGAAAATACGGTAGTTTTTGTATCCAACAGTCAGGCGTTTCGGTTGCTAATTAGAGAAAATACGGTAAAATCCAAAATTGCATTTTTTCATCATTTTTGATTTCTTGAGATTTTTACGCCTCAATTTACGGTTGTTATGTAACTCGTGTTTTGCACTAGTATAGTTGCAGCCAAAAAAATTTCTGGATTGTTCTGTCAAGTAAACGAGAATTTTTTTTAATCGTGTGTATTACTGTGTTCTTCCGCAGTGTCATCAGCATATATATTTTAGATCTCAGCATGACAAAAGTTGAAGCCTCAGAAAAAGGACCTCCAAGAAGGGCTGCTTTCACGCCTGAAGAAGACACAGCGATGTGGAAATTTTTCGCAGAGTAAGTGTCTTTTGCCATATTCTCACTCCCAGTATACCTCATGTTGCTTGCTTCTTGGGTTTGCTTCTTGTTTTATACGGACTCTATACGCACTCTCGTTTCAGGAAAATTCGCAAAGGAAATCCTGATGCCATTGCCAGGCGTGCTTCTATTTGGGTGGAGTATGCGATGACAAGCGGCACGAAGAGGACTTTTCAGGCCCTGGAAAAACAGTAAGTTATCTCTTTCTCTCAGCAAACAAGTCTAGCCCATATTTTTTTAGTTTTCGACACGTCCTGCTCACAAGGATTGATAATGCCCCCATCGACAATGAAGACGTGATTCTTATTTTGGAGAACTGTAAGGTTAACCTCTGTGATAACGATGCTCAGAGAAAGTGAGTCGACTATTTCTTGCTTTTTCTAGAAACACCTTTAATTTTCCAGTCTCAAAAGACGATTACGGAAACTGTGTGAGCTCACGGTTGTTCACCCATCTTTGTTTGTGCAGAAGGTTAATCGTGTCGGTAAGAATTTTTCAGGCCTAATATATTACTCAATATACTTTTACCTTCTTTAGGGACGAAGAAGAAAGCTCAGCCATCATCTAGCGCCGTTCCTGATCTGGTTCCGCCGATTCTCGTACAAGACACTCAAGTACTGCCAGAAGAAGACGCTTTCAGCAGAAAAGCTGAAGAGGATCTCATTGAGGATGAGGAAGTGGTCAATGAATCGTTCCGTTCCATCGATCCAAACAAGTCTGTTGAAAATGACGAGGATTACCTGAAGTTCATCAGCGGAGTTGGATCAAAGCGACAGAAGACGGAACATGAGGACGTTGTCCAGTCAGAGCAGTCTCCTCCAAAGAAATATTATGCGCACAAGACTATAGATTGGAGCAGCGATAGGTAGGCAAGAGCTTTTTATAAAAGTCTTCCAAACAATTGTGTCTTTTGTCTGTGACTTCCGGCTTTAAGTCACATGATTTTTGAGCTTTTTTGGCTGTTAAAATATTCTTTGTTATACTGTTTTCCATTTTGAAGCCAATCATTATTTTAAAATTCAATGTATGGTCGGGGGTTTTCAATTTAAAGTCGTCCAATGTAGGGCAAATGCTGAAAAAATATCCAATCTAAGAACCCAGACATAATACCGAATGCGACAGTCACAGTCAAATGCTGCTTGTGTTTTTCCTTTGGAAACACGAATAATTACTTTGCCAACCTTTTAGCAGCGAATACACGATGGATCTCTCGGACGGTCCGTCTCCACTCCAGAAGTTTCTAGAAGATCAGAGTGAAGGTAGTGGTGGCGTCGTAGAGGGGACTGCTCGAAATCAAATCTCAACCAGTCTTCCCGGAATTTCGAGCATCCCGAATGCTCAGGCGCCAGTGGAAGAGTCAAGATTAGTGGTGCCTGGAGAGAAGAAACAGCCTATGCGCATTATAGCTGGTGACTCGGATGATACAGTGACTCAGATAGAGCTTCATTGGCACGAACAGCTATCAAATAAAAATCTAAATAACCCGGGAACCACGCCTTTGGAAATTTTGCAGTACAAGGAGCTGTTGAGACTCAGAATTAAGTTGATTGCTCAGAAAGTAAGTCATATAAAGTATTTTTTTTTAATAGAAGATAAATTTTAGCTGCTGCCGGTTGATATGCTGATGGATGGCATTCCCGATAGTATCAGATCGAATGTGTGTAAGGTTACCTTTTACAGTTTTTACTTAGAAAGTGTTGAACATCTTATTAAAATTTAGCTGCAAGAATTCCTGAAGTGGTGCTTAGCAGAATCTCAGTCTCCATCGAAGTCTGAAGTTAGTTGAGAAAAGTAACTGTGTTGTACCATTGGTTTTGTCATCTGCCAATTAAATATTCGCGTTTTGTATCAATTTTGTTTATTTTTAACGTGCTGTTTTTGGTGATTCATATAACACCTGTCGAAAGCTTTTTTAGATTCTTCCCTATTATTTAATCCGTGTTGAAGGGGCGTGCTCACACGCCCTCTCCAATTAAAAATTTCTTCCTGATCATTCAACTTCTGTACGGATTTTTTACCCACATAACTTAGACGCAAATCACTCGAAAGTGACTCTGGATGCATAAAAATGTATGCATACCAGAGTTTCTTTGTGCGGTAGGCCCCAGTTAACAAAACTATGTTCAAATTACATCTTTTTGGGGTCAAGGTACCCTCAGCATCTGATTTACTAAGTTATAATAAACAGAAATCAACTAAAAATACCAAGATTAAAAAAAATCGACTTCTCATAGAAAAAAGTAGGTGAAAACACCTTTCGTGTAGGAAATGCTTAAAAATGGTTTAAATGGTGTTTTGAAAAAGTTCAAAAAAAATTTCATTTGGGGAGGGGGGGTATACTCCGGTAGCGCCGAAAAAGGCATTGTTTTTAAGTTCTGGTCAATAGAAAATTGAGTTTTCAGAACTTTGATTTTTCGACCTTTCGAATCATTAACCATTTTTTGAGTGTGCGCATCTATTACCCATCAAGCATCCTGCGCCCCATTCGGAGGTAGGTAAACCGGGCCATGAAATAAGAACAAATATGTAGCTAAGGTGAGTAAATCATTTGTACAAAAAAACGTTCTACATAATTATTAGGTATATAGATTAATACACACTATCTGGACTACTTACGGCCATTTAGTCAAGTATACTTAAAGAGCTACATTACATTACATTACAAAGTCTAATAGCAAGGGATCATAGTAACATCAGATTCATAGGGCGTAGTACTCGCTAGAACCAAATAACGGGGTCTGCAAAATTAACGCACTTAAAATGAAAGACACCCAACTGGCAGCCCCCAACTGGCAGCACTTTCACCTGGTAGCCCCCAACTGGCAGCCAAATTTTCACTTTATTTCCTAGACAAGCAAAACATTTTAAACTAGTGACACCATGTTAGCAACGCTAAAAATATACGACAAACAGGTTGTTGACCCGGCCAAGGGTTGCCGCTTCGCGGCCAAGACCAGCACACTCCACATTGCAATAGATTGGAGAAAAACATATATTTTTGTTCTTCTTACAAACTTTCTTTTGAGACTTGACATTTTTTCGACTTGTTGACTACAGAAAAATTTATGTTTTTCTTAAAAATAAGGTTGTTCACTTGGTGCTAATTTTTTTTACGTTTTTTCATGTTCCAAAACCTGTTTTCTGGACTAATTCGGGCATGCTGAAGATGGATTGATAATAGTAAAATAAGGTTTTGTTTGGTATTTTTTTAGTATTGAGAAACAATTGATTTTACCAAAACTCGATTTTACCAAAACTAGAAAAATACCTTACAAAAGGGCATTTTACCACTATCAAACCATCTTCAGCATGCCCGAGTCAGTCCAAAAAACAAGTTTTGGAACCTGAAAAACGTAAAAAAAATTTTTGCACCACGACGACCACATGGTTTGGGCATAGGAACACTCTTTTTAAACAATTCCCCATGTCATAAGCAATCTAAAAACAGGATACAGAAATGGATTCAACCAGGATGTTAGAAAGTACACGAATCAAATGCAACAATTTTTTATAACAAGGAAGGTGGAAAACACCAGCAACTTCAACAGAAACAGAAACAACAAGGAAGTTGGATGGAGTAACGAACTAGGATGTTGGAGTCTCTATCGCTAGCCTTAGAATTTCTTCTTGTACTTAGCACGGAACTGTTTCGACTGCTCCTTCGCTGATAGGTCCATGTTGTCCTCAACATCGTATCCGAGAAGCTCATCGATCCACTCTTTTTTGGCGGCTGTAGCGTTGACAATCACTTCGCTGTCCTTCTGAATCTCTCGACTCGTGTAGAAAACCCAATCCGGGTAACTACCAAGCATGCTGATATTGAATCCATGGGCATAGGAACACTCTTGGCTGATCGGATGCATATAATTCCCCATGTCATAAGCAATCTAAAAACACGTCAATATATACAAAAGAATGGTGAGCAGAAAACCTGATTGATGTAGCCGCTCAAAAATGCTCTCGAAACCGCCTCGTAGAATTCTTCGCTGCCGAACTCGATATCCACCACATTCTCGCCACTCACATAATGCTTAAGGACGTCATGAAACGATCTCAGCGAAATCTCCAACGATCGAGCATTCAAGAAATGCGTCTTCGCCCACTTACGACCAAGCCTCTTACTTTCCAGATTATCGGACTTTTCCAGCGCAGCCTCCATTTTCACGAGCATAATTCTATTTCGATCTCGTCAAGAGCTTTTTCGATGATTTCAAGCGGAGTGCTCATATTCGAGATTTGCTGAAAGTTTTTAAGTAGTGTTGTGTTCTTGATTGCAGAGAGAGAGAGCAGAGCGAACCAACAAGATTTATAACCACGGAACGAATGATCACAATAGGTAACAGAGGGACACGAGTCAACAGAAGACTCGATGTCGTTTCAAGACAATAATAATTACGAATAACAGTTCCACACAACAAGTAGAAAATTCATTTTGAAATTTACAGTGAAAACTCGACCCCACCAAACCACAAGCTGGTGCCCGAACCGCAAGGATACACCCGAACTCAATTGTTCGGCGCCAATGTGAGCGACGCTTCGCGGCACATACATTTAGAGTTCACTTATTATTTTTTCTATATTTCAAGGCGGGTGATCCGCTATCGGCGCAACGGCGCCTTCTAGTGTAAATATTAATATGCAGCTCAATCACAGCAAAAACGTTATAGTAAAAAAATTTAAGCGAGAAAACGGCTGTATTGGTTTTCGGCACTAGCAGTTTGGAAAAGCTCGAGTTTCAAAAATTCGGTCTTAACAAACATGATTCCTGATGCCATTTAAGGTTGGAAATAGTGGTTTGTTTTAGATTCTACCTGAAAAATAATTTTGGCTATATTTTTTTCAGCCCATACATGTCCATTTACCCTTGGGTACCTACACCGGGTTTTGGGATTTATGTGAGAAATCGTAATTTTGGTTTTGTCAAACCGAATTTACCACAAAATTTTAAATCAAAAAAATACTTTGTTTTCATCCCCCTGACCATAGGGTACCCAAATCAGGTTTCAGGGTAAACTACTTAAAGAGCTTCATGAATTAAAGTCTAATGGCAAATCATAGGTACACCAAATTCATAGGGCGTAATACTCGCTAGAACCAAATAACAGAACAACAACAAAATTAACACGTATAAAATGGGGTAGGATACGGTTGGTTAATTTCGTAATCGGTCGGTTCATTTAGCACATTTTCAATGCACCCGGGTTTCGTTCCCGTCTAATCTTTCGTTCCCGTTCCCGTCTTTGTCAAAAATCGGTCCGCTTCGGTTAACCGACCGTATAAATGTTCAACGACAAACGCAAAATATAAAATAAGGCAAAACTTTATTGCGAACCGAACCAACAATGACAGTGCAACCAAACAATAATACATGCAAAATATATAACTAGACCTATTTCATTTAAGACGATAAACCTCAATCTAGTGACACACGCAAGAAAATACCACCATTTAGGTCATCCTTTATTCATTCTTGAACACTTCCACCTTGCAAGCCATTCTTTTCGAGTATTTGAGCTGAATCACTGATACTTAGTGAAAGCGAAAGAGCACTGAAAAACGGGGAAACGGTGAATTCATCGACAATGAATTCATCGACGGTGAAATCATCGACGGTGAGTTCATCGACAGGTGAATTCATCGACATTTTGGCATTTTGTTTCTTCGAGCCGTTCTTTTCTTGAATTGTCTTCTTTTGAGTTGTTCGTAATGTTCTTTTGAGATTCGGCTTTTGAGGTTCTGATTATTTATTGTTTCCGAAAATTCAGTGGTTGACGCTCTCATTTTTTTATTATTTAATTATCAAATTTTTTTGTTCAGTCTTTCTGCTCGTCAGAACGTCTCAAGTAAAGTGGTAAAAAAGCAAACCGCTAAAAAGCAAAAGCAAACCCTGAGACGTCCTGACGAGGAGAAAGACTAAAACAAAAAATTAACAATTAAATAATAAAAGAATGAGGGCGTAAACCACTGAATTTTCGGAAACAATAATCAATGAGAATCTCAAAAGAGCATTACGAACAGCTCGAAAGAACAAAACGCCAAAATGTCGATGAATTCACCATTTCCCCTTTCGAAAGGCGGGTACCAGGTCAATTCAAAAAAGAATTATTCTGAAATGCAAATTTGTTGAGTAATGTCTTGTGATAAGTAATGAAAACTACTCTCACCGATTAATAGAATCGGTGGCTCACTGGTAAGTGTACGCGACAATTGACTCTCTGGGACAATTGACTCTCAGATATAAAAATGGTTTGAAATACACACGTAAGCACTTTATAGAAGAGTTGAACAACAAATGCAGGATTAACGAGGAAAAATTAGCGAGGAACATTTGGTGAGGAACAATAAACGAGTAACAATAACAAAATATTTTCAATCATCCATATCATAATTATTTGCAAGGCCTTTGAGGTATTCTTTGGTGTTTCTGACGGCGTACTGCTCCACAATGTCTAGGATTCGAGTGTTAGCTTTTTTGTAATTCAGTCGCTTTCCTTTTGGTCGCTTGCCGGCTTGCCACCGGCTTGCCACGCGAAGGAATTTTTTTTGCCGATAATGGGATAAGGGACTAAAACATGAAACATAACCTCATACAGTATCAAAAAAAAGACAAAAAAAGACCATTTCAGACAATAGCGGGCATTTTTCCAGAAATTAGCGGAGAGAATTAAATAACACCCCTCTCAGGCTAAGAGGTGTAAATTTTTGATGGGTTACCGGCAGGCATCTCGTTTAATCTCGTTTAAATCTCGTATAATAAATCTCGTATAAATGAAATGACTGCATAACCGAAAAGAACCTAGATATTGTCAAGATAATGACAAAAGTGGGAAAATTCTTCAATAAGAGCCGCGCACTCACTTACCGATTCCGATTTCACCCGAGAAGATTTTGAGCCAAAATCCCGTTCCGAAATCCCGACCGATCATGTGCCAGAATTTCGATTTCGATCCCGAAAATCATTGAATCCCGCAGCGAAAAAAGTGATCGTTTCTCGCATTTTAGTTTTTTCTGTTTTTCGGGCTGTATTGGTTTTTGGCATTGGCAGTTTGGAAAAGCGCGTTTTTCAAAATTTTCCGTTTTCGGCATTTGCCACTTTCGGTGAAATAAGTTGGGCTTTTGCCGTTTTGCAACAAATTATTTCGGAGATTTTCGGGTTTCGATAATACTTTTTTGGAATTTTCCTAAATGGAATTGGCCTGGAATTTTTACGTTTTTAAAAAAATTAGTTCGGAAAATCGCTAATATCGGAGACTTCTGTCTTCAGTCTCTTTTCAAGATATCCTTGTTAGATGTCACGCTGAAAATCAAAACAAAGTATTTTTTCTGATTCAAAATCATGTGGTGAATCCGGTTTGATAAGACCAAAATTTCGATTTGACTTACCCAAACCCTGAAACCTGATTTGGGTACCCTATGGTCAAAGTATTTTTTTGATTTAAAATTTTGTGGTAAATTCGGTTTGACAAAACCAAAATTACGATTTCTCACATAAATCCCAAAACCCGGTGTAGGTACCCAAGGGTAAATGGACATGTATGGGCTGAAAAAAATATAGCCAAAATTATTTTTCAGGTAGAATCTAAAACAAACCACTATTTCCAACCTTAAATGGCATCAGGAATCATGTTTGTTAAGACCGAATTTTTGAAACTCGAGCTTTTCCAAACTGCTAGTGCCGAAAACCAATACAGCCGTTTTCTCGCTTAAATTTTTTACTATAACGTTTTGCTGTGATTGAGCTGCATATTAATATTTACACTAGAAGGCGCCGTTGCGCCGATAGCGGATCACCCGCCTTGAAATATAGAAAAAATAATAAGTGAACTCTAAATGTATGTGCCGCGAAGCGTCGCTCACATTGGCGCCGAACAATTGAGTTCGGGTGTATCCTTGCGGTTCGCACCAGCTTGTGGTTTGGTGGGGTCGAGTTTTCACAATGTACTTGTTGTGTGGAACTGTTATTCGTAATTATTATTGTCTTGAAACGACATCGAGTTGTGCAAAATGTTTCTTCTTTCTTGTTCCGCTGGTTTTATTGCTCTCAGGAAACAACTCGATGCTTCCGATCAGCCCCTCCTATGATGATATCGAGTTCGGCGAATTTACGAGGCGGTTTCGAGAGCATTTTTGAGCGGCTACATCAATCACACCATTCTTTTGTATATATTGACGTGGATTGCTGACATGAATTATATGCATCCGATCAGCCAAGAGTGTTCCTATGCCCATGGATTCAATATCAGCATGCTTGGTAGTTACCCGGATTGGGTTTTCTACACGAGTCGAGATTCAGAAGGACAGCGAAGTGATTGTCAACGCTACAGCCAAAAAGAGTGGATCGATGAGCTCGGATACGATGTTGAGGACAACATGGACCTATCAGCGAAGGAGCAGTTGAAACAGTTCCGTGCTAAGTACAAGAAGAAATTCTAAGGCTAGCGATAGAGACTCCAACATCCTAGTTCGTTACTCCATCCAACTTCCTTGTTGTTTCTGTTTCTGTTGAAGTTGCTGGTGTTTTCCACCTTCCTTGTTATAAAAAATTGTTGCATTTGATTCGTGTACTTTCTAACATCCTGGTTGAATCCATTTCTGTATCCTGTTTTTAGATTGCTTATGACATGGGGAATTATATGCATCCGATCAGCCAAGAGTGTTCCTATGCCCATGGATTCAATATCAGCATGCTTGGTAGTTACCCGGACTGGGTTTTCTACACGAGTCGAGAGATTCTCTCACTCATTAAACATAAATAAGAAATGGATAAAGAAAGGAAATCGCTCAGGCAATCTCAATTAAAAATTCAACACTGGATGCCCTGTTGGAGGGGAGACAAGTTAGGAGGAAGGCTTGGGTAGGAATTTCTCTCTTTCTGTCTTCCGAATAAATATTTCACGCCAATTTAACTCATTGACACAATTTGTGCACCCCTGGAACACAGACAAACAAGCAGAGGAGGCACATTTTTGGGTGCTACTTATTCAAAAAGCTATTAGAGAAAATTTTATTAAATTCAAATACAGTCAAACTTTTCTATAAGCTACACTCTTCATAAGCTGCAGCTAAAAATATTTAGTTGGTTCTTAATGAAATAAAGGCGAACGGACCTTCTCCATAAGCTACCGTATTTTCTCTACTAAAAGCCCTCCCCAAAATCGGGAATTTCTTTTATTTTTTTTTCAAGTCTTCGACTCACTTTTTCAAATCGACTCTTGTTAGCATAATATACCAAAATGTAGCCCAAATTCCCAGCTACATTTCGGCACCTAACATACCTGGGGGTCAAAACTAAAAGAGATTCAAAGCGCGATAAATAAATTTAAAAAATTCCCGATTATGGGGAGGGCTTTTAATAGATCGAATAGAACGGTACACTCTACTTAAGCTACGCCTCTGCATAAGCTACAGATGGGGCGGTCCCGACCGAAAAAAACAGTACTCCTGCCAAACATTTGGCAGGAGTTTCTTTTACCGAGTCCTCTCAAAAATGTGTTTCGACCACTCTTTAAAGTTTCCCAGGTTTTTATTAGGCTAGAAAAATGTTTTTAGGGTGGCGGACGGATACGGGGAAAGTTGACTGTATTGGGAAAGCTACACTCTCCATGAGATACAACTCGGATCGTCCCGAGAGTGTAGCTTATAGAGAAGGTTGACTGTACCATATTCTCTAAAATAATACGACTCTGTGAGGGGGAGGTTTAAAAATAATGTCGCCTCTCTTTAATAATCACCCCTATTTTAAGTTAAAAGACTTTGATGTTATGTCACTGAAAAATAACACTAAGAAGGGATGTAACTAAATTGTTACTGAACCTTGTTTATCATCTTTTCTTAAGGAGAAGTGTCGATTTTTTTCTTTTTCAGTTGCTCTCTAGGTTAGGCTTGGCAGTTCGTGACGGGGTTTGGTTCGGTTTTGGACGAGGGTTATATACGACAGTCCGATAAATCATTAGGAGGCTAACACCTTATGCTTATTCACTTATTTCACATCTTGTGATTGGGATTACCGAAATTCTGGGAATCTCAATGGGTTTTGAATTTTCCAATTTTTTAAATTGGGATTTTCGAACACATCACGATTCCGGTCAACAATACGGTCAACGTTCCCAACAAAGTCTATCAACTATAACCCGTCTTTCAATCAACTATAACATCATCACGCACCTATATAACATCATCACACACCTGGCATAACAACACCATGCACCTGCTATAACATCATCCTCGTTGAATACCCTAGACAGACTGAAGAAACATAATAAAAATCGAAAACACTCACAGAAAACACTAAGAAATCACTAACCTTCGAGACAAAAATGATCAGAACAGAACAAGGCTAAAGTACACAATCCCCCCTGGCCCAAAAATGGTCAAAATGATGTCCTAAGGCCGTTTTATCTGCTTTTAACGTAATAAAGCAACGAAAAAATAGTGGGTAGCAGAGTTTCCATGATATCAAAAAATCGGGTATATCATTGATATGATGTGATATGATACGGTCATAGCATATCATATCAAAAGACATTTCCCGGGGAGCATATCAAATCATGTCATATCAAGAGAAAAAATTCCACCCGCATATCAAACCATATCATGTCAACCCATGCATCATATCATATCAGGGCCGTAATTTTTTGGCCATATCATATCAAATTATGCATATCATATCGACCCAGTATTTTGAACTACCGTGTAACCTCTTTTAATCCCCCATAAGGAATTACTTGTTGTAAATCAAAAACGGCCTTAACTTCGATATCATCATTCACCTGTTTGAACGCTCAGTTGATAGTTTCGCTCAATAGATTCCTCTAATCATTTTATTTGCTTTGTTGACCTCTTTACTATCTGATTTTTTTGTTTTGGGTAATGAATGAAGAAATATATGAAAACTTCTTATTGTTTTGACTAATCTTTTTTTGTTGAGAGGTTAAACACGGTAATTTGCGCAGCAATTAAAAATAATCATAAACAAAAAGTTGGAGCGCCTATCATATCATGCAGATTGATACTCTTTTGATACCAACCCATATCATATCACACCAGCATCAAATCACGCGGAAAATTTTGAAAACGATATCAAATCATATCATATCAAATTGAAATTTTTTGAGGTGTATCATATCGTATCATATCAAGCGAAAAATTCTGGCGGGCGTATCATATCAAAACATGTCATATCAACCCCTGTATCGTATCATATCAACCCCCCAAAAAGCATCTCATGGAAACTCTGGTGGGAAGACACTTTTTAGCACTTTTAGAAAAAAAATTTTTTTTGACTTTTTTGCCTTGGGGGACTAAGGTATACCAGTTCTGTGGGATACCTAGATACTTAATTTGAATTTGTTTTGTCTTCATATGAAAATGTGGTGCCCGGGAATTCAAACATTTGAAATTGAAAGTGACGGGCGTGGATAGCCCTTTAACACGAGAAAGGCCGACCGGGACAAGCGGACGATCCTGTGCAGTTTTTCACATAGATCATTTTTGTATTTAGGAGTATGAGTGTTCGGATGACGTGAAAACGTTCTATAATTTCAATGCTTATTTTAGGTTCGGTGAATGACTGGCTCTTGGTGTGCTATCGAGATAATTCGTAATACGATTTGCAATCGTTGCAGCAGCATAGACTTTTCGAGATGGTCTTTCACTCTACTGCATTGGGTTTTCCAGAAGATCATAGGAAGGGTGAATTTTATCAACCGAACAACCTACTCAATTCTCAACCCTTTTTTTAGATTGTCGTCTTTTTCATGTTCGCCACTATGATATCTTTGGGATTATTCTTCGTAATGATTGTGGCTCCGTCAGAAAGTGTGCATCAGCCGTGGTGGTGCTACTTCCCTTTTGTCTTTCTGACAATATACTTCGAAGTAAAGTAAGTGAAAATTTGTCATTACCTGTTTGAAAAATGTTCCGAAATTTTAACAAATTTTACCAAGTTTGATTTTAAAATTTATTTAGTACGCTGTATCATTATTACAAGGTGTGCACAGTGCTTCCAGGATATCCTCCGAAGGTTTGTAATATTTTCGAAGATGTCCTTCAGATATAAGACCATCCTGTGGGCCCGCCAAAGGTGGTCTTATATTGGGGGTGTCCTTATATCGGAGTTCGACTGTAATTTCTTCAAATTCAGAGCTTGAAACTTCCTCTTTGCCGTCACTGTAACAATCACAAGCCTGAAGGTGTGTTTCACTGTCCAGTCTGCAATAAATGCATCTTAAAGTAATCCAGCTGCTATTCCACGCTAACATTCGTTCTAATTTTCTGTTTTAGGATGGACCATCATTGTATTTCTATCAATCAATGTGTGTATTTTTGACTTAGAGTAGTTTTTTTTAATAAAAAGTTCAGGTGTGGGCGCTAAGAATCATCGATACTTTTTCCAGTTCATCGCATCGATCTTTTTTGGATCGCTTGTGCTTCTTCTAGGTGGTTCATCTACGTTCTACTTCAACTACTGGGTGGTACGCTCGCAATCTTTTGAGACCATAACTACGTTTAAGTTTTAGCCAAACACGAAATATTCCTTCTGCAAATCTAAATTTGGATTTTTACCTTGGTTTGACTGGGTGTGTTCAGAGGGAAATGGAGTTGTGCAGTCCCACGTCTTTTCTGTATTCCTATTGTGTGCTCTAGTCGCTCCGTTGGTCGGGATTTTGCTCTACTTCAATTTTGTATGTTTTTATCGTATCGCGCCTGGCGGAAATAAATTTTAGCTAACTGACACATCGATTTGCAGGCGGTCATCTCTTATGGTCATAGCATCTATGAAATGGCGGTAAAGACATATTGGGGCTGGAAAGCACTTTGTTGTTTTCTTTTGTTTTTCAGCAAGATGGAGGCATCAAAACATTTTTGAAGGTTCTTTGCTGTCCGACCTGTGCTCCAAACTTCGAAGAGAACTGGAAGCGCTTTCTGGGCTTGCGAGGATCCAGAACATTCGTCAAACACGTGCTTCTTCCGTCTGGCCATCAGTCATATTATGATGACGAAGAAGATAGACATAAACATGATGAGTTGACTCATGTTATCATTGAGTAGGGTCTTCGTACTGTCTTCTGTAAAAATTGTTCGATAATATTAATAAATAAAATGTTTGAGAATTACGATAGAATTTGTGTGGCTGAAATAGAAATCTATGAGGATAATAATCTATGAGGCCAATATAGTCATATATAGGAGTTAAACGCCTCCTTTATAATGTCATGCTCGAAGTGTAAATAAAGTTACTGGAGCAGATCTAAAGCTAATCCTCGCTTAAACCTGCCTTTTATCCGAAAATCCATCTTTTTGGGTGTTTTTCTTGATTATTTTGATCAATATATCTTCTGTTTTTTCGCTCAAAATGGACTTCTTCCACTCTGATTTGTTGCTGTCTATTTTCTAGCTGCTTTCGAAAATTTAACTATTGGAGTGGAGTTTATCTAGAGCAATTCAACTAGAACTAAGAATGCTGCCGTTGTGGCAGATGCCGTCGTTCTAAACTATGTTCGTATGACACGCTGTTGGACATCTTTAAATGATTTTCGAATTTATCTCTAATATAAGGATCCTAATTAAATGCTATTTCTCTGTATTACTGTCCAAATGAAAGCACAGAATCGTAAACACAGATACGTATGTAAAACATATGCACTTGAAGAAAAAATTGAAAACTTTTATCAAAATTATTTTGGCTTGTACGAGCCTCGTACACATGTTTTATGAGGCTCTTGTAGATGTTTTATAACCAATGTGTATTTCAGATTCTAGGCTTTCATTTGGACTATCATACAGAGATTACCATAAAGTTGTAGCTACAACTAAAAAACGTTGAAATAAGAAAGAGTATCGATATAACGGTTAAATCTTTTGTTTCTCGTTTTTCGCATTGCTATTAACTACAGGTTATCTAATTTATATGTCCTTTCAAACCTAAATTTAACACTAAAGTTGCAGTGACAAGTCAAATGTGAACGTTTATTTTCCAAGATATTTCTAATTGGAAGCACTGAAAACTTTTTTAATTTCACTTTTACTTTCTAAAAAAACGTTCATTCGAATTAGAATGTCGATTTTTAGCAGATTTTTTCAAAAAGCTTGTATCTAAATGGAAAGTACCACATCGGAGGTTTCTTTCACAAGCTCTAAGTGCCGTTATGGAGGAAAACGCGGCGGCAGATGGCCTAAGCCATGAAGAACATGCAGATCTGTCGGATAATAAAATTAACCAGTGATTATAATTTATTATTGTTTGATTTTTTTAATGGATCTGATTGAATTGTTGCCCCTAAAATCTGAATTCTTCACCTTTTTTCGTTTTTGTTCGCCAAGAAATTGCAGGTATAAGCAAACGCAAGAAATTGCCGAAAAAATAGAAAAAAGTGGCAAGAATTCAGATTTCAGGGGCAACAATTTAGTTACATCCCTTCTTAGTGTTATTTTTCAGTGACATAACATCAAAGTCTTTTAACTTAAAATAGGGGTGATTATTAAAGAGAGGCGACATTATTTTTAAACCTCCCCCCTCACAGAGTCGTATTATTATATAGAATATGGTACAGTCAACCTTCTCTATAAGCTACACTCTCGGGACGATCCGAGCTGTATCTCATGGAGAGTGTAGCCTTCCCAATACAGTCGACTCTCTCAATACAGTCAACTATCCCGATACAGTTAACTCTCCGAATACAGTCGACTCTCTCAACAGTCAACTCTCTTAATACAGTCAGCTATTTCGATACAGTTAACTCTCCCAATACAGTCAACTTTCCCCGTGTCCGTCCGCCACCCTAAAAACATTTTTCTAGCCTAATAAAAACCTGGGAAACTTTAAAGAGTGGTCGAAACACACTTTTGAGAGGAGTCGGTAAAAGAAACTCCTGCCAAATGTTTGAATGCAATACTGTTTTTTTCGGTCGGGACCGCCCCATCTGTAGCTTATGCAGAGGCGTAGCTTAAGCAGAGTGTACCGTATTTTCTCTATTAAAAACCCTCCCCATAATCGGGAATTTTTTACATTTATTTATCGCGCTTTGAATCTCTTTTGGTTTTGACCCCCAGGTATGTTAGGTGCCGAAATGTAGCTGGGAATTTGGGCTACATTTTGGTATGTTATGCTAACAAGAGTCGATTTGAAAAGAGACTTGAAAAAAAAATAAAAGAAATTCCCGATTTTGGGGAGGGCTTTTAGTAGAGAAAATACGGTAGCTTATGGAGAAGGTCCGTTCGCCTTTATTTCATTAAGAACCAACTAAATATTTTTAGCTGCAGCTTATGAAGAGTGTAGCTTATAGAAAAGTTTGACTGTATTTGAATTTACTGAAATTTTCTCTAATAGCTTTTTGAATAAGTAGCACCCAAAAAATGTGCCTCCTCTGCTTGTTTGTCTGTGTTCCAGGGGTGCACAAATTGTGTCAATGAGTTAAATTGGCGTGAAATATTTATTCGGAAGACAGAAAGAGGAGAAATTCCTACCCAAGCCTTCCTCCTAACTTGTCTCCCCTCCAACAGGGCATCCAGTGTTGAATTTTTAATTGAGATTGCCTGAGCGATTTCCTTTCTTTATCCATTTCTTATTTATGTTTAATGAGTGGTGGCCTCCATCAGCAGGATATTTGCCTCTAATAAATAGAGGCAAGAAACTATGGGAGGGCAGGAAGTTGGCATCCCTCCTGTCCATGCGCAAAATATCCCAGTAGAAAAGTGCAAATTTTAGCACTTTGGCTCAAGCAAATCTTAGTGGTGACAAGATGTTTTACCAAAAAAGATGTAGGCAGGCAACAGAATATAGGTTTGAGATTTGTGATAAAAAAAACATCTAAAGTAGAAAGTGCAACATGTTTTTTGGGTGGTTTTTTGAAAAAAGTAGCAAATCTAATTTTGACATGTTTACTGTTTTGTGTCAGTGTTCCCACTTACCATATTTTCTTAAATTTATTCCTTTTCCAAAAGTGAATAAATGTATCTGCAGGCGACTCTCGATAAACCAGAACCCTGGAGACAAGCTTGAGGTTTTGAGGTAAAACATTGATGTAAAACAAGCTTGAGCACAATTCAAAGTTGCTTTAGGAACATCGATATCGAAATCATGCAATTTTGATATTGATGTTTCTCATCCAACTATTAATTTGTACTGGAGTTTGTCTAGCATTACATGGAGAGGATAGACATTGAAATAAATAAATCCTAAAAAATTTTGCGGCCACAGTGGAATCAAACCTTATGACTAATATTTAAATCTGCTACCAGATCAGTGTTTTCAAAAGTCAAGGTCAAGGTAAAACTTGACTTTAACATCAACGATTTGTAAGTGAAAGGTTCTGAATTTTCTCTAAAGTCAAGATGAACGTACTTTTCAGAATAACTATATCATTTTATACGATGAGATATAGTCTAAAGTCAAAGTAAAATCACCTTGATTTTACCTTGACCTTGACCCTCGGTAAAATTAAGGTGATTTTACTTTGACTTTAGGCTATATCTCATCGTATAAAAATGATATAGTTATTCTGAAAAGTACGTTTTGTTCAGCGCAGAATCTTGACTTTAGGGGATAGGGAAAAAAATTCAGACCCGTTTTCCTTACAAAAAATCGAGAAAAACGACCTTGATGTTTTAAAGTCAAGTTTTACCTTGACCTTGAACTTGACCTTGACTTTTGAAAAAACTGTACCACATCAAATTTGGTGCCAACAATTTAAAATTTTCTCTCAAAAATTTTGATCTCTAATTCAAGCGGCATTTTAAATTTCGGTAGTGAATTTGATTTGGCAGCAAAATAAAAGATTTCAGCAGCAGAATTAAATACCACCTAAACCTTATTCACTATGCATATTTTTTTCAAATCTCCTATGCAGCTCTTTCTGGCTTTAATAAAATTAGCGAAAATAGCAGTGGTGGAGGAATAATACTTTCACATCTCTTTCTTCTTTCACCAGCACTTGGATTATAATATACAGCTTTGGTGCTAAAAGCTTTTTTAAGGCGAGGGAAATAGTGGATTAATTAAGCGGATTCTTTCTCTACTTGTTGGGAGCGCGAGTGCTACCACTCCCCACCCCTATATTTATTATGAGTGAAGGCAGAAAGAGAAAAAAAAAGATATTTTTAGTTGTGGAAACCCCCTCATTTGCTAACTCATTGCCCTTCTTCCGCTTGCGATGCACTGCCCGCCGAATAATGTGTTTTCGGTGGAAGCACACATAAACAGGGCTTGGATTTGCGTGCTGTTAATGGCTTCTTTGACTTTTGATCTTCTTAAATATTTTGGTAGATTTTTTTGCTTGTTTTATAAAGATATTTTATCAATTGGCTCGTAGTGTCTGAGTGGTGCAGTGGAATAGTGGTTGTGCGATGGATGTAGAACTAAAAAGTTCGAACCCCAATGGGTGCATGCCACAAATGCTATGATGTCAAAAATTATACAATCTGTCAATCCACTGACCCCGAATGATGGTATAGCTTTACCGAGTACTGAGCATTTGTTTTGCGCTAAGCCCCAAGTACACCCTCTTTTTGAACCCAATTGTACGGACATAGGAGAAATTTTGGTTGTTTTTTCCCAACTTTTTGTTCATTTTTTATTCAGGTTGTAAGGAGTTTACCCTGTCAAATTAATTATTTACCTCGTCAAATTTGAATTCTGAGTAAAATATTCATCACCCCGTCAAATTATCCATCCAAAATTATCCAAAACAAAAAAATTTGACGGGGGTAAACGAATAATTTGACGACCTAAACCTATTTGAGCCGTACATTAATATCAGAATCTCACCTTTCCTTGAAATTCGAAAAATTTTTAAAAGTGTTTATTTAGATTTTTTTAATTTGCAACTTATTCCTATTGCTTTTTATCCACATCTTCTGTGTTTCAAATCAAAGAACTCATAGCTAGCTTATTTTTGTCATCGATTTTCATGGGAAAATCGATGGGGCAAGAAGTTACCCGTGCAAATGTTTCAACAGTTTCCGATTTTTGTTAGGCCACCTTGTACTCATTTTGATATTACCGGATTACCAATCGCCCGTGTTTCCGAGAATAAAACTTAACACATACATTTTTTCATATATTCTGTTTTCTTATCTCAGATGTTTTTACTCAGTTTTATAGCTGAGATTTTCCTCTATCGATTGAGTGGTCAAACACACCAGTTAAAAATAATTTTTGACAGAACCAAACCAAGTGTTAAAAAAAAATCAAGTGTTAAAGAGGCATGCCCACGCTAATAAGAGGTGGTGCCGGGGAATTTAAATTTTTTTCCTTCTCATTGATCTTCTGTTCGGATTTTTCAACTTGGTTTCTAACAATATATACCTAAAATTAAATTCTAGGCATTGTTTTGTTAGAAACCAAGTTGAAAAATCCCTACAGAAGTTCAATAATCAGGAAAAAATTTTGTATTCCCGGGCACCACCTCTTATTAGCGTGGGCATGCCCCTTTAAGGGTACTGGCGCGCAATATGGTACCCCAAAAACATGTACCACAAAAATGTGTCTAGAAAGATTTGTTTATTTACATTAAGTTTTTATTTTAAAGTATGGTCGGTTTCTACTTTCATAGGCTTCTACTTCCATCTCACATGTCACGTTCCATCTCACACGGTACATGTTTTTGGGGTACCATATTGCGCACCAGTACCCTTAACACTTTTTTTAACACTTGGTTTGGTTCGGTCAAAAATTATTTTCAACTGGTGTGTTTGACCACTCAATCGATAGAGAAAAAATTTTAGCTACAAAACGGTGTAAAAACATTTGAGATAAGCAAACAAAATATGTGAAAAAAGGTATGTGTTTAGTGTAAAACGCAAACAGTTATTTTCGGAAACACTGCCAAGCGCCCTGATTTCTCGGCATTTTTCTAATTTTGTTTGTTAAAGTTGATCAAAAGCACAGTTTTAGTAACCAACTTTCAATCATTTGATACTAGTCATTTCAAAAATAATTTGCCATTTTTTAAGAATAATAAAAAGATAAAATATATGCTTTTAATCAAATTTTTGCTGTGTTTGCTATTATTTTAGAAGTTATAACCAGTGTTTCCAAAATGAAAAGATTTTCTTGCTGAAAAAATAGTTAACTTCAAAATTTCCCTGAAAAAATAGTTACAGTCAAACCTTTCAGTTTGTCGTTCTTTACAATGTTAGCGCCAGTCTAGTCCCTATAGTGATTCTGAGCCTAATTAGCTTTTTATTTTTCAAAAAGACCAGTGAACCCGGTTATCCGGCACCTGATTTTCAAAAAGGGGTGCCGGATAACCGAGGTTCGCGGGTCTTTATGACGAAATTTAACAATTTTGGAAAAACGACCGGCAAAAACAGAATCCTTCAGATATTTCGGACTAGACTGGCGAATCACATTTAGCAAAAGACTTCGAAAATTGAGCTAAAGAAAGTGTCGGACCCAAGGCGGGAACGAACTTTTGGGGGGTGCCGGATAAACCAGGTTTGACTGTATCTCATTTTTCTCACTGAAAAAACAAGTTAACTATTTTTTCAGTGAAAAAGCTCATACCGGTCGGGATCATACTGGTCATAAAAGACCATAAAAGACCATAAAAGACATTCTCATTTTCAGCTTTTTCACTGAAAATATAGTTAACTTGTTTTTTCAGTGAGAAAATCTTCTCATTTTGGAAACAGTGGTTATAAGCAAAAGACAAGGTTCTTGGACTTTTTTAAACAATCATACTTTTCAAACAACCTCATAGCTATTGACACAAAAGCAATGGGGTTATCTCCTTATTACACGTGGGCAGCACTAGTTTTTAAAAGAAATTTAATTTATTTCTTGTTTTACTGTTTAATAAAGCCCTCTCCAACCAAAAGTAGTGGCTATACAGCCGTGAGAAACACAAAGTACTAGCACCAGCAGTAGCAACAATAACAGTAGCAAGTGAATATAGTAGGAGCACATGTGGCAGCAATTCAGTTGCTGTTGCCTCATTGCCTGCCCATATGATCCACTCAAAAAGCAGTGAATTTTATGGCTAAAATATGGAGCTCCAAACAAAAACATCTGGTTCTTACTACTCTGCTTCCAAAAAAACCAACTCACACTTCTTTGTTTATCCTGCTACTTCTGATAATGCTTTTACTGCTAATGCAAAGTAAAGATTATAGAAAAATGTGCAGGACACCAGTGAGAATCGAACATTCCTAGTTTTTCGCGGTTTTTTAACTTTTTTTCTAAGGTTTCTGACACAGTCGAGTCTGGATACAACGAATCTCCAAAAAGTTCGTTCCCACCTCGGGTCCGACACTTTTTTTAGCTCGATTTTTGAAGCTTTTCGCCAGTTGTCTTCGGTTAGTCTAGTCAGAAATATCGCAAGGATTTAGATTTTACCGATCGCTTTTGTACATAACTACAGTTTCGCCGAAAAGACCCGTGGGTCTCGATATAACGAACACTTATTTTCACCTTTTTTGAAACTCGACTGTAGCAGTAATAAAGATTGGTAGTGTATTCAACACTCGAAATTAAGATGAATGCCGCAAAAAAGCTGCGATTAATTTAAAAAAACCTGCGGCGAAATATTTTGAGCACACTAGTAACGGGTGGTCAAAAAGTTCCCGATGGATTTTCAAAGCTTCATTTTTTATCATTTTTCTTATCATATCTCTGATCTGTTGATACCATTTTGTAGCCCTGAAACTCCTCTTTCATTTGATATATCATTCTACTAATACAGTTTAACAAATATGGCTGACCTACGCGCTGGAATAGTTAGACTGCATCAGCAAGGTTACAAGGTGATGGAAATAAGTCGCATGCTCAACTGTGCCCAATCAACTGTCTCGGATGCCATCAAGCGATTTACGGAGACAGGCAGCAATGAAGACAGACCAAGAAGCGGGCGCCCATCAACTGCTTTGACGGAGGAAAACATCCAACTGATAGCCGACAGGATTTGCTACTGCAACGACCATGAAGAAGGCCACATCCACTCCCAATCAGACTCCAAATGTATTGATGCAAATGGTGGTCATTTTGTTGAGTAAAATAAACGTGTGACATGTCGTTTGAAAGAGGAAGAACAGGGCCACAAAATAATACTAAACTTCTAAAAATATGATAAGAAAAATGATAAAAAATGAAGCTTTGAAAATCCATCGGGAACTTTTTGACCACCCGTTAAATCACATATTTTTGTAATAATTTTGGCGCTAGTATGGAATATCCCCCAAATCAGACCTTCTAAAAATAGTTGTAACTAGCCTTTGGAACAACAAGTTTAGGCTTAGCCCTTAGGCTTAGGGGTAGGCCAGCGTATGGAAGTTGTGACTAATAAGTGTTTTACGCACTTTTTCTGGGGTCTGGAACATATATTGGGTGCTCTTTACTTAGGCTTAGGGGTAGGCCAGCGTATGGAAGTTGTGACTAATAAGTGTTTTACGCACTTTTTCTGGGGTCTGGAACATATATTGGGTGCTCTTTACTTAGGCTTAGGGTAGGCCAGCGTATGGAAGTTGTGACTAATAAGTGTTTTACGCACTTTTTCTGGGGTCTGGAACATATATTGGGTGCTCTTTACTTAGGCTTAGGGTAGGCCAGCGTATGGAAGTTGTGACTAATAAGTGTTTTACGCACTTTTTCTGGGGTCTGGAACATATATTGGGTGCTCTTTACTTAGGCTTAGGGTAGGCCAGCGTATGGAAGTTGTGACTAATAAGTGTTTTACGCACTTTTTCTGGGGTCTGGAACATATATTGGGTGCTCTTTACTTAAATTTTAGAAGGCATAAGTTTGGGGGGGGGGTATTCTATACTAGGGTCATAATTTTTATTGTAAGATGCTTTAATAAGCAAAAAACCTGGAATAGTTTGTCATCCCAAAAGTGTTTTTTCTAAGTCCCTTCATCCAACATTTTATTTTTCGTCCGTGTTACATTTGGTCGCCAACGCGCTGCTGCCTGACTTTCATGCCCAAAAATTGCTTTCAGCTGTATGTTATGAACTGCACCTTGCTCTTTTAACTTACTGGTGTTTTTATAGATATGTCTTCATGTCATTTTAGTTTTTTGTGTTACAGCATGTTGTGAGGACTAATTTGAGGAGGACTCTTTTGTTTTGTATGGAATTCTATGTGACTGCATAGAATTCCCTTGTTCGTCAGTTATTGTGTTATAGTGGGATTATTGTGTTGTGCTATAAATTGTTCGGTTGAAATACTTTTCGACCCTGAAATGGCACTTTTCCTGCCGGAAATTTGAAAAAGCTTTTGTTTTCGGGAGTTTTCTTATTACTTTTCAATTTTTTTTGACCAGCGTGTAGCCCAGGATCTCAACTTTCTTACAAGCTACCAACTTGCCAAATCAGGTTTCAAAAAGTTGGAAGAAAAGATCTTTAAAGGGACCAAATTTTTGGAAAAATTGGTTCTGTTCAAAGACTTTTTCCTCCAACTTTTGAAAAACCTCATTCAGTCAGTTGATCGGCAAGTTATACAAGCGCGTGTTCCAACCCATACAGGATCATATTATTCTATCCTATCACTCTCATTACAACACAGCCGATAAACTGCCACCCCCAAAAGTACGTTCCCCAGATGTGTTCGACACTTTTTTTACCTCAATTTTTGAAGGCTTTTGCCAATCCAGTTTCGACAGTCTGGTCGCAAATATCGCAAGGATTCCGATCTTACCGGTTGTTTTTTTTAAATACTGCAATTTGACCGCTAAAAAACAAAATCCCTAAACTAAAAATGTTTTGCAACAAACGACACTGCTTTGCTCCCGGACTAATTAAACTACCCTCCTCCTCTCTTTAACGTTCAACAGTTGACATAGTCCACTAAGTTCGACCAAAGACGGTGATATTTTGTCCTAAATCTATGGCTGAGAAAAGCCAGCTGAGCAGTCTTCTTCACCCACCAATATTATTATTATTTTTCTCTTGGTTAAACCAGATGACCCGATCGCCCTTTTTCACATTCTCCAATGAGAAGTAGTAGTTATGGAAATAAAAAAGCAATTTATGATTTCGCTAGTGGTAACACGCTCTGAAAACCACCTACAACAATAGAACTCAGCTTTTTGTTAGGTGTTTATGGGTGGGTGGTTGGGAGAACACCTTTTGGTAACAAGAATTGGGATTAATTGCTGGCTGAGGGGTGGGGATGTAGCAGGGGGAGGAGGGATGACTGCAAACGAGGTCCACTCCACCCCTTTCTTGTCTTTGACTGCTCTTTTCGGACCTCTGCTACTGCTCGTCTTCTTCTTTTTATTCTTTATTGTGATTTTATGGTATTTTTGTTTTGAAAATTAGGCGCTACTTGGATATACCCCCCCAAATCAATTTTTTTCAAAGTGTTTCCAAACACCCTATATCGACTCAAAATCGCCTCAGGAGCTCGAAAAAGGCATTATTTTTGAGTTCTAGTCAAAAAAAAAGTTGAGTTTTGGGGTTACCTAAAAGTACCCTTTTGGACCATTTTTAAGTGTGTGCGCATCTCAACCCCAAGCAACCAAGCCTCCTGCGCCCCCGAAGGGGGCTTGGTCACTCACTTACATAATACCGAGCAAGACTTTTGATCAAAAACGCATTAAGAGGTACTTTTTGCCAAGTCCCATGTTTAAAAACAGGGTAAAACAATCAAATGGTCGAAAATTCAAAATGCCCGAAACTCGATTTTTTATAGACTAGAACTCAAAAATAATGCCTTTTTCGAGCTCCTGAGGCGATTTTGAGTCGATATAGGGTGTTTGGAAACACTTTTAAAAATTGATTTGGGGGATGTATATCCAAGTAGGGTCGATAATCATGCATAGTTGACGTCAAACTGTAGAACCTCGTGTTTTGTTTACTTTTTATGCAACTTTACCTTTTTCACACATTACCTTTATTCTTTTTCTGTAATTACGGCTGACCTGTTATGTCAACAGATTCAACCAGCTTGCTTGATTGCTAAAAGCTTGTAATTAACGTGTTTTTACACTTTCATATGAAAAAATTGACTTTGCTTGGTTTACAAATATTTTACTTTTAGGCTATTTTCCAGTATCCCGGCACCCTTTTAAATTAGGGTGGGGTCGGGATAAAGGATAAGAACCCAATTGATTGTTAACAAAACTCATTCTCAGCTATTTACAGAAAAGTGAATGGAGCTTGCATTTTGGATGCAACCCCCAAATTTGGGAGGAAGAAGCAGATTCGACGGTTCCCACAATTAATATTCCACCTACTGGGTTAGTCATCAACCAACCACCAACCAAAAAAGGGCGAGAAAGACGAAAAGTTGCCATTTTATACTGACTAAAATTGGTGCACCTATTGGAGGACAACAAGCATGGGCACCACCACATTTGTGCTGCTGGCTGGATGGGGGCTGCTAATGATGGGCACACAAGCACACATGATGAGTAGGACATTTGATTGCATTACTGGTTGAGGGCATCTATTTCACCAGACTTGGACCGTGGTCAATCTAATCAAACCAGAAAGCAATGACCTTGGCAATTTCAAAGTCAAAATTTAAAAGCTAGAAAATGATAAAAAGTCAATAGCATAGTGGTAGTCCATTATTTCAGCCGATGAGTCAGCTCGATATGGGCTGACGCGTTTTCAATTAAATACTGACTTGGTTCTCCGCTGGTGCCGATCGAGCAATGAAAACATGCGGTGTGTGACTTTCAGTCAAAAAAATAATGTATGCTACCACCAGGATTAGGAACTGTGACCATGCCGTGCTCCAACAAGGCAATTAGTCCCCAAGGCAATTCAAAATCCACCCCCAATTGCCTTGGTCCCCCAAGCAATCTAAAATCCACCCCCAATTGCCTTGGTCCCCCAAGGCAATTCAAAATCCACCCCCAATTGCCTTGGTCCCCAAGGCAATTCAAATCCACTTCAATTGCCTTGGTCCCCAAGGCAATTCAAATCCACCCAATTGCCTTGGTCCCCAAGGCAATTCAAAATTCACTTCAATTGCCTTGGTCCCCAAGGCAATTCAAAATCCACCCCCAATTGCCTTGGTCCCCAAGCAATCTAAAATCCACCCCAATTGCCTTGGTCCCCAAGCAATCTAAATCCATTTCAATTGCCTTGGTCCCCAAGGCAATTCAAAATCCACCCCATTGCCTTGGTCCCCAAGGCAATTCAAAATCCACCCCCAATTGCCTTGGTCCCCCAAGGCAATTCAAAATCCACCCCCAATTGCCTTGGTCCCCCAAGGCAATTCAAAATCCACCCCAATTGCCTTGGTCCCCAAGGCAATTCAAAATTCACCCCAATTGCCTTGGTCCCCAAGGCAATTCAAAATCCACCCCAATTGCCTTGGTCCCCAAAGCAATCTAAAATCCACCCCCAATTGCCTTGGTCCCCCAAGGCAATTCAAAATCCACCCCCAATTGCCTTGGTCCCCAAGGCAATTCAAAATCCACCCCAATTGCCTTGGTCCCCAAGGCAATTCAAAATTCACCCCAATTGCCTTGGTCCCCAAGGCAATTCAAAATCCACCCCAATTGCCTTGGTCCCCAAGGCAATTCAAATCCACCCCAATTGCCTTGGTCCCCAAGCAATCTAAAATCCACTTCAATTGCCTTGGTCCCCAAGGCAATTCAAAATCCACCCCAATTGCCTTGGTCCCCCAAGGCAATTCAAAATCCACCCCAATTGCCTTGGTCCCCAAGGCAATTCAAAATCCACCCCAATTGCCTTGGTCCCCAAGGCAATTCAAAATCCACCCCAATTGCCTTGGTCCCCAAGGCAAATCAAAATTCCCCCAAAATGCCTTGGTTCCCCTGTGGTTTTTACCTTTTTCTAACTGGCCCCAATTTCGTTGATGATGTTGACACCTAATTTAGCAAATATTGACACCTAAGTTGACCCCGACTATGATTACGGCCAATAGGATAGGTGGTTTGGTCCATGATTAAACTACTAAATTTCGGCATTAGAGGGGCTATCTAATTGAAGCATGGGAATTCTTGTTGTTGTGGTTGAATGACCTTTTGGAGGATGCTGGCTGCCACCTTTTCTATCACTACTCATAATTATGGTGATTGGGGAATGTGTGCAGCCAACTGCTGCCAACACGCTTACATACTTCACTACTAAATTGGGTGTGAAAGGTGTGGCTAGGCAGGCAAATGGATGGATTCAAAACAAAATTGGGGGTTTATGAACAATATGGGTTTTAGCAGAAAGTTTTGGTTTGGACCTTTTATCCCTTGCCTGCCTGCAGGTCCAGAGGGTTCTCGCCCAAATTATAGGAAAATTAACGCACAGACGTGTTTTGGACATTGAATACCAGGCCAGCGACCGACTTTTTCACAAATTTCTTGGAGCATCTGGTATAAAAAAAATTTAAAAGTTTAAAAATAAATATAGATTAAAAACCAAAAAAATCCATCTTTTCAGAAATTTTTGTTTTTTCTAGAGATGATGACGGGACGGGACAATTCCGTCCCGTTAATTTTAGAGAATCGTCCCATCCCGGAATCCCGCCCGGAAATTTTTTGGCACCTGTCCCGTCCCGGTGTCCCGTCCCGAAATTTTTAAATTTGAATTCTGACCCGTCCCGAAAAGGTCAAGCCATCATCTCTAGTTTTTTCAGCACTAAATTTTTTTCGGTTCATCCTTATGCCACCCGAAATTCCGCTACCCATTAAAAATTCATTTCCTTTTCAATTTGCCACTTTGGTTCACACCCTCTGAGCACCACACCCAATTAAAACAAAGAAGCCAAAGGGCACCGCACTCACAAACACAGGCAAAGCCACAAAAAGTTAATTAAAGTTAAACTAATGCAGTGGAAGTCGGCATTGCCTTTCATCTAGGGTTGTTATTCCCTGGCTTAGTCCTAGGTTAACTATATGGGTTGTGGTGGAGGGAGGGTGTTGAGGTGGTCATCCATCCTGGCACCTATCTCCCCATCAACAACAGGGAGAGCTGGCAAATGTCAACCACCAACCTGTCTTCCTAGAATAACAAACAGGTTGTAAAGCAAGCCCAAGGTGTGGGGGGACCGCCATTAATTAAGCTAGTGGTTGAGCCCTGTTCATTATAGATATTGGAAAAATTTAATTAAAAATGTGTATGAACCGATGACTGGATTTCAACTGCAACAAATACTTTTTTTGCAAGAATGGCCCTATTGAATTTTCACTCTATGGCATTTTGGTAGGGTTTGAATTAAAAAAAAACATTTTGATACTCGACATTTTTTCCCAAAAATAGCAAGAAATTGACCATTTTTTCAAAAATTAAAAAACCACCAATAATGCTGCAGACTGATTTTTTACTCACAATTCAGCAACTACGCCACTTTTTGAAATTCTGCTTTTTAGATTCAAATTCTGCAATATTTTATGCATCAGGAAACTTAGACGAAAAAATATTCGAAAATTAAAAAACAAAATTGTCCCGAGCGGGGAACGAACCTGGCTATTTTAAAAGCAAAACAGGCACACTAACCACTGATCCACAGGTTCAATTAACCCTGGCTGTTGTTTTGCATCAGTTATACCTTAGAGAGTAGCCAGCTAACCCACCTCCTTACACCTTTATTAATCTGGTTGTTGAGTGGAGGGGGCAGGAGATGCTAAACTAATGAAGAGGTAATTCGATATGCCTGCTTAATTAATCCCATTCCCATAGGCCCCACTTAGTGGACTACTGTAAAATGCAGATTAATCTTTTGAGTGATTTTTGGCCCAGACTACTGCCACTAAAAGTTGAGGACAAGTTGCTTTGTTGTATAGTGCTAAGTCATAAATTAAGTATGGGAACAGTGCTGCGCTCCTGCTGTTGGCATTGTTGGTGAATAAGGGACTGATCGCCCCTGTTGCAGGGCAACTACCCATAAATTTGGAGGGGAGAAGAGACACAATTTGGAAAAGTTTTTTTGAAATCTGTTTTTGATAAGTGCCGCCGATTTGGGAAGGATTTAAATTTGGGGTCGTTTAGAAGTTGAGTGGTTCAAATTTAGTTGAAGTAAAGGGATGTAATTGAATGGCGCTAGTGCAGAATCCGTTTCCGTTTTTGCCTTGCCCCCCCCCCTTTTTGTTTTTTTTAACAAATTATTTTTGAACAGCAGCTTTATTTTGAATTTATTTTCATGCACATCCCAATTCATTTATTATACGAAACACATAGCTGCAGTAAAAAACATTTTACATAACTTAAATTTCGTAATTATCAATAGGATGAATCATGGAAACTCGCTCGAAGAAGAATTCTAAGATATTCTTTTCGCCAACTTTGCAAAGATTCGAGCTAGTGAAGAGTGACCCTGATCGAATGGACCTGGTAGAGCACACAGCCTTCTCTGACTTACACACCCACTACAATATTCATCTCTATATATAGTAGTCATCAAGCTGAATAAACCTGTAACTACTCCTGAAGTTGGGTTCGCTGATGAAGGCCCATGCGCTTCTCACACCCATCACAGTACATCTAATTTTTGAGCAAATTTAACCGAGCGAGAGCATAAATGATACCTTCATTTGACATTCGAAGCAGATCGCGTAGACGAAGATGATCGAAATCCAAAGTTTGGCGGAAAACAGCCTCGGTGACCAAAGTAAAATGCATCTGATCTTAAAACAAATTTAAAGAAGTACTGACAGCATATTTTGACACAAATTTAAAAATAATTTGTTCAAAAAAACCAAAGGGGGGACCAAGGCTAACGGATTCTCCGCTAGCGTCGACCTTTATGGAACTGGAACACAAAGGGGTAACCCATTTAAGTCAATTTTTTCGGACCTTTATTACAAATAGAGATGCAGATTTAGCAAAACCAGGGCCCCGAACCAGGGTTGTAACTAAAATAAAATACCAGGGTCAGGGTCGGGGTTTCGCCATTGTTAGCACCAGGGCCCTTGACCAGGGCCCCGAAAATGAGGCATTATTAAAAGAGGAGAGTGAGAGAGGACGAGTTGAGGTTGAGAATCTCATCAAGTGTAACTCTCAACTTGAGATTTTGACAAATATATTTTTAAACATGGCGTCAATTTAATTTTATTTATGTATACTTTTTCAAAAATATTTTACAAGGGCCCTGGTTCAAAACCAGGGTTAAAACCAGGGTTTAGAATTTTGCCGACCAGGGCCCTGAAACCAGGGCCCTGTGTGCATCTCTAATTACAAATCTTAACTTTGGCTATTTTTCCAACAAAAGTGTCAATTGTAATATTCATCACTACAAATTACGTTAAAATTTTAGACAACTGTAGTTTTTTGAGATTTGCTTTCCGACTTACAAAAGTTGCTCAAATACATCCAAATAAAAAACCATCCAGTTTTTTTCATAACATCCCAAAAACCAAAAATTGCTTAATTAGAGCAATTTCGCAAATCGGTAATCAATCTAAGCAACTTCACGTCATAAATACTGAATTATTCACTTTCCTTCACAAAATTACTCTTTTTTGATCCCAGTCAAACATGGAAAGTGCCAATTTTTAACAGCTATCCCTAAAATTGGTGTGGCATGTCTTAGTTGCGCAACCTCTCCAGCATGTTGACTACCACTTTTGTCTGCCCATTATTATCCTGTTGTTGAGAGCAAAAAAAGGTAGAGGATCATCCCCTCAGTCGGCTTGTTTTATGCAGATGCGGACATAAAAGAGGTAGGCAACACACAAAGGTCAAGCATTTCCCCATACCCCCCTCCAATTAGATGGTTCTTTTCTTACTGAAAAAGGCATTTTATGTTGCTGTTTTGATTTTCGCCAATTCCGGCTCTTAATTAATGAACAAAGGCTACTGCTTCTTTTTTTTGATTAAAGGGAGGGAGGGTGGTTGATTGCCCTTCACTGCTTCTCTTGCCCATTTACAGCCTCTCTGTTTATGAGCCTCTACTTGAGGCCAATCAAACAACCAACAAAAAATGCAGCACCGGCTTTTTTTGAACAGTACATGACTAGTACAATTTGCACCGATACTTTTAAACATTTTTCTTGCTTCGAATTTCGGTTTTGACCTATATTTCAGTGATAGATGCTGAGCACATTATGTAGATAAGACTTTTGGCTCTATATGTGTTGGGTGTCCTCCCGAAAAAAACATGCCTTGGTCCCCCCTGTTGATTTTTTTCGAAAAATTTCAAAATTTTTTGCCTTGGTCCCCCCTCCATTGCTTTTAATTTTTTTTTCGAAAAAATTTATTCTTTGACGCAGAACAACAACGCAGAAAGCTTGACACCAATAAAGATGAGCTATGCAAACACCATACTACAAGGGACCACAGGCGCCTATCGGCGCCTCTATAGTAAATTTCAATGAGGGGCTATGACTTCATTCATAAAAATAGGTATATCCCCTATTAGAACTCATTTTTTTCGCCTGTTCTTTTTTTTAAACGAAAGCTGACATTCTGGGGAACACGATGGTATTAGCGACAAAAGTGATTTCGCTATCTACGACCCGTTCTGGCCTTCGAAGTAAAAAAGCGTTAACCAACCACCCACCCACACATGCCAAATACTATATAAGATTAATGACATCAATATTGTCTATATTGATGTCATCCTGACTCTATTGTTCAAAGTCTGCGTGAATGGTCGCTGATACCAAAAGAAGGCACTTACTTTTACCTTGGTCCCCCAAAAAATTGGTCAATGTTGATGAAAACAAAAATGTTTGATACACAAGGCAGAGTCAAAAAACAGCAAAAAAATTTGGTCAAAGGTGCCAAAAACGTTAAATTCAACCAAATTAAGCAAAACGGCTTGACTATAGAACCCCCCCCCGCGGGGAGTGATCAGGTGGAGGAGATAACATCATATTCGTGTTTCTCGACCCCGATTTTATGAGAAAGCCGCGTGTTTTTTAGTTCTGAGAAAAAAATTTCTGAACCACAGGGGGTATCATGGTTTTTTAGTCGAAATTTGAAAATTTTGAATTCGCGCCTTTGAATTTTCAAGGGATTTGAGGCTGTATTGGGAGGGGAAGGGAATAAAAGGGGCCACTTTTATGGCAAAACATTAAAAAACTAAATATGTGTATCACTAGACTGTCTTACCATGTTATACTCTTGATCAAAAAATGCATATAGAGGTTCTTTTTGCCACGGCCCAGTTGAAAAACCCCCCCTGTGGTTCGAAAAAATTTTTTTTCTCAGAACTAAAAAAACACGCGGCTTTCTCATGAAATCGAGGTCGAGAAACACGAATATGATGTTATCTCCTTCACCTGAACACTCCCGCGGGGGATTCTATAGTGCAACCAGCAAAACACCCCGAATACACTGAGTTTGTTTTGCAGAAGAATGCAATCGCCCACTTGGAATGGAGTCAGGCACTATCCCGGATACTCACATCACAGCTTCCTCCTGTTTCGACCAACACAGCACTGGTCCAGCCAATGCCAGGTAAGGATAATGCTCGCAGCGGCCTGAGCCAAATTTGAATTGGCCGGAGACAGCTCTCTTTCATAGTTTCACGGCCGCAAATTAGGGCGCCGATCCCGGCGCCCGGCTTGCCGAAAAAATCGGCGACGGCGCCCGTGCAACTATGCTCTTTTTGGTCTAGAACTGCTGCTTTGAATGATTTCGAACGACTCCAAAGAGTATAGTTCTAGACCAAAGAGAACTGTCGAAAGTTTGACTCAATTGAAAAAGTTTTAAGAGACTGAGATGTCTCACAAAGTAAGTAAGTGGAGCAAATTTACTGAATGACCTACTCTGAACAGAAATGTCTCAGCTATCTTAAAAGACATTTTTGGTCCTAGAGGACGGCTTTCCAGAAACTTTTACTTCAGAAGTATCAAGAAATGGGTCGAAAATTGTCGCAAAATATTTATTTGTCTTTTCTGCCTAAGGCCCTGAATCTATATTCTGCATTTCTAGCCTGTGAGTGAAATCAATTGGCTGAAGCAGCAGTAATTGTTGACTGCCCTACGACTGGATATAACTTATGACTGGATACAACGACTCGATACACTTTTTCATACATGACCTTTGCGGCTCTATATGCATTCGCATCTCTGGAAAAAAAAAGATGCCTTGGTCCCCCCTGTTGATTTTTTTTTCTCAAAAGTCTGAAAAAGTGTTTATTTTCACTTTTTTAGCATTTTCACACAAAAAAAATTTTCGAAAAAAAGTCAACAGGGAGGACCAAGGCATGTTTTTTTCCAGAGATGCGAATGCATATAGAGCCACCTTTGCTGAGGTGCAGGACGAGCTCAAAAATGCTTTTTATTACTTCTTTCCTAATTTGGGATGCATGTTTGAGCCCGTCCTAACATACGCGGCCTTCCCTAAGCCTAAAAACCATATGGCCATATACAATTTTCAGTTTTTTGGCCAAATTTAGGTCTATAAATTAGGTTTGACTATTGCCACTAAGATCCGCGCCTCTCGATAACCAGCCACCCTACTTTCAAAATAGAGTGGCGGGTTATCGAGAGGCGCGGATCTTAGTGGCAAAAGTTTTAACATTTTTTTTAAATGATCGGCAAAATCAAAATCCATTCCATATTTTGCACTAGACTGACGAATCATATTAAGCGAAAACTTTCAAAAATTGAGGTAAAAAAGTGTCGGACCCTAGGCGGGAACGAGCTTGAGGGGGTGGCTGGTTATCGAGAGTCGACTGTATTTTAAAAAATAATAAAGTGGGGCATGTCCAAGCATGGCCTAAAATAGTTTTTAGATATATTTTCGCCAAAAATTGGGTATTATTTGGACTCATCCTACAATTTTTCGTGTATCCAGTCATTAGTTGTATCCAGTCATAAGTTGTATCCAGTTGTTGTTACACCGTAATTGTTATTGTCACACATGGAGTGAGTGAGTCCCATAGTTAACACTGCCCCCAAATGTATGCTAATTCAATATTTCCATCACTTTGTTTTGTGGTGGTCAGCAAGTGCCACTGCTTAATAAGCCAACTAGCCCAGCCAAACAACAAGAATGTGTTGTTGTTGATGCACAATTAATTGCACCCCCCTCCTAATTGCTTGCTGTTTTCTCACAATACTTACTTGTAGTCCCCCAAAAGGTTGTAAGGGGGCAAATACATCATTTATCATCCACTACTACTCATGGCATTGATCATGAAAAGGCGTGAAGGGGGAAGGGGGGGGCTACATGGTGTCCTTCAGACTAGTGACCTTACAACGGCATCCCTCTGACTGGCTATCTTGTTTTTAGAGGCAAGACAAGAGGATAATGCATAGAAAGTGATTTCAAGGGACCTTTACAAACAAGAATGGCTCTCCCTTGTCCTAGCCAAAACTGTTATAGACAAAAGTCCTTATAGCCAAAACGGTTATACCGTATTTCCTCTATTTAACTCCCTTCCCCCAAAGTGGGACTTTTGTATTTTATGGCATTGCCTATCGACCCACTTTTTTAAATAGATTTTTGAGCATGTAGTATACTAAAATTTAGCCCAGATTCCCAGCTACCTTTTGATATGTTACATGCTCAAGAGTCTATTTAAAAAAGTGGGTCGATAGGCATTGCCATAAAATTCAAAAGTCCCACTTTTGGGCAGGGAGTTAATAGAGGAAATACGGTATTTTCATTAACGCCCCATCTCCCCCCCTGATTCAAAATCGTGCATTGTGTTTAGCCCACTTTTTGATCACTTCTTCAGACAAGTTACACCCATTTTGTAGCTAGAAAGATGAGCTACAAAATGGGTGGTAACTTGCCTGAGATAAATGGTCAAAAAGTGGGATAAAAACACAATGCCAAAAACACGATTTTGAATCAGGGGGGGGATGGGGCGTTAATTAGAGGAAATACGGTACGTTATATCTAATTTTTTTGTGGCAGTAACAAAACAACCTTTTTGAAAATCAGGTGCCGGATAACCGAGGTCCGCGGGTCTTTATGACGAAATTTAACAATTTTGGAAAAACGACCGGTAAAAACAGAATCCTTGCGATATTTGGGACTGGACTGGCGAATCACATTTAGCAAAAGACTTCGAAAATTGAGCTAAAGAAAGTGTCGGACCCAAGGGGGAACGAACTTTTGGGGGTGCCGGATAAACCAGGTTTGACTGTAACTGTTTTGGCTATACAGTCGACTCTCGTTAAACTGGCACTCCAATAAACCGGCACCCTCGACAAACCGGCCTTTGAAAAAGCCCTATTTGGCTGGCCGACAAAGAAATTAGGCAAAGTAACATCCCAATAAACTGGCACCCCCGATAAACTGGCACCCCAGGCTGGTCTCCAAGGGTGCCAGTTTATCGAAAGTAGACTATAAGGATTTTTGGGTATAAAAATTTTGGGGCGCTAGGACACTTCGCTATGAGGACAGTTCGCTATGGTTTTTCTCAAAAAATTTCATACTTTTTAAAATAAAAGTTTTTTTTGACGTCCCTCAGTATCTAAAATTTCTTCAGGGGCCCTGTTCACCTTTAGCACGCCAAATTTTTTTGCCTTGTAAATAAAAAATAAATTCTGTAAAGATAAAAAGATGTTTGAGAAAGTTAAACACACTACAACGCATCTAAATAAATACCTGAATGCCATCAATATGCTTGACACGTTTTTCCACTGCCATTGCAGAGTCACAAACATCGCAGAAATCTTCATTAGAAATTACTGACACACCGACAAAAAAGCTCATAGCCCTTAAAGTAAACCTGTAATAAGTAATGAAAATCTTTAACATACTTGGCCTGAATCGTATCCAAACGAATCTTTCAGACGAAGAGAGCAGACATCAAAAGGAATAATCTGTTAAAATAATTTCGTGCGCACCATAGCCAAGGAATTCCTAAAAAAATGTACTTAAGGTACTTAATCTAAAAAAACAAAAACAAGAAGAAAAAAAGTAAAAATAAATAAAGAAAGAAAAACTCAAAAAAAAAAGTTTTTTTAATTTCAAAAAAACCAACAGGGGGGACCAAAACAAAAAAAATTGGCGTGCTAAAGGTGAACAGGGCCCAGAAGGAATCCGAATCAAAAAGCAGAATTTCAAAAAAATGCTTGTGTGCTGAGATATGACCTGAAGTTGGAGTTCCAATATACCACCTTTCAACTCTGGGTCATATCTCCGCACACAAGCATTTTTTTGAAATTCTGCTTTTTGATTTGTATTCCTGAGGAAATTTCAGTTGCTAGGAAACGTCAGAAAAACTTTTTTGCTAAAATGAAAACTTTTATTTAAAAAAGTATGACGATTTTTGAAAAAAAAAAAACCATAGCGAACTTTCCTCATAGCGAACTGTCGTTTTACCCAATTTCGGCCAGAACAAGGGAGGGCCACAAGAATAAAAGTGGATCGCAGAAAAAAAGTTTTCTTGTTAGTCCATTGTGCTTTAAACTCGCTTTTTACGTACCACTCAAAATCAAGTTGCCACTAAAATTGAAGCCAAGAAATCGAGCTACCAGATGAGTGGTAACTTGACCAAGTGTGGTATGCCTAAAGCTGGTCAAAAACACAATTCTAAAAATCTTTTATTTGCAGAAAATTATGTAAACCCTTCGTTTGCAGGATTCGAAGCGAGATCGGGAGTGGTGCCTGGTGTCCAGCTAGCCAGATCAATGCCAGTTCTCAGGAGTGGTTTGTAATCTCATCTTCCCTAACATTCTCGATGGATCTTTTGCAGGATCCAAGTGGAGTTGTCCTCAGAAAGTGTGATCTCAGGAGTGGAGACTCAGGGTAGATGGGACAGAGGCAGAGGTCTGGAATATGCCACTGCTTACATGCTGGAGTACTGGAGGGAGTCTCTTGGCAGATGGGCTCGCTACAAAGACTCCCAAGGCAACGAGGTCGGTAAATTTGGCAAATTTATTTTATAAAGTATTATGCAAAAAAAGAAAATTGGGCTCTATTTAAGAATAGGTACCATTTTTTGCCTTGTTCCCCCCCCTATTGATTTTTTTTGTAAATTGTTTTCACTTGCTTTATAATTCTATTCTATCAGTCTCTATTTATGTTGTATTGTATTTATTTCTACTTCAGCCATACAACACCCATCCACCCAAAAATTTCTACTTTTCAGGCATACTAACCCCATTTACCCCAATATTTCAAGTTTTCAGACTCACGACCCCCATGCCCCAACCTTACTTTAGGCTTAGGTCTCAGGCTTAGCCTTTAGGCTTAGGATATATCATTTCACATACAAACAATTCAACTGCTTAGCTAATCATATATTTTCCCCATCTGATCAAAGAACACCTTCAAAACATTCAACATTTTTCGGTGGATGGGTGTTCTATTGCTGAAGCAAAAAAAAATTTTTTTTCAAGCCGCGGGCATACAAATTGTGTTTCTTGAGGTTTGTTTGTATGTGAAATGATATATCCTAAGCCTAAAGCTAAGCCTGAGACCTAAGCCTAAAGTAAGGTTGGGGCATGGGGTCGTGAGTCTGAAAACTTGAAATATTAAATGGGGTTAGTATGCCTGAAAAGTAGAAATTTTTGGTGGATGGTGTTGTATGGCTGAAGTAGAAATAAATACAATACAACATAAATAGAGACTGATAGAATAGAATTATAAAGCAAGTGAAAACAATTTACAAAAAAAATCAATAGGGGGGACCAAGGCAAAAAATGGTACCTATTCTTAAATAGAGCCGAAAATTGTGTAGACAGGGCGATACCATCATGAAGACTAAATCATTATCTAAAATTTAATTTTAAAAAAATAAATAAATAATAAAAATAAATTTACCTTCAATTTTAATTATGCAACCCTTCTCCTAGCTAATCGAAATCAAACTTTAAAAAAAATTAAAAAATCCGGCAGAAAATCAATTCGTGACAGTTTATGACCTAAATTTTCAATCTTTGATCAGAAATCGACAAGTTTTTGTGAAAAATTATTGTTTTACTAAAATTTCTTGTTAAATTCGAAATCGCTGAGATCAAGTCAAAATAAATTCACATAACTGAAATATGCCTTAAAGTCAGTAAGTGGAGCAAATTTTCTGAATGGTGTTTTTGCAAAAAAACCTATATCTCAGCTACCTAAAATATTTTCGATCTGGTTTCAACGTATTCGGATTCAAAAGGACATTTTGATTCCAAACACGCTTTTTTTCTAAAATATGTTTTTCCTTGGAATTGTCCACTTTTAATCAAAATTCCCAAAATTTAGGTCATAAAGTGTCACTAGTTGATAGTTGTCAAAAAAAAGTCGACTTAAAAGTAGGGATGATGGCTTGACCTTTTCGGGACGGGTCAGAATTCAAATTTAAAAATTTCGGGACGGGACACGGGACGGGACAGGTCAAAAAGTTATATCGGGACGGGACACCGGGACAGGGAAGATTTTCGGGACGGTCATAAAAATTTCCGATCGGGAATTTCAATCCTATATGCTTTATTCATGCTTCAATTTCCAGACGTTTGACATTCTTCCGTATGATTCACGTTTGTTGGGCTTCCTGTAAGATCTGATTCATGGTACAGTCAACCCTCAATATAACGGCCCGCAGTGTGACCGGCCGTATAGGGACGTTATACCGAGGGTCCGTTATATCGAGGGTTGACTGTAATTACAAGTTGAAGGTAGTTGTTGAAAAATTGAATTTTTTCGGGACGGGACACCGGGACGGGACAGGTGCCAAAAAATTTCCGGGCGGGATTCCGGGACGGGACGATTCTCTAAAATTAACGGGACGGGACGGAATTGTCCCGTCCCGTCATCACCTCTACTTAAAAGACACACACCGGCGGGGGGTTTATTCGACAATCAGAAAACTCAAAAACCGGATAATTCAACAAAGGAAAATTTAGCAACTGCATATTCGAAAAGAGGATAATTCTACAGAGTAATTTATGTCAGTCGGACATTTCACCACTGTTTTTTTCAAAATAGTCAGCATTCGATCTGATTTCCCGATAAAACCAAAATTTTGCAGATTATTTATCCGACTTTTGAATATTACTTTGTTAAACTGTAAAAAATTACTCTGTTGAATTGAATTTTCCGATTATCGAGTAAACCCCGCGCCCACCGCTAAGCGGGGTCAAACTTGAGTGTCACTCCCACTATATGGCCATTGTTGTCATCGTCGTTCGTCACGAAAAATGTTTGGGGTGTTCCGCTTATCGGCTTGGAATCCTGTTAACATTATTCGATGCGGAACGGTCGATTTACTTTCATGAAAAACTCTCAGAAGTTGGGTGTGTCTGAGCCAAAAAAAAAAAAAGTTATGGCCTCTTGAAAGTTGCCGAAAACCACAGGGCGACCAAGGCATTTTGGGGTGGATTTTAGATTGCCTTGGGGGACCAAGGCAATTTGGGGTGGATTTTAGATTGCTTGGGGGACCAAGGCAATATAAACCAAAACATGGTTATATGTTCAAATCCTTGTGGTAGCATGTATGATTCTTTTTTGTCTTTGCAAGTAACCTAGGCAGTCATCGGCGCCAGCGATGGCGCCGCATCGCGGCATCCCCAAATTCCAGTTTTTTCACTAAAATCTATTCTTGACTGTATTCTTGCATACAAAAATATGCAATAACATGCAAATCTGTCATCATCAAGAGTACATGTGTTGGGCATCAAAAGGACTAATGTCATCACCAGCAGCAGTATATCTGTGCCATCTAGTAGTATTGTACATCTGTCAGGCTTATCCTCTGCTCCTTCTTGAAAGACTCTCTTTGTTTTTTGAGAGATGCATTTGAATAGGGCAGCGACCTTGACAATCCTGATTTATATAGAAGACCAAGAAAGTGTCCTCCTTCTACGCTAGTTCAACCACTCTTATTTAATCGACTCTTCTTCAACAAGACCAAACGCAAAACTCAAGTTGGAAGGGTTTTTTAGACAAAAAAATGAAGTTCTTTTCCATTATCAGGACCTCCACTATTTTCGAAAATTAAACATAATCAGCGTCCAAAAATTTTTTTACATAATTTACGGGCTTCTCAATTTTGGGGCATATATTGCTGCGAAGCTCCCACGAGGAGGTCTCGATAATGGTAAAGAACCAATAATAACAATGACACCAACTTTTTTTTAGCAATAATCATGAAAAAGAGAACTGCACCCGATGGGAATCGAAGCTACAGAAAAAATTGGGTGGTAATTCTTTTTGCCCGTAGTTTTCTCTTTTATGCCCGTAGATTTTAAAATTTTGCGGAAATTTAAATTTTATGATCAGATAGATCAATGGCCTGTCTACAATGTGTGGCTGTGGCGTGTGGCTGTGGCGTGTGGCTGTGGCTGAGAAGCGTCTACAGTGGATAGCCATACAGCCGCAGCCACAGTCAAACGCCACAGCCACAAATTGTAGGCAAGGCGTAACAGATGAGCTGAATGGACACAATGATGACCCATGCTCCACTCTTTTATGATGAGCATGTTTGGGTGGGGTGGTTGTTAATATGTTGGCTAGCAGAAGAAGGGGGACCATTCCTTCATTGGCAATGCAGGGGGTTGGACATCTGCTGACATAGGAGGCATATGGCTGCATGTGTGGGGTGACATGATGGCTAGGGATATGTGAACACATATGTTAATCATTAATTCATGCAAAATTAAATTTAACATTAAAAGTTTCACTACATGGGTAGAAGACTTGAAAAAAGTTCCCAATGTGTTTTTTTTTCCTAATTAATATACGTTTTAGGTGCATTCAAAAATTTCGATACAATGATGTTTTACCCTGTCTTCACATGTTTTCCTTCACTCCTGTTGATTTTAAAAACAAAACATTTGAGCCGGTCCTAGCGGGCGCTGGCTAGACTAAGGCAAAATCTGGGATCAGGATATGGCAACTTCTGCTAAAATTTTGTCGTGACCCAAATTTCTTAGGGCTTAAAAGAAAACCAAAATAAATTTTCTAAAAATGAAAAAAACAGATCTCGCTTAGTCCTCGCTTGGTTTAAGGTCTATCCATCAGTAACTCACACAAGGACCAATCAAAACTCGTTTTTATTTCGTGTTTTTTACATCATATACCAATAAGTTTTATTGCAAGGTAAATAAATGTGTCAAAGCAGATGTTCAACAATACTACAGTCGAGATCTGATGGTTGGCCGGTAGAGGTCAAAGTTTACCCCCAATATAACGTCACCCGACACAAGCTGTACTTTTCCGCGAAATATTTTGTCGCTTTACTTTAAACAAATCACACCCAGGCTTTTCATCTCACGAGTTTCTACAAACGCGAAGAATAACGATCAGAAGAAAAAATAATAACCAATTACCGTATTCGCCGAGGATCACATCGTGTCGGAGAGCACTTTCTTGTAGCTATATAGTTCAGGCTTGTCGATTTTGTCGAAGTAGGACGCTTGACCACAGCACTGCCACTAATTGCTGGCACCTAAAATACAATAAATATTGCTCAGTGAACACTAAAATCCTAAAAAAGGCACCACAAAGGGTAATTTATGAAAGCGATAAAAAGACGATAAAATATTTTATCGCTTTTAAAAAAAACTAATTCTCGTTTGAATTTTTAACGCTTTTCAATTTTTTAGGCTAAAATTGATTTCCCGCAGTAAATTACTGTTTTCCTGCAGTAAATACACAAACATGAGTATTTCTCGGTGTTTTTACAATCTTAAAATTTATTTTATTAATTTTGTCTTAATTTATCCCGTTCTATTTGTTGCTAAGTGTTTACGCTTATTTGGTTATAATAACTTGATTTTCGGTTTGCTAGTTGGGTAAAATACATTACCCCCAATTTAACGACACCCCCGACATAACGACGCCTAAGGTTGGTCCCGCGAGGGGTGTCGTTACATCGGAACTCTACCGTGCTACCGATAACAAAAAATTCCCAACCAGTAGACAAGTTAAAAAATTCTTGACACACCCTGTATATATGAATTTCTATAAACCATTCTATTTTTCAGATAATCAAAGGCAATGTGGATACACAGAGCAGTGTGCTTCACTTATTGGACGGGTCTTTTGTGGCCAAATTAGTGCGGATCATCCCAGTCTCTGAAGTCACCCGAACTGTGTGTTTGCGCTTTGAAGTGTATGGATGTGCCTACAAAAGTCGGTTTCCACTATATTCCCACCCAATTATATCTATGAAGTGTGTTTAGACTCTTTGGTGAGCTATTCCATGCCTGATGGTTGCGTGCTGGATGACCTAGACCTAAGGGATACCTCCTACGATGGATCTATAGCAGACAAGGGTGGCAATGGGAGCAGTTGGTTGAGTGGTGGTCTGGGCAGTTTGTTCAATGGAGTCACGGCTGAGGGCAATTTTGAGGCCAGACCTAATGGGTGGGTGGGATGGCACAGGCTTCAACTCAACGGTTGGTTTCACTTCTTTTTTTGGACTTTTAAACTGGGCTGCAAATTAACTTGGCCGGTTACTAAGCCTTGCAGGTTTTCGAACGGTCATCCGGAATTGTCCAGGGTGCTCGGGGATTTGGTGCAATTTAGGCATTTGACTAGAAAATTTGAAGTACGACACTAATCAGCGGGTCGACGCAGATTTAGCCATATTAAACTATAAAAACTTTTCCGAAAAGGCAACCGAAATTTTTCAGCCAACATGGTGCCGATAGAATTTCACTTCTCCAGACGCCAAAACTTCTCAGCCCTACTACTACATGTGGACAACCAGCTCCAACACAATGCTCAGGTCTTCCAGCATGCTCAACTCCATTTTGCACCACTTGCCAGGGAGGACGAAAACAATCCAGTCGTTTACTCTACTCGCACAGTCAACTTCAGCTACCCTACAGATAGGGCATTCCACAATGCCAGATGGGTGAGGGTACCAATTCCTCACAGAATAGCTCAGAGAATTAGGTTAGAAATGTGGTTGGGAGAGCAAGCCGACTGGTTGTTGGTCAGTGAAGTCAAGTTCGAGTCAGGTGGGCAAAATGAGATATTTGTTGACTGTAAATAGTTAATGGTAGCTGCTTTTGCAGGCAATGTTCCAGTCCAATTCGCAGAAGGCGAATGGGTAGATCAGGATTTAGTTGATACAACAGTGTCTGAAGTGGATGGAACTGAAGAGAAAGAGCAGTCTCAGGTCAAATGCATGATGATTGGTGGGTTATTGTAACTGAAAAACTGTATACTTTCACTGCTATAACTTCAGTGTTTTTTTTAAACTCACAATAGTTTTTTCGCACTATGAACTATTTTTTTAGGATTCATTAAACCCGTATGAAACCATACCGTAGGGTCAGGTTTCATACAGAACTTTTTCTACGACGAAATTTCTTTGTGCAGCTTCTTTATGACATAGAAAAACGTTTCTCAAAACTGTGTCAAAAATTTGATTCATTTTGTTTCGATTCCACATTGAAATATTTAAGGTATTGTACTAGCCATAGCCATGACCAGTTGCAGTCTAGCCGCCTTGTTTTACTGTCTAATATTGCTGCCAGCAGCTCGCAACAAATCCAAGCCGGGCTCGATCCAGCCTTCTAAATCGCTAATCCATATGATTCTACATGCCAATGGCAAGCACACCACCACACTCCACCATCCCATCCACACAGCCAAACCATCCACTCCAGATGAGAGTGTGTATGCTGAGCCGGATACAGGCGAGAAGTGAGGTTTTTCATATTATTTTCCCAATAGCTTCCAGGCTCAATCTTGAACTTATTCAAATTAAAACCACAAAATTTCAGTCTCTGCCAACCGCTTCTGCTCAGCAAAACCACGCCAGCAGGGCCATATTGCAGCAGTGCCTTTTGCATGAAGGATAGCAACAACTATCCCTACAATGGGTCCACAGTCAGCAGTACAGCCAGATACAACCCCACCCCTTCAGGGTCATCATTTGGCTGGGCCCTGACCAACTCCATGTCAACCACATCCACCAGACTGGAGGAGCTGGAGTATATGCCGGCTGCTCCAGTGCTCTTCCACCAGTCAGCCCTTCATTTTGTGAAGAAGTTGGGTGAAGGCAAGTTTGGAGAAGTGCATCTCTGTCGACTGGATGAGCAGAAGTTGGTGGCTGTGAAACACTTGAAACAGCAGGAAGATGAAGATGGCCACCAATTTGAGCAGGAGATTGGACTGTTGAATGGTCTGAGACACCAGAATGTGTTGAGAGTGATTGGCGTGTGTGTGCTGGATGACCCCTCCTCTCCTGTGTGCTGCATCATGGAGTTTATGCCCAATGGAGATCTGAGACAGTTCTTGAGGGACAGGGCTGACTGTGTCAGGTTGGTGTTAGTGTTGTGAATATAAAATTAAAAAGAGCTAGAAACCTCAAAGTTATCTTTTCGGCTCGATTTTGTCCTTTTTGACCAAAATATGAGTTTTTGACTTAATTTTGATTTATTTTACCCTATCTCAAATTCTATATTTGACGAGTTTTGGTGCTAAAAACAAAATTTATAGCGATGAAACACTACTGTGCTTTGCCACACAAATCGCTGCTGGAATGGCCTACCTGGAGTCCCGCAACTTTGTGCACAGAGACTTGGCAGGTACACTCACCATCTCAAACCGACTACACATTTCCAAAATTTATTTTTATACCAATTTCAGCCAGAAACTGTTTGGTGGACAGTGATGGAACCATCAAACTTAGTGACTTCGGAATGGCCAAAAACCTGCAGAACACCGATTACTACACTGTTCAAGGCCAATTCTCCCTTCCAATCAGATGGATGGCTTGGGAGTCACTGCTCTTGGGCAGGTTCACCACCAAAACTGATGTTTGGAGTTTTGGAGTGACTTTATGGGAAGTGTGCTCCAGCCAACCTTTCGGACATTTGTCGGATGGACAGGTGCTTGACAACCTCCAGGTCATGAGCCAGACACAGCAACTCAAGGTTAGTAACGAGCAGCAAAAACTTAAAGTATTCTTTTCGTTTACTTTTTGGACTTTGAAGAAGAAGGATCATAATACTGTCGAAAACCCAAAAAATGCGTAGGCTACGCACTCCACACAACATTTGGGACATAATGACACCACCGCAACACATAATTTTTAAACCTCGCAGTCGCACTTAAAATTAAAACAAAAAAAGGATGTAGAGCTTTGGGGTCCATCACATCAGTAAACCCGCGTGATAATTGGGGCATATTAACAGCCCCGCGACCCCGCACTTCGCGGCATGCACATAAATCTGTTTTACCTAAAGAAAACTTAAAATAGAATTTTTCGGCGCTACTGGAATTTACCCTCCCCCATAATTTAAACTTAGGCCGCAGGCCTTAGGCTTAAGACCTTGTCATTACTAATATCAGCTTTAAAAAAAAACAAAAGGATAGTTTAGTTACCCCCCAAAAATTATTGGGGTGGTTATATTCCAGTAGCGTCCATTTTTCAACACAGTCGGCGCTCGATATAAGATACACCCAGGGACCAGACTCAGATGTAAATTATATCGAGCGCCGAATGTAGCTAACTAATTACAAATATTTTCTGAAAAGGCAATAAGTACATTTTCAGCACAAACTAGGTGCGCCAGAAAGATGTTCTCAGTTTTTGTATGAAGAGCTCCTTTTAGCTTGCTGGAGGTATAGAGAAGAGACAAGACCCAAGTTTGCGGAACTGCATAGACTCCTTCAGAACTTATCGCTCAGTAAAATAGCTCCAAAAGTATTGAATAATGTGTAGTGGAACTGCCTCAGTATTATATATTTTAATCTACTCCGAACATGTCTGTGATACCCATACTGCCCACAATAGTTGATTTTAGTGTGTGCGCACTTGCATACTTTACAGTTATACTAGTGTGTTTATAACGATTGTTTTTGATGCTTCTAATGGTTAATATAAAAATATATATATATAGGCTGCTGGAATATACGCTGCTGGAATATACCCCTGTATAGGGAGTGGAAGAGACAAAGTATGGGCCACTTAAGGGCCATGTTAGAGAGTCCACTGGGAAAAAAAAGTGAAGATGTTGAACATAGTTTTGAATACTGGGATCTACCGCATATAAAAACTTTGGTATGCATGTTTCTTCATGCACTTTCGAGTGATTTGTTTCTAAGGTATGTGGGTGTGCGCATCTCAACTCCAAGCCCCGAAGGGGCTTGAGAGTTAGAGATGCGCGCACTCACCTACCTTAGACATGATTCCGAGAAATATTCTTGATCATAAAATGGATATAGAGTCTCTTTTTTCCACGGCCCGAGTTGAAAAACATGGTAAGACAATCTAAAAATAGGCATTACCTTCAAAAAAATGATCAAAAAGTGGCCCCCTACTATTCCCTTCCCCTCCAATACAGGCCAACGTGATTGCAAAGTGACAATGATAATTGTTCACTGCTCAACATCCCTTTAAAATAATTTTTTCGGTTTAAAATAATTTTTTCAGTCCTGTCATAGTAAATTACTACTTAAAAATGGTTTAAAAACTAACCCAAATTCTGCATTGGCTAAATTCAACGAATCGAGCAAGCAATAATCAAACTTTGAAAGAGCACAGTATAAAGGTCGTAGATTTTAGGGAACCAACGGCTATCTATAGACAAGCCCTAAAAGTTAAAAAGCCGCCATATCCGTTTATTGAACTGATCTTTTTACACACAATACGACTACTATATTTTACACACAAATAATTTCATTTCTTCTGCTTATTCGTCAGCAGCACCGAGACCATTTCAGCCAGGAAGAGAGCACGATATTTTTGCAGAAAATGGTTCTCTTCTTTGAAATAGACACTCACATGACGTCCAGAGTCAAGTTCTTCCGTGGTTTTTTCAATGATGTCTGGCTCATCTGATGTTGTCGTGCAAACCTAAAGCATTCTACAAGCTCAGTTCAATAGGAAAATTGCTTACCAATTCTTTGATGCTGTGAAAAGAGGAAACAAATTCTTTAGTAAGCTCTGACTCAATAAGATGATCTTTGCCTGAACATGCGATCAAGACCTGAGGTCCATCATTCCCCCTCAACAAGTTGATAAAGCCTTTCTGCTTGGAGAAATCCGAATGAGCCATCAGAGTCAACTAAAATAAGTGGATAATACTTTGTAATACCAATACCTGATTATTCAAACAACTACATAGTGAACAGAGAGAATCACACAATGTTAACTCTCAGTATCCCTGTTCATTTTTACGTCTTCTGCTACAGTCAAACCACGATTTAACGTTCCCTGAGACCATACTCTCAATCGAAAGCCGCCGTTATTTAACGTCGACGCGACCGTCGTTAAATAACTTTCGTCGGCGTTATTTAACGACGGTCGCCATTATATAACGTCATTGAGAGTATGGCTTCTGTGGGACATCCACTAAGGGACCCTTAAATTGAAGCGGCAATTTAATTGAATGGGAAGTGGCCAAAAAGAAGTGGCCCAGAGAGGGGACGTTAAAACAAAATCTCACAGTAATTGGTTTTTAAAATTGAAAAAGGATAATATCTTATTACAACACATTTGTAGTTGGCCACAATGTAACATAATATTATACATACCCCAGCTGACCCACCAAAGTCGAAACTCAAAACCGCAAATAAGGTAAATTACTTACGCAAATTCCAGCGATGTGACCTGTCTTGGCTTTAAGTCCGAGCGTCTGATATACTAAAACAGTCTCGTGAAGAATTCAACACACGGTCTTAACAGCCTACCAAGATAATAAATTGGAGAGAGCAACGGTTGAAGAAATACACTGAGATTCCAAATCCAGACGAACAATTTTAGCCCCCAGAATGGACGAACACCCTGATGCGGACGAAAGCCAATTGGATTTACGAGCACTGCTGCAGCTGTTTTGTCCTGAACACTTTGCAATCTAAAAAACGATCAAAAAGTAACCACACCTTGTTGTTGGCAGCCATTCTCAAAGCATCTTCACTACCACGACTGTGGCCAAGAAAGACTAAATTACTCTGAAGTCCCAAGCTGTCCACCAATCCCTGCAGCAACTGAGCTCTTTCCTCATTAGTGTTCTGAAGGCAGTCATTATCTGCGGAAACATTTAAAATACTTTTGGTTGGAGGAAGTTAAAACTCACAAGAAGTATAGCCGAGACCTGGCCAGTTCACCCCAATGCTCCGAATACCAAGCCTTTTGAGATGTGGAGTGACGTATTTGAAGTCTTTATGAGAGCCAGGAGCACCTAGGATATACAGTGACTGAGCACGACCAATATAGACCGAAAAAGCATACCATGTGTCATGATGACAGTGCCACGCGAAAGAGTGTCGCCGCTTTGATCAGTATCCTGCAAATCGGAACTCAAAGCCAAATAGAACAATTAAGTGTAACCTCGTAAACAACATTCAAGTCAACCACCGAAGTGCCCGTCTTGACTGGTATGGTCTTTTGGAAAAGATTTGGCTCATTGCTGCTCGTATATGACATTGCCACTGACTGCTGCATCTTAATTTTTGAGATACGATCCAGAGCACGAAGATGATTGAGCTCCGGCTTTAGCATGATGAAACTTATTTTCCCTACGATTTGACAGAAAATAGTTTGTGAGATGCCAAAAAAATAAGGATTAACGGGCAGGAGCAGAGTGGGGAAATTCAAATTGAAGAAATTCAAATTGGGGAAATTCAAATTGGGGAAATTCAAATTGGGGAAGTTAAAATTGGGGAAGTTAAAATTGAGGAAAAAATCAAATTGGCGAAATTCAAATTGGGGAAAAATCAAATTGGGGAAAAATCAAATTGGGGAAAAATCAAATTGGGGAAAATTCAAATTGGGGAAAATTCAAAGTGGAGAAATTCAAATTGGGCCAAAATAAGTGCTGAAACTGCAAGAGGGAAACTACCAAGGATAAATTTTCGGCCAATTTTTCTATAACCTTTTCTAATACTATGCTTAGACGCAAAATTAAAAAAAATAGGAGTTATAATAAGTTCGCACCAGACAGATTACACAGGTTTTGTCAAATTATTTTTTCCCTATTTAGTCTTGGAAATTATCCTCGCGGTGTTTTGTCTCGCAGTGTTTTGACGTAAGCGGTAATATGTCCCATCCCCGGCCTTATTTTTCAACAACTCTTTGGAGGTGGGGCCCTTATTAGAAGTGTCTTTTTAGGCCTTATTAGAGATAATAAGGTAATTTGTGGATCATGATAAGCAGTTGGCTCTTAAATGGTTGAAATACTTTTCAACCTACAAAAGTCTCCTATCCTGCTACAAAAGTCTCTTTTCCTGCTACAAAAATCTCTTTTCCTTCTAAAAAAACTCCAAGCAAGATTCCGAGCTTCGTGGACTGAAAATTCCGACAGAAAAGCAGATCACCAAACAGAAAGCAATGCTTGCAGAGAAGGAAGGGCACACGGCGCAACTCAGCCTTCAGGATGTCGAAAAACAGTATGAAGACAACCAGGCAATTCCGATGGCCGAAGACGATCCTTACTGCATTGGCTTCGGCAAGCGAGAGGTGACTAAAAAGGATGAGGAACCCGATGATTTGGAATGGCAGTTCTTCTTGATCTTCACGACGCGCCGTTTGATAAACTGATGCTACGTACAAACTTAATTTACTCGGCTATCCTGTTTTTGTAAGTCGTTGAACAGTTTCTTTTAACAATGAGGCAGTAATATGTTTCAGATTGCTGGTTTCGTCAAGTTATCAGGCAAATGTGGACGAGCAGAAGCCAGTGTTTGCGCAGCTGTGGCACGAATTAGATGAAGCGACTACTGTGGCGCATGCAAGAGACTGCCAATTTACATTCCTCAGCTGGCAATGGTACAAGGAGCACCGGGAATCCTTCTACGAGCTAAAGCGCCACCATCTCTATGAGAACTTTCTCAGTTGTTCCTGTCCAGTGGGAATCGCAGATGTGCTTTGCAAACACGCCTCGCTGAAAATGGATGAGCTAAGGTTACCAAGGACTACGCCGCTGCAGAAGCCAAGGAAAAGAGGGACAACGCAACAGGTTGGACGTGCTTTGAGTGTGCTGTGACTGTCTTGTTGTCAGTGTAGAACTATTGTTGGTGTTGATTTATTATTTGTGTGGTCTTGTTATTGGTGTTTACTTGTTAGTTACTTGTCAAGTTTCACAGCGTGTTCATCTTTTTATTCGCATGTTCATCTTTTTAAAATTTGTATTCGAACAACAACAGAAGCGCAATAACGGAAAAAAAAATCAATAATAATAATGACAAGTGTCTAATGCATTCGGTCACCACCTCTGCCTCCCTCTTTGACCAAGACCACGACTGCCTCCGCGACTGCTGCTAGAACCACGACCACCGCCAAAGTTACCTCTAGAACTGCCCCGCCCACGACGTCCACCACTAAATTCATCACGTCCGCTGCTGAAATCCCCTCTAGAACCCCCTCGATCTGGGAAACCGCCTCTGAAACCTCCTCGAGCTGGGAAATTGCCTGACTGTTTTCTACCTGCATTCTCTTCCTGTCGATGAGCCCCATGGTCTACCTCGACCTCTTCCACCATGGCCACCACGGAACCTACTACGACGAGGATCATCGTCGTCAGGTAAGAAATCTTGGCCCTACGTATCCCGGTAGCAAAGGCGGTCCAAAGTATCTATCAGCAGCTGTAATTTTGAGCATAAAATATGGAGGCGCCAAAACCCTGATCTACATACCTGAATCATAGTGAAGAAATGGCCTTCCATCTTTCGTTTGTTTGACGTTATCCGGCCATTCGGTGTTGTTTTCCCCTCTGTTTACGGCTCCAAGATTCTTGTTGCGGTGCCGAGTCAGACGCGCTCGCAGAGATTC